>VZRH01003629.1:1254872-1407209 GCA_013397555.1 Urocynchramus pylzowi
CCCCATTTAGTCCATTTATTTCAAGAATCAGCTGCTCAGTAAAATACAGAGAAGGATCACTTCTCCCCAGGAAAACAGAATCAGCATTCCTTGCTCTCAGATCCTGTCCTTCACGCACAGAAAGAGTGCCCATAAATCCAGAATGGTGGATCTGAGGAGCTGAAATAGAATATATTTGGATGCCTTCCACACACTGCAGCTATATTTCATAACCACTTGCAGCACTCACTAAATTTTGACATGGCTGCTCTTGAAAACACACTTTTCATGGGGGGAATAATTAACTGTGCACCTTCTACCCACTCAAGAGGTATCAGGCTGAGTGCATTATGAGCAAGATCTGAAATCTGTTGCTATACTGCACTGGAACTCTTAGGGAAAGTGAGTTTAATGCTCTAGGCATGATGGCAATTCAGAAACATTTAAAAACACGACCTGTACCCCTTCTTTGCATTCCCATCAAGATCTCAGTTACCATGTTATCTCCCTGATCAGTGTCAACGTTTCTGCTTCTTAACCATTGAAATGAGGAAGAATTGTTCTGTGAATAGGGAATGTCGTGACATCTAAATCAAGTTAAATAACAAAGATACAAAAATTTCTCCTTTAAAGATCTTATTTTGGGGGAAAAAAAAAATCATTTCATCACCTACAGCACAACACAGTGGTTCAAAGCCTGACCTGAAGGAAAGTGAGAAAGAAGAAAGTGAATATAGAGAGGGGTGTCAGCTGCTATACCTAGGAGAGAAGGGATTCAAGTAATGAAAGGAAATTGGGGCTGAACATTGAGATGGAGGAGAAATTCATCATAGAGGGGCTTCTTAATGCAGCACATCACTTCAATGCATGCTTTTACCTTATGGAAAGATTTACAATCTCTGAGTGTGTGTACTAGGTGCTTGACTTCCTCTGGCTTTTGAAAAGAATTAGAAGCTCTAACTGTCCTCCACGCCTTTGGAAGTTTTCTCCTCAGACCCTAACTAATCCTTATTCACTTCACTTGGTCCATTTCCAGGCTGAAAATTAAGCACTCAAGTGCTTTGCATAGGATTATGGCAAGGCTGAAGTTCCACCACGTGAAACATTTCAAAGGACCAGCATCCTGATAAAGGCACCAGGGTGCCCAGCCAATCCTGCTCTGCAGGCCAGCCTGGAAAGAGCAATCCAGCACCTCTTCTCCATTTCTGCTTCTTCCATCCCAAAATCCTGTTATGCAATGACAAACCCATAGTTTCAAAACAGAGCTCTGGCTTCTGTGGAAATTGAAGTTTTTCCTAAAGGGAGGATTTTTATGCTTTAAGTATAATAGGCACTCTTGTAACCATGAACCCCCATTTTAATTTTTCTTTTTGCCTCATCAAGTACTTACTGAGTAGAAAGTACTACCTGTGATAAATGCTACCTGTCAAGACTTTACTTTGATCACACTTCAAGAAGGAAGGATTTCCAAATCATTTGCTTGAAAATTTTTAATTCTTAAGTGGGTTGTTTGTTTGCCTCAAAGGAAGCACTAACCTATTTTACATTGTCAAAAATCTATTTTTAAACAAAATTTTCCTTTGTACTTTAAACATTCCCTAAAAATACTTCTTAGGCTCAATTAAAATGAAGTAGATGTTTAAACTACTGTCTGATTCAGCAGCTCTGTCACTGTGCTTATCCACTGCCTATGGAAGGATCAAATGTGGCCAATGGCTCTGTTCACCTGAATTAGGGTGTTGAGTTAATACTGTCATTTGTCATGGCACTGAAGTCCCTCTAACTGTGTCAAATCACAAACAGAAGAGACTCGTAGGTCCTCTTGAAATTCTTTTAGAAGTCATAAGCAGAGCACAAGTATTACAGCCCTCTCACTAGCCCTTCCTATGGTTTATATTCACTGTCAAAAATAAAAGGAGGAGGCTTGGTGTGGGAGGTGGTTTAAAAGGTCACCTCTATAGCTTATAGAAAGGATTTGCTGTGCTTCACTAAGCCCCAGACACTGTACTTCAATTTTCCCAGTTAAATTTGACTTTGCAGGACTGGGCGGGAGGGGTGCAATTTATACAGCATGGTCAGCACAAAGCACAGCACGATGCATCACAGGTGAGCAGTGCCAGGAGCAGCCCTGGGCTTGGCTCTGCAAGGCACAGCTTTGCAGGGGAGAAACCACAGCAGCCTGTTTTCCTTGCAGAATGAAAGGTTTGGAAGTGCATTGGCACCCTGAGCTGCCATGATGTGACTGGGAGCCTTTTTTATGGAACAAGGCAAAAAAATAGCCAGGATGCTGTTATAAACTAAACATCACCTGTGAGCAGAGGCATCTGAGCACTAATATTGCACTAAGATTTTAGTCAGCAGTAAAAGTAACGGAGACTTTGCTTTTTTGCATTTGGAGGATGCTCTTTTCCACTCCCTCATCTCCTGTCTGAGGGAATTACTCACGGGAAACACAAGAGCTAGACCCCTTTGTTTTGCACTTGCTGTTCTTAAACTCAAGGATTTCATTAAAATCCTTTCACGTTAAAAAAATGGAAAATCTTTTGAGGAAGGGAAAAAAATAAAGCTTTTTCCCCCATTTTATTTACAGACACTGCTAAGCCTCCTTAAGCTACTTTTGCCTCGCTGTCTCATACCCCGACAAAGCAGATGTGAAGAAGGCAGATATAGAACAGTACAGCACACACAGCAGGGCTGCCAACTGTCAATAAATTTATGAACAGTTTGGAGATCTACAGGAGTTTTCTGAAAATTCTTATTCTTCCAGTAAAAACTGGCAAGCTCTCCTTGATCTTGGCAAAGAAAAAAAAAATAAAATTACGATTTGGGAACATTCTGGTCTACTTACACCTGAAAAAAACCCTCATACAAAACATAATCCTGATGTTGCTGGATCAGATCAATTCTGCATGGAGCTCTCTTTCAAATTCCTCTAATGTTGGAATGGATAAGAGTTGCTGATGTTTAAAAGCAATTGGCAAATAAATTCTGCAGGATACTGAAAACTGAGCAACAGAACGTGAATGCAGTTTTGTTCACCGTTAAAATAGAAATACTTTGTGTCTGAAATAACTTACTGACAGTGGAGTTTTATAAATAACCACCTAGAATTACTTTTATGACTAATCCCATGGGACAGTTCCCTTTCTGCCCCAAAACTGGCTAGGTTGGTATTCAAATGCTAATCGGCACAAACAGCTAAAAGCTTCATTTTCACTGATCAACTTGAATGTGCAAGATCTGTGCTTCCAAATGCACTGAAACTGTTCTGCATAACTGGCTTAATATGCATGAAATTATAGGGGCATCCTACAAATTAGTCATCGTGTGCTTTGTGCTTGCACCTGTTCCTGTGTCTGCAACCTGCCAATGGCTGCAGTGGGTCCAGTGGGCAAAATCCCACACCTGGGCACCCAAACCACACAAACCTGGGGCAGGAGTAATTCAAAGTGATCCAAAATCATTTACCACACCAGGCCCCAAATCCTACACTCAGGTTTAGCCTCTCTCCAGCTTTATGGATTGCCAAGGTTTTATTTAGGGGAGTGCAGCAAGAACGTTATCAGAAAGGAGCCTTGCCCACAAATTCTTATTGTAACGGAGTTGAATTTATTCCAGCTGGCTTTCTGCAAATGCAAATAGGGCAGCCAAAGATTCTACATTCAAGATTAAGCAGAATTTGAAAGGCAGAAAGTGTGTCTGCCTACAACAGCATCTCATGAGGTTCCACATCTCTTGCTGTGGTTGAAAAAATAATGAAGAATCTACAAGATGTCCATTCTTCCCAGCAGCTTTCCTTGTCCTACAGCTAGAAGGAAAAGATTTTTCAGGCTCATGCTATCTGTCAGGGTTCATAACCATTTTGAACACTCATTTAACAGTTAACCACATCTTATTCATACTGTTTCTATCAGCTGCTTAAATCAGAAATATTCAATTTCAAGGCCAGGAGCATCCTGATCTAGTGGAAGGTGTCCCTGCCCATGCCAGGGGGTTGGACTAGATCATCTCTAAGGCTCCTTCCAACTCAAAATATTCTATGATTCTATCGGGGTCTTAATAAAATCAAACTAAGGAACTGAGGCAGTGTCTTCATCTTCTTCCTTTTTTTGATTTGGGTAATGGTAAACAGGAGCCTTTCATAATTGTCTACTTGTATTATTTTTGAAATGTGTTTAAAACAGGTAAATTTGAATAGAACAAGTAAAATTAACTGTAACATTTCCTAGAATCTTGAATGCTCCTACCTTAGCTGGGGAGGGAAGCAAAGAGAGAAAGAGCAGATATACAAACCCAGACAATCATTCTGGTGGGAAAAAAAAAATTGCCCCATATAAAACTGAGATTATGTGAATTTCTGAAATTGCTCAATGACTTGGGAACTCTATTCACTCTAATGTACTATGAGCTGTCATTTCCATCTTTACACAAAGACACTCAGTTTCTCAAAAGCAGCCTGCAAAAGTATTCAACATTTTCTGTAATTTCTACATGTATTTTTCTCCTGTAAAATTATACTGCTGCATGTTAGCAGGAATAACACAGACCTCTTGGTTCTTTTTTCTGTTTGTATGTATTATTTATGGGGAGCACTGGCTCCAACCTTTGCATTTAGGCTAACACTTGCTATTATAAAATATTATTGTGACCTTTTTTGAGTTCTTAACACTGTGGTTTTTTTGCAGCTAGTCTCGGAAACTCAGAAAATGCCCTGAAGCCTTTTCCTTGGTCCATGAAATTTGTTTCAGATTTGAGGGGTAATGATTCGAAAACCTCCATTTTGTTCTCTCCCTTTGTCAGCACCGTTTTGGCAGTCTCAGATAACATCTGGACACATGGAAGTGCTGTACCATGGCAGCAGCACCTTAAACTGGCCCTGCAAGGGCTGGGATGTCAATCTGACTCCTGGCCAGGTGCATGGTCCTGGAGGGACACTGGTGTTAGCACATCCTAAAGGGCCACACTGTGCCCTGGGAGTGCTGAACTTGCTCTTTAGACAGCTCCCTTTGAACTCTGGATCTCCCAGTGCCACACTGGAGTGTTGTGGATGAGTTCACATCACACCCATGAGATGCTGGGAGCCCGGTGGTGCCTTTCACCCCTGTGTGCACAGCACCCACAGCAGCTCCTTGTGCTGGGGAGTCCCCAGATCCCTGTCCTACCACCAGCACAGCATCCCCAGCTCTGGCCCCTCCTGGTGGGTTCAGGATGGAGCCACAGCTCAGCTCCCTGGCCATGTCCCAGGGGCATCCCAGGGGAAGCAGAGGCTCTGGAGCCGCTTTGCAGCCGGTTGTACCCACGACAGGAACACTTTCAGCTCCAGTGACTCTGCTACACTGCAGCAGGGACAAGATGACAAATCTGATTATTTTAATGCCCATTCTTTCACCCAGCTCTTTGGAATTTACAAATTCACTCTATGCTTTAATGGAAGAACAACCTGCCTTTCTTTAGGTAACTATTGTTTCAGCTTTAATGGATTCAGCCCTCCCATGCATGCAGTGCCATGTACACCGAGCAGTCAGCTCCTGTATATTCATGGACAGCAATCCTCTTGGCAAAACCCTGAGCTCTGTGCCAGACAGGCAGCAGTAAAAGGATGTTTGCAAATGGGTGTCCCCATTTCAGACGCATTTGTACTCAAATTTTAAAAGATGCTCAGATGTCTTTTTACTGATTGTGTCCAATTAACTTTAGAAGTCTATATACATAAATAAACACAAGGAGAGAGAAAAAAAAAATAGATAGAGAGACAGAGACATAGCTCCTCTAATCTACTTTGGCACCTCCCAATTTAACTATAGTCCACTGTATCAGATTTTTAATCTATTATTACTTTTTTTTTAAATTTCAGACTCATTATTCAGTTTGTCAGCGAGAGAAAATCCACACCAGGTACTGCAAAGAGCTACTTAGTGGCACTGTATGTGATTTGTAGGTAACTGACATTAAATTGTATCTCCTATTCCACCGTGTGGTACAGAACAAAAGATGTGCCAGCAAAAATGACAACAGAACATCTGCATAGACAATCTGTGAGTATGGGGCAATAAGGCACATTCTCCCCACAAAGTACTTGTGGAAATGTGGGTGACCTAAATCCAGGGTGACTCTGTGACACCAGTCATGTCAACAGGACCTTGCCACCAAACAGGACAAAAGAATAATTTCTGAATCTCTCTCCAAACCACAATGAATAAAAGCCCACAAAACACACCAGAAGGAAGGGTGGTGGAGTGGTTTTTCTTTCGTTATATTTTTAGGAGGGCAAAATTACAGATCTAGACTATTTTTTTTCCTCCTGGCATGTGGGTGTCAGGACATTGCAGCTTCTTCTGCACCTCATCTAATTTCATTTTGCCCGTGTTTCCCTCACACTGTAACAAAAAGCAGAGTGGGTAGTGTGGACTGGCTTCCAGAAGTGCCAAGTCTCATTATGTTTTGTATTACATTCAAATGTGGTCTGGAGGAAATGAAAGACTTTATTCTGAAGAAGGGATGGATTTTCACTCCTCAGCCTCAGTGTGCACACACCTGCACCTGTGTTCCCACATCCAATTACACCAACCTGTGGAGGTGCCCCAAAATAAGCACAGAAAGCTGCAGAAACTGTGTGCCATACAAATCCAGGAGGAAATTCTGGGCCACGTAGGTGTGAGGCTATTTAAAGGATTGCCAAAAATGTCAAAACGTTAGCAGGTTTCTTCTTGCACCTGCAAAGCGAGGGTTTGCAAATATCCAGTTTTCAGCACATGTGGAGGCAGAGTTGAGGCACAGGTACATTCTGAGCTGGGGAAAACATTGACTTTTTGTTTCTCTCCTTATATGAAGGCAGAAAAAGCAGAATGGTATCTCATGAGAATGATTTTATAGAGACCCAAAGCACAGAAGAGAGAAGTAAAAAAAACCAGAGCAGTGGAACAGCCCTTCCCAGCATGAACAGCAAAGCCCTCAGCCATTCCAACAATTTTTCTCTGAGGAATATTTGGTCTAGAAAAGCAAATGAGAGACATCCACCCCCGGGTGGGCGGCACCCGCCCCCTCACATCCACACTGGGGACTCTGCTGCAGAGGAATTCCTGGGTCTTTCTATCTCCCTGGTGAGAAGGGGAGAGAAAGAAGGATCCCAGTGGGAATGTGAGCAGGAATATTGCCAACAGCCCCCTCACATCCCTGGGATAAGTGAGCCCACGTGCCTGTAAGATCTCAGGAATGCCCATTGCTGCCCCCAGCTGCAGCAGAGGTCTCCAGGAAGCCCTGTGAGCACCATCAGAGGAACAGTCACTGCAAAACTGGAGTGGGTTTTTTTTTTTGAGATGACTCTTTTCCTCACACTGCTTTCATCAAATATATAAAGATCAAATAAAACCCCTAATTACAGTACGTGTGTACATGCTGGCTCACACTTTACTAATCCCCATATTAACGACTGCAGGATTTTAACGTCTTTATTCAAAGAATTCAAGTCTTTGGAGAGCTTTTCAAAAACACCAGCAGTTGGGGTGCCTGATGTTCTCCCTCCTGAGATTCTGTCACTTAGAAGATATGTATAGAAATGCTCCTTCCCAAAGCAAGGCCCCAAATGAAATTTCTGCCCCTAAAACCATCCTTCATAATTTGCATGTAGTTAAACACTTTCCATTTTCTGTCAATTTAAATGTTATTTACAGTACAATGATGCCTGGTTTTAGTTGAATATTTAAATAAATGTTTTCTAATTCACAAATCCTCAGTGCCTGCAATAGGAGGAGACAACCTTGCTATAGATGATTGTGTCCTGCTTTGATCTGGAGTTTATTTCAATGATAAAATAACCAAAGGAATGTGTTTAGCCATGTTTACTAATCTATAATTAAGGGCTGTATCTAACTTGCATGAAAACTCATCAAATGAACCTCTTTAGGCAGGATCTAAAGTGCATAATTTGTCTAAATGAAGTTGGCAGGTTGCATCCTGTCAAAACGCCCTCCCTTTGCCATATGAGCCCCTCCAGCCCACTGCACCACTTGTGCCACCTTTGCCAGGACATGTGGGAAGGGAATCTTTTGGATGGAGAAAAAGGTCAGTTCCTATAAGACAGATAAGTAAGAGGAATAAATTCCCCTCTGCTTTAATATTAATTACTTATATGTGAATAATAAACATGTCCCATGAGTCTAAATGATCCACTCATGTTTGTAAATGAGCTAGCCATAGAAATTATTCCCACAGAAACTTGTGAAGACCTAATCTTGCCATTGCTGAAGTCAACAGCAACATCTCTATAAACCTCATGTTCTGAATTTGTCAGGCCCATAATAAAATATTACAGTCTTTTCATTGCAGGATAGCATTTCTCAAACTCCAAATTCACTGACACTTTCTCCAAGCTATGGATACCCAAATCCATCCTTCCAGAAATGATGATTTCATCAGTTCCTTTCAAATGCACACATACACATATAAATGTTATTTAAAACAACTGATTTTGGAGGCTGCTCTATCCAAGCCAACACCCTGTGCTAATCCATACAGATACACTTTCATTCAAAACAGCTACCAGTGCACAAGAGAATTTCCAAATTAATTCCTTGTAGTAAAACTCACAAAGGTGCCGTCTCCCTTAAACCACTGTGGCTGCAAAATGAATAACACTCAAAACCTAAATGGTGCCACACATCCCCAAGTTCACCACTGCTCTGCTTGCTGGAGCTGTGTAGATAATTAAAAGCCATTCTAAGTTACATAAGAGGATTATTTTTTTAGGAAACAGTACTTTAAAAGCTTCACTTTGCTTCCCCAGTACTTAGCTATTTGTTTTGTTTCTTAGAAATGTTTTATTTTAATAAGTGCAGTTTTATATGGATTCCACTGCTTTAATGTAAAACACATGAATATGAATGTGCAGTATTTACAGGAGATTTCCCCCCTGCATGCTGCTCTATTTTGTCATATTGTCTGCAGTGGATATGTGATTTTTATTTTCCCTTTAGCAGTGAGGTAATTTGCCCATGTTATTTGCTCTGTGGGCATCCTCATAACACATTCTGAATTTATTTCGTGATGTCTCTTGAAAGCACTGTGAATCCAAGACATGCCGAATCAAACTAATGAAGTAATCCCTGCACTAACAAACCCTCCCTGTCTCAGCTCTGTTAGAAGCAAAAAGGACATGAGACTGATAGACAAATATTAAAGATATAATTCTTTTGGACTTGGTCCACATGTTCACAAGATAATGAGACCTTAACAAAGACACAGAGACTCACAGGGAATATTAGATCTGACATTTCATTTGAGGTGAAAATCGCCAGTCCTCCTAATGACATCTTTTCTTACCAGGTACAAGAAAAAAAAAGGACAGAACTGTAAAAACTTGCTTTTTACACAGCACTGATTTTGATCTTACCATGCCAATCTTCATTGAAGAATTTTAAAGCGAAGACAGTGAAGAGCTGGCAAGAAAAAAAAAAAGAAAAAAAAGCAAGCTGCTGGTAGCTCACTAAGAATTCCTTTAATTTTAAGTGCCATGAAACAACCTTACTGATACCCCCATTATTCCCTAATTTGTGGCTGGCTCAGGCCCCTAAGATTTAAAATGTTTTACAGGAAGCAGAGAGGTTGAATGTAAAGTGAGAATGTGCCTTCTCCTAGTCAACGCTATTTATCTCAAAATACTGAGGGGGTTAAAATCAGTTTACATCAACACAGACATTTCCATTCCTCAAGTTGCATCTTCAGCTCAGTCTGTGACCTTACAATGTGATGTGTCAAAAAGAAGAGGCATCTGAATCTTTTATTCCAGCTGTAGCATTGCATCCTGCATACATTTATCCGTTTTGTTCATGCTCCGATGTCACATCCCATTCCACATTGGTCACTCAAACACAGCTGCCAAAAGTTATTTTCATTAAAGCCTTTCAATGTGTTGGGAGGGGAAGGAGGTCAGGTTCTGAGATGCCTTCTTTTTTGTTTGCTTGCATTTTGCTGAGGTTTCTTTCAGAAGAGCAGAGAAAATATCAAGAATGCAGAAGAAAGGAAAAGCTTCCACAACAAAACCACGGAACAAGGGAACGTCATGGCAGATATTCACCCCAGGAAGATAAAAGAGACATTTAAGCAAAATGTTCCATTTCACCTATTTATTCTTAGCAAGAGATGGCAAGAGTAGTAAAGCAGTAGTAAAAGTAACTTCACTAACTCTGAAACTTTACCTCAGTAAAAGCAAGGGTTCCCCACTGTAAATGGTGTAGAAAAAAGTGGTGAGATGTCCTCACAGCTGGATCTATTTCCCATCCATAGCCAGACTACAGCAATTAGTCTTTAGGGTTTCCACAGAGCTCTAAAATCATTCTTGAGCCTTCATCTCCAAAATCACTGTGTACAATGGCCCAGCCCAGTCATGGTGATAACAATGTGTTTAATTTTAGTCATTTAGTTAATAGATCTTCAATTATGGGCCATGTTCTTTTTTCTCACCCTTTCAGGCAAATTTCATAACATGGGCAAATCAATGAGAGAGCTGGAGAGAGACTCTGGACAAGGGGATGCAGTGACAGGAGAAGAGGGCTCTGAAAGGTCTAGATTTTGTGTTAGGAAGAAATTCTTCCCTGAGAGGATGCTGAGACTCTGGAAGTGTTTACTCAGACAAGCTGTGACTGCTCAGTTCCTGGAAGTGTCCGAAGCCAGGCTGGATGGGGCTTGGAACAACCTGGGATAGAGGAAAATTTCCCTGTCTTCATCACATTGACTCTCTGTCAAAAATAAAGCTCATTACAAACTAGAATCATCCTGGAGGATGAATAGCACAGGGAAAAGAAAGAAAGAGATGGTGAAAGGGAAAAAGGAAAAACAGCAGCAGACAGCATCAGTTAAAAATACAATCTCTGCACATAGTGCAGCACAGCCTTAACATGACACACTCAAAGGTCTGGGACACTTTTGATGCCAAATGACCCCAGTAAATCAGGAAGCAACCCTGCTCTTTGTGCCTACACGAGCCTCATGAAAGATGAATAAACATCAGCTGCTGTGCTATTGTGTTTGTGTGCTCAGAGTAATCTTGAGGTATTATTGTGAATCCTTCCAGACTGTCTAAGCCCCTACGAAGGGCATGTTATAAAAGGCATTCATCATCTGCTAAGAAGCTACATCTGGGACATTCCAGCTCCTAGGTAGTCACTAAAACCATTTAACAGGGAGAAATGGCAATCAGGAAGATAATCAACTTGTACCACCCAAGAGAGAAATCACCCATTCCCTGTTTTGAACATTCATGTATTCTTAAGGAGATTAAAATCTCCAGTTGATTTTTAAGTAAAGCTACAGACAGAAGAGGGATAAAAATATTTTTAATTCTTCCAGAATATTAAAACACAATCTGGAATGATGAATATCAATAAGAACCCAAAGCAGTTTTATTGGTTATGAAAAAGGGGACTGTTAAACACTGAATTGGAGAGGCTAAAAACCCCCAAATCAATGCTTATTTATAACATCATTCCCTTGGTAGCTGTCAATAGCACCATTTTCATGGTTATAAAATGCACTGGCATGTGCTCTGCTTCATTCAGCACAGGTCACTAGTTAGATCCAAGACAGCAGAGAAGCACTTGCTTTAAAAAGGGTGTGTCTAATTCCCAAAACCTATATACAGTAATACCTTAGTGTTTGAATAGCATCCTCTACTTCAGAAGAGAATTTCTTTTGTCCTGAGATAACTATAAATACACACTTCTTGACAACTGTTGGTGATTCTTAATTATTTTTGTTGCTGTTAACATGGTGGACATATTCCAATGAATTCCATAGCCTATAATGGAAGAACTGTTTATCCTAAATTATAAATTTTTATTGTGAACAGAAGTATCGATCTGCCAGCAATAGCAATTTTATTCACTCAGTATCTGTAAGAACAGGCTTACAGAAGTCCTTTTAATTACTAAGTCTATGTTCAGTAGTTATATGTTGTGTACAAATTTAGCTTCTTTTGTTATTTTTAATAAAAAAAGTCCACTCCATGCCTGCTGCGTTCTTTTTCTACAAAGGCATTTAAAAGATTAGTCTTAATTATGGGTTTCAATATACAATGTGGGAAGAAAAAAACCAACAAACACACCAACAATGATGGATGGACTGCATGGCTTTCTGCTAATTTCTCAGCAGGCGCAGCCCTGTGGTATTCAAAATACAGAGCAAAATTACTTCTAAAGTTACTGAGGGAAAACTACTGAAAAACAAACTCATGTGCTGTGTCACAGGCAGAATCTTCAAAATTTCCTATAGCCATGTATTAGATGGGGTTTTGGGAAGGTCTTCAAAGAGCATTTTGGTGACACAAAGATTTGTCCCAGTGCCTTGTGTGAATGAATTATGCACCCAATCAGACTAATTCCATAGGGTGCCAACTGGTTTAAACCTTTAGCAAATCCCACCAGACACCTGCCTGCAGTCTTGGGGAACTGAATCCCTCCAGACAGTTGGACGAACACTGGATGTGTTCACACAGCAGTGTCACTCACACAGGGACAGCCATGCCCAGAGGTGCCCATGGCAAACCACAGCCAGTTCTAGGTCTCACACATTTGAGCAGATCAGCAATTGCCATCAGTGAGTCTTTTCACACTTCTGCAATCTTACTCCTTCATACTCTGAGGGAGGAGCAGCTACAAACAGTAACGAAAGAGAGATGGTGAGGATGGAGCTACATAAACACTCCCTGCTTTGAAAGTTTTTGCTGCTGCTACGTCCTTACCACAGATGAGCACCTGCAGCTGCAGAACGTGTGAACACCCCAGTGTCCTGTGACAGCTCAGGAAAGCAGCTCTCAGTCTGCCAAGCCCAGCCCAGCTCATTCATGGGGCCCAGATGGACTTTCCCTCCCTGAGAGATGCTGCATTATCCACTCCCCATGCCAAGTCCCTTGGAGCCCAGCAGCCATCCTGCCTGCTGGAACTGAAAAATTCATCAGCCCCTCTCTGTTTGTCCAGGATCTCAATGTGCTCATTCTTCTCTTCTCCTCTCTGCCCTCTTTCTCCTGTTCAGCTCAGTCTGAATTTCATTACAGCCTTTCTTCCCAGTGCCTCACTGCATCCACATTCATCCACATTAACTCTGAATGGCAAAGTCTCACTATCTGTTGGGAATGCTGACAACAGATTGTTTCATAATTAATTGAAAGGCAAAACCTGGACATTCTCAATCAGTGCTGATGGGAATTACTTTGTCCAGCTTCAGTAAATCAGCAGTGCATGGCACAGGGAAACCAATGCTCCAGTTAAATACTAGTTATTTCCCTGAGAGCTAAACATACAATTTTAAATTTGTGCTTATTTTAAGAAACCTTTTAAAAGCACTGCTTCAATGGTGAGTAGTGTAGACATTTGGGGGTAGATTATATCTGGTTAAATTAGCTAATATTTGCCTTCAAGCCAAGATTACATAATATTAAAGTTTCCACTTTCAAAGTCAATGTGGATATGCAACAGGGATCAGACATCCATGGTATACAAGTATCCTAGCAGAAACATGGAAAAGGGGCTCTGCTTTCCACAGCACCTATAGGAGTTTAAAGATGAATTTAATGGATAAATTTAAAGGATTTAATCACTTTGGTGCCCATGGCTGTGACACATCTGTGACACCCAGGACACGGTGCACAGTGCTCTGCACTCAAGCTCCTGTTTCACTGAGTATGGACCAGACTCTGGTGTGGGCAAAGCTGCAATAACTCTGTATGAAGCTATTCCACAGACATGTTCATGCAGTTTATATCTGAGTGCATCATGTGACACAGAAACAGCCCTGTGAGATGAGGCCAATGGTCCAGAACCTCCTCCTCAGCTGCAGTCCACCCCACAGCCTGTCAGTAGTCAGCAGGGATGGTGTTAGCAGCACAAGGATGTTGCTCATTACACCCTTCATCAGGGCTTGCTCCAAAGAACAAAGGTTTATAGTCTGTACTGGTCCAACCCTGGCCATCTTCCCTACATAAGTATTCAGGGCTCTCACAAATCTTATCAAGCTTTACATCCTGTAAGATTTAACGCATGGGATCAGATCAAAGGTCCTACTATGAATTACATCTTATCTTGGCCAATGGCCAGTATGAGATACTTGAGATGGATAATGTAAATTTACATAAATAAACATAAATATATTTATATATGCATCCATCTGAGTGTGCCAGTGCATAAAATTAGAACCTGTATAATGCATACATACAAACAAACTTTTAAAAATGGACAATTTTAACTCCTTCAGAAATCCAACACACATGAAAAGCTACCATCACACACATCTCCGGGGAAAAACAACTAAAAGCAGAATCTGAGCTAATGAACCCCCATAGCTTTGCAGGCTGGGAATTGCTCCTGTGGCAATGGGACCCCAGGATGTTGTGTCAGCAGTGGCCCTGTCTGGGAATGGCCATGCTCCAGAGCCACGTGTTGAGGGGCAGGGAGCAAACAACTGCCAGGGTTTGGAACGGACAGAGAGAAAGACCATGGTGCCCTTTATTATTCCTTTCTTTTAGCAAGAAATTGGGAAGAAGGGATATGTTACACAAAGAAATTCAGCACATTTTTATCATTCTGAGAAGCTGACAGAGTAGCTACATTTTCAAAAGGCATCAACTTTTGTAAGGAACAGAGGACTGAAATGTTTAACCATTTGAAAGGCTCCCTACATCACAGTTTTGCTGCTTATACTCTTGACTGAACCAGGGAAACTAAAGAAGGTGTATTCTCTTAACACTGCTTCAAACCAAACCAACACAGATTTCAACTAATACTTTTAAAATGCTCCCTTTATTCTGTTCCACATACTTTATTAAAATACAAGTTAATCTTGCACTATATATTAGAGCATTGTACCTAGTGGCAGTATAGTAAAGGATCTGTCAGGCTTTTCACTACAAAACCCTATTCTAAGCCACAAAAAAAAGAAAAAAAAAAAAAAGAAAAAGAAAAAAAATCCCTCTGGGCTGAACCTTGGAATACAAGAAACTTGAAAGAAATCCATTTTGTGGTTTTTGAATTCTAAGAGTGCAAAGAAAATTGATTTAAAATGTTTAAGCGACTGTGCCGTGCTTATGCAACTCAAAAAAAGAAATTCTGTGTTTCCAAACAAAATCTTACTAGTTTATTAATCTCCACCACAGGTCAAGCAGACTCCCCCTCAAAATCAGAGATCTTCCACCCTTCCCAAATGTATTGTCTATTAATGAGAATTTGTACAAATGCTATGCATTTCCCACCAAACTCAGGCATCTCACAGAAAATATCCCAGATACATCAAGACTGTGCTCAAATGGGTAGACATAAGTGATTTAAAAAAGACAAAAAAGAAAATAATAGAAAAGGAAGAATAATGATGACAGCAACTCAGGAAATCATATGAAAACCCTCTGATTTGTGCTGTTGAAGGAAGAAGGGGTATTTAGAGCATCAGTGGCTGCTTCCTCCCTGCTCCCCTGTTTTGGAGGAGGCTGAGTGGGAATTTCCAAGTGTCTGAATTGTGCAGTAGAGGGGTGTGGAGTTTGCTGCACTGCTATGGGGGTGTCCATGGATGGCATCTCTGAGGCAGGAGAGCCACAGCAGCTCCAGACACCACTGCCCCTCACTGCAGGGAGACCACCCAGACAGGAACTTTGGGGTCTGGAATCCCTTTGAAACTGTAATGCTTGGGTTAGAGAGATATGAAATATTCTCAGCCCATCAGTCTCCAAACCCAGTCCCATTTTTGCAGCTGGTGGTGCAGTTCTGTGTGGTGAATGCTCCCCACCATGGTGAGGAACTCAACTCACCTTCCTGGTGCTTTTTCATCACCAGCAACACAAGGCACAAGCCCCAAGTTTTCCTTCTCCTTCTGCACGCTGGGATTTAATCCAACACCAGCCAACCACCACGCTTGTAACTGCAGGATCTAATTCACTGCTCTCCTCTGCTGACAAACAGAGGTTGCCCCAAGGCCCATAAAATCCCCTTTTCTCCTCTCAGGACCAAATGTCCTCCCCTTCCCTCCCTCTGCTTGGACTCCTTTTAACTTTCTGTGAGCTGGAGCCATCGTAACCCCTGCCCTCTGATCAAACTCATCCCAGAAGCTGTGGTTGTTTCTTCCCTGAAGTTCTGAACTCCTGGATCGATGGGCAGGTTAAAGGAGGCAGACATTGACTCCTGGCAGGGGAGCAAGGGCTGGATCCTGGCTCAGCCCTTGCACTGACACGCTCCTGCTGAACTCAATGGGAGTTAATCCGTAAAATGACTGGCTAAAAATTGAATCAGGATGTCAGAAGTCAGTTCTTTATCTTCACAATCCAAAACCTTTATTAAGTTCTCACTCAACCAAAACTTGGCAAAATCAATGGGGCAAATCTCAAAGTGCTTGCTTGGTTTTAACAGTGTTAGGACTAAAGCAAATTTCTATTGAGTTGGAGCTTATTGGAGACAAGACTCAGGAAACAGAGTGAAAACCCCATGAGATGGCTCAAGAGTAATTTGAAGTTTTATCCCCAATACTTCTTCCTCTCCAAGATGAGGAAAATGGGATATTTGCATCACAGAAAACCTTGAGAGACGTGTTCTTGCCAAAAAACTTTCGCAGAAACCTTAGTTCTTCCTTCAGCACCGTTTCCACCAGCGCTGTTACTCACCCATATAACACCTTCTTTTCACCCCTTCCTACAGCATGAACAAATATTCTTCACATTCCCTAACTCATTTTTGGGGTAGGAACAGAAAGGCTGACAAATTCCTGGTGAGGCAGATTTATAGCTGCAACTTATGCTCTTGTTACTGATTTCCATGTCAGATTAGCAAACCATGCTCTGCCTTATTTACCCTTTGTGCCTGTGAATTGTTTAGTGCCTAATACTGTGAGGGTTCTGTTTAGTTGCATTCCCAGCAACCTTTCCTTTCCTTCCCTTCTGCAGGTTAGAATTTCTGTCTGTTGGTGACTGAGATTTTGGACTTTTTAGCTTTATCCTTTTTCAAGCTTTTCAGTAATAAGCATGGCCAAACTAAACCCACTGGTACTAAAACTACTTTTAAGCTTCCTGGCAGGGCCAGGATGGAGTAGGGACACAAATGCACCCATGGATCCTGCAAAGCTGTGATCCAGCTCCCACATTTTGGGTACAGTCCCTAAATCCTCCAGCACAGTGTTTCTGCCTCATGATTTGTGAGAAGGCTTGTAACTGGCTATATCAAATTCTGTACCTTTGATACTACACTGGCAAAGGTGCTGGTAGAAGTTCAATTACAGAATCCCTTGTTCAGTATGTTTGCTCAAAGGACAACAATGTTTTTCTTCATCTTACAGGTTTATTTTACTGCTCTGAACAAGGTTGCAAGGTTTGGAACTGCTGAAATGGAATCTGTCCTAAATAATCACAAAACGCGCCCTTTGCGATTTAATAATCTCATAGAATAGCAGTATTTGTGTACACCCACTGAAATAAAATGGGAGCACAATCATCCCCTGATATCATTACAGGGCTGATGGAAGTCATTCTTGAATTTAAAGGACATTTTATGCAGATAAATCTACTAAGTACATAAGGAATTTAGGCACATAATGTCAACAGTTTGCTGAGACGAGAGTTCATTCTGAAGTGAAGCAGCTCATTTATCTCTCTCAGTAGTGCTCTTTGCACTATCCACTTTAATTTTCCAACAGAAAGGTGAATAATAGCATTATTCAGATAATCCTCCACAACCCCTCCCCTGGTCCCAAAATCAATACAAACTTTTGATTTGCCTTGAATTTTCTCCCCAATGTACAATGAAGATGTAATTCAAATACTCCCAGGTACGCACACTTTATACAATATGCAGCATTAGTGCCTCACATGGCCTTTTATTTGGTATTCTCTGAGCAACCTAGGAGCTGCCTGGATGCTCTTTCCAATGCAGACTAGGCAACAGGAGCTCTTACACTACCTCACCTTCATTTACCAGCTGATATTAAGAAACACTTAAAAGACAATCATTATTCTTTTTCTAGTTTCTAAATTACTCTGCAGCTGAAAAACTCTTTCTGGCACAAAATGCTCCATCCAGCACGGATGCAAAGAACTACTTACAGGTTGAGCAAGAAGGAAATGTTTCAATCTATGGGTTGCTTAGTGTTCATACATTTGTGGTCTGACAGACAACTGCTATCACTGATTTAAAACAAAGGAGAAAATGAGCTGTGCTGGGGCACCGTTGAGTTTATTAAAAAGCAGGACTAGGCGAGGCAGTAAATTTCTCAGTGCCCCAAGTTCCAGGATCCTGTATCATGATACAGAGCTATTCTCCTGGCTCGCACTGTCAGCAAGACCAGATGGGTCTGATTAGTTCCAACCCAGAAATACAAATGGTTGACAGTCTGTACGAGACAACAGGGAACAGAGAATTCAGTGAAGTGAAATGCTAGAAACCTCCAATTGCACACAGATATCCGCTGCTCCTCAGGCTACAATAAAGGAAACGCCAGGAAACGAGGAAGTTTGGCACACGTTCAACAAGCATGCTGAGCTAAAAGTAGATGGCAATCCACTTACTGCATGGCTTCCTTTGTCTAATACATCAGTTACTTAAATATAGTTTAAATGCTAAATCCTGGTGCTATACAGACTGGAGCGAGGGGAGGAGTCCCCTGATCAATGATATGGGCATAATTACATTCTCTGCTGTAGATGGAGCTGAAAGTCCTTGAGGAATAAGGCAGTTTTTTTCATTTATTTATTTTAGTGATGAACAAAATCTGCAGAAACGCGCACCTCGCATTTACAGACTCACTTAGGAATTAGAGAAGCAAAAGATTAAGCCTGCTAAAACTGGTATTAAGAGCGTGGCATCCTTCAAATTGCTGCAATTCTGCAGAGCTGCTGAAATCCTTCCCTGTGATGGGTGGAATTACAAAAAGTAGATGATAAACTCTTAATAATTGTGGAATACTTGTTTTGTTTCATCAGCTTAAATTACTTTTAGAGTGTTGCACAGGAGGGAAGGCCCATCTGCCTCTGAATACTCACATGAACATTAGGAGACAGCAATAACTGCAGTAGGATGGATACTTGCTTAGGATTCAGTATATCAGAGCAGGTCTCAATTCCCCACTCTTCCAATCAGTCATTTCCTCCCTGTGCCATCTATATTCCTGGAGATGCACTGAAGATCAGTGCTCTGTATTTGAGATCACGTAAATACCTTAGAGAGAGAAATATAATAATCTATTTCAAAAAAGAAAGGGAAAAAAAAGCTGCCTCAAGGACAGCCTGGGTAAGCTCTGTCTAGTTGATTTAGAAAACACTTTAAAGACTCTGATAAGCTCATTAGTACCAATGACTAGATATATGCATTCAAATCCCTGAAAATACAGGAGGGCAACATCATGGATAAGTATCTTCCTTTTTCATTTAATAAAGAGCTCCTAAGGATCACATATTTCAGGATGCCTGGTTTCCTTCCGTGCTCCCTCCCCGGCAGCAGTGCAAAAACAGAACAATTGTTGTTCCATTTATTCTTTCCTGCTGGAAATGGAAATCCAGTTACAGGAATGCGAGGGTGACACTGTCAAAATCCCCATCTTTTGCTGGGACTCTCAGTGTAATTTTCTACAATGAGGTTATCCTTCCTTCAATACAGACAAGGAAAGCTGGCACAGAGCAGCTCGAGCTGAGAAGCAGTTGCAGAGAGCTCAAGAGCTGCCACTCCAGCCACCAGCTGCCTTTTCACAGGGGCATAAACACTCCATCACACCGTGCTGCACATTCGTAAATGTAATTCCCACTCAATCAGCATGTTAATTCCAGTATGATTCATCCTTTCCACCCAAATAAGTTTACACTGACAGGTTTGTCAGGTACAGAAATACAAAGAATGACTGGATGCGTGGTTTCTCCTCACTCAATACAACCAGATGGACCAACAGGTGAGCAGACAACAGCCTGGGGCCAGAAAAAGGCTTGCAAATACTCCTGCAGCAAGCAGAATGATAACAGCTTATCACCTTCATTTTTGCACAGATTTTAATGTACACACATGGTTTTAATAGGATTCTTTTAAGAACCAACGGCAAATCATGAAACCTGGTATTTCTGCCATGACCAGCCCCTGAAATGTTGTCAGCTCTACCCAGGAGACAGGGGTGTTCCACAAATCCTACCAAATTCAGTGACAGTGTCTCTGTCAGCTTCAGGGATGCACAATCCAGCCTGTGACTGTAAGTCTTGTGAAATTCCCTTAGATTTTTGAGGGGCTCCAGCCTCAGGAAAGATGTGACATCATTTCATTGCTCATTAAAAGCAAAGTGGATTTTACTACTCCTCCATGTCAAGAAAACTTGAAAAAGTCATCCCTGAAAGCTCTGAAACTGAGATACAAATATAAACAACATCAAAAGTGTCAGGTCCCCTCACATCACTCTCAGGTTTGGAGGTCTGATGGCTGTTTTCCATCAGCAATACTATGACATGTTATCCTCCATGCAAAACTGCCTTAAAGTCATATCTCCATTATTTACCTACTGCACACAGGGGTTGTGAGAACGTCTGCAAATGTTTCCACAGTGTTTTGAATATGTAAAGTGCTATATGTTTTAAATATTATTCTTTTTTGCATGTGACTACACAAACAAGCTGTATCCCGGATCTCAATCAAAACAAGGCAAATGAAAACCCAAACCTGTAATTGAAGGAAGCCCCACTGACAGACAACAGGAGTGGCAATCCAAACTCCGTGCTGCATCATGCTTCAAATAGTCAAGTAAGTTCCTCAGAAAGAGTAGACATGACTATCAGCACATTCTGCCTAATTATTTAAATGAACCCTTAAGTTTTTTCTGAAAGTGCAGGGAATCTGCCACTCCAGCAATCCCAAGCACCACCCTTGAACACTTGTGCTCACACACAAACACAGCAGAACTCTGCCATTTATCACTGAAAACACAACAATGATTTGAAGATCAAGGGCTTGCATCTAGCACATCAGTCACAGGCAAATATTGTAGAAAAATCTTTTGAAATGCAGAAATGGTTCTTCTGGGTGACATTCTTCCTTCTTTAAATCATTAGGAATGATTTCAAATGGGCTGCACTTTATTGGCTGCCACTATTGCTATTCCATGGAGTGGTATCAGAAGCTGTTTAACCCTGTCACCCTGGAGGAGGAGGAGTTAAGTTCTGCTCTCAGAACAAATGAAAGGCAAACACCAGAGGTTAGAGGACATTCATACACAAACAAAAAGCACTACTCCTGCTTTGGATGTGTGTTTTCTGAGAACCAAATGTAGCTGCCTAAAGGTAAAAATCCTGGTATATGAATATGCACGTACGCTGAAGGAAGAATCCTTGAGAGAAATGGTTTATATTGAAATCAGGACCATTTTTAAGGTTTTTTTTTTTTTCCTTTTATCAGAAACACAAAGGCCAGAGATGAACTAGAACCACGGCTGTAGACTTGACACCTGAGTTGCACCACATTTATGTAAAGCCCTCATCTGGAGCCCTGGTTTGGGCCCTGTCTTGAATTATTCAAGACAGAAGCACTGTTTAACTCTGAGCCTAATAAAGCCAGGGGGATATCTCTGCCATAACATCATTACTATCAGCACAAGAGATGGGGGTCTTCACTGGAATATGAAGATGGAGAAATGCCTGCAAGAAAAATAGTAATTATTATAAAAGGTCTTAAGCTGCTTGAGTGCTTGTGGTGAGTGGCTGTAGCTGCACAAGATGAAATGTGCTGCCATAACCTGCAGCCTCTCTGACTCCAAAGGAGCAGGGCAAAGGCAGGAGAATGCATGGAGATAGAGAACTGGGCTGGGGGCAACCCTCAGTGCTGCTGAGCTGCCTGGTCCAGCCTGCAAAAAGGACAGGAAAAGAAAAGAAACAGCACAAGTAGGAAGTTCAGGAAAAAGTAAAACTGCAGGGCTGCACCTGCGGTATCACCTGGGCTCTCTCCCAACAACACCAAACAAAAAGTTCTCTTTGGAGAGAATCAATGTAAGTGTTCCTATCTGGACCAATGCAAGTATTGTATCCACATGTCCAGAAAAATCCCATCTATAAAATCAGTCTAACTCAGGTGCCTCCCACGAGCTGCCTTTGGTTGTGATAAAAATTCAAACCTACACCTGAGGGAAAGCAGGGAGGACAGATTTTGTGTTTGACCTCAACACAGTCACCCACAAGCTAGTACTTCTACTTTACGAACCTAACTGCACTTCAACTGCAAAAGAGAAAGATGGAATAATTAAATTTAATTCAGGAATCCAGAACGAGGAACAGAGGGATAAATCTTAATAGGAACATGGGATTAATATCTTAGCATAAATAATAGTCTCAGGAATTGCATTTTGATGATTCAACAGTTCTGCTATAAATAATTCACATCAATAAAAGAGAGATAACATCAAATTCAGTTGGAACATTGGTTAATCTGAGCATAAAGTGAAGGACTTCACTCAAACTAAAGGACAGCTATAAGTAACTGCTCTACTGTATGGGAATCAGCACTGAGTATTTTCTGCACATTCACATGCGTTACAAATTGCTTTCCAAAGTTACAAAAGAGTATCTAAGGGGTGAAGAAGGATAAAAAATGCTGTCAGTGGACACAGCTTGAATTCCTACACTGTGCAACAGAAAATGAGTGCAGGACAAACAAGTCTGCTGGGGGATCCTTTACGCTCAACATGAGAAATACTTTGTCATTTCTAACTTAGAAAAATATCTGTGTTCACCTGCAAAGCGTAGTGACAATGAGGGTATCATAAACTGAGCCCATACACCAGGACTTGCTGGTTGCTCACTTCAGCCTGAATTCATGGTTTCCACCTTGACAGCACAATCAGAGAATGGGCCACCCACACTAACAAAAAGCCTTTGTTCTGAAAAGCATAAAAATATATATGAAACAAGCCATGGAGCAAGAAGTCCAAGGTGGGGGGTGGTGAAGCACAAAGGGATAAATGATTTGTCCAGTCTCATGGAGGAGTTTGGGGCAGGGCTGGGTGTCACAGCTGGGTTTCCCAGGTGCCAGGGTACAACACAGCCTGCACAAGTAACCTTCTCCCTGTCCCTGGGCTGGAATGTGACCAGCAACGGGATTGATATTAATAATGTATCTGAAAGGCTTATTATTTTTCAATGGTGCTCTTCACCCCAGGGAGGTTTCCTGAGCACTTTAACAATTATTTATATATGAGAGCCAGTTTTCCCAAAGAAATGCAGCCATCCCTGTGATCCAAAGTGGCAGCTGTGCTGCAGTGCAAAGCAGGAGTAAAACTGGCTGGGGCCAGAAACTCAGGAAGGGACTGCACTGAGTAGGAGCTGTGGGTAGTATTTAGGTAACAGACTGCAAGATTTAATTACACAAGTTGGAAGCCGGCCAGCAGGCACGAACAAATGTTTTCAGTGTTGTGTTTAAATATTTTAATTTGCTTTTTTTATAGATGTTACTGTAAAAATAATAAAAAATGGAAAAGGGTACTTGTTAGACAGAGCATTCCCAGCAAATGAAAAAAGTTGGTATTTTTATCCCCCCAAACCCCTGTAAAATATATAAAAAGTTCAACTCCTATTGAGACTTCTTTGAAAAGAGGCATAGAAGCTTTGCTTAAAACACAAAACACCACCACTTGAAAAACAAGCACCACCATCTCTGTCTGCAGTGATTAGGAAGATTTAATTTTTCTTTCTTTAAGCATAATAAAACCCTCCTTAAGTCAAGGTTGCCTTGAATTCAGTAGATCATGGCTCAGATGCTGTGTCCTTACTTCATTGAGTAACTTCACTGACAAATTTTTTTTTTTTTTTTTTTAAATTTTTTTTTTATTGCCCAGCTCCTTCCACTGCCTTGTTTGGTAAGGAGCTGACACTCAGTGTGTCAGATCACACCCCCTCTGTCCTGCCCCACCCGTGTCCCTGCACACACGTGGAAGCAGAGCCAAGGTCACCAAGACATCTGAGATCTTAATTAGCACTGCAGGGCCCTCGGAGCTGACCAGCCGAGGTTCTGCTGTTCATCACAGCCCTGAAATTACCTTTCATCTCCCAGGCTGATGAAGATCTGAAGCCCTGGATGTGGGCAGCTCCGTGACAGACCATGCATCAAAGGCACGCTGCCACGAGAGCCAGCACCAGCAGAGCACTACCATGGCTCACCTTGGAAATCCCTGCTCAAAGCTGATGTTTCTCCTCCTCGACTAAAAGCTCTTGACTCCTGACAATGCTAGGATGGATTAGCTTGGAAAGAGAGGTTTAGCCTTCTGTGGATTGGTATTAGGGTAATTAGAGATTATAGTGGAGATACCTGTAAGTCCTACCTGCATGGAGAACAGAAATGTGCAATATTTGGTACATTATATCTCAGTGACAGATGAGCTGGAATCAAACAATGCTAAGCATGCACAGAGCCCTTTTTACTGAGTATTGGGTCAATAACATATAATTATGCACAAATAACATGTGTCAGGGGTGATTGATAGCACTCCAACCCACCCACCAAAGACTTCAAGGTTGGGCCAAATCACATCCCATAAATGACTTAAGTAATTTGTTTGCTTTCAACTTTTCATCTCACACTCAGCATCACCTTGACATCTGTCTGTCACTTCAGACTCAAAGAACTTCGTTAAGGAAAGCCTTTGTGTGGTGAACTTCATTAGACATCAATGGAATCATATCTCTTTAGTGTTTTGAATATTTTGAACATCTTGGGAATGGGCTTACAAGAACGTGGATGTGCCAGGACAGCAGCCAGGATATACTTTTAACCATGCATGTCAGGGGATAATTTAGTTTTGCTTGATTCTGCACAGTGTCATGATATTTTTATTTTCTTAAGAAAATGTAAAGACAATATCTAAACTTACAGGAACACATTACCTACTGACAAAACCTAGCTTTTGAAGGTGTTTGGGTATTTTTTTTTTCTTACTTTTGCTTTTTAAAAAAATCTTTTCCCACAATTTATTTCATTATGGCCCATTCAGTCTTACTGTTCAGTGCTCAGGCTGTACAACACTTTGATTATTATAAAAAAAGTTATTTTAGAAATCAGAAATAAAAACCTACTTGTGGGAGAAGCAACATGAAACAAATTGTGGCTGGTTCCTCAGAGCAACATTCCAGGTCACATTTTCTATGGATTTAGTGCCCATATGATACATATGCCCATAATATCCCTACGTCAGCAGCCTTTTCAAACAAATCTGCTGTTTAAATTCTGCAGAGAATTTCTTTCCAGGATCCCAGCATTCAGGGTCTGTCACAGCTGAATGTCCTCATGTAACACATCCCACCTCTCCTGCTTGATGCATAAGAGAGAATCCTCTGCCAGAGGCACTTCCCTCACGGTTTCATGATTCCATGTTCAACCAGGCTTTGGGTCAGAAGGAAAAGCCTGGATTTAGGTGACATCAGCAGCACATGGAAGGTTTGGTCAAGAGGACTTGCTGGGTTTCTTCCCCTCCCACCTCCCTCTTTGAAAAAAAACTGTGGAAAAGAGAAGTAAAGGGTGGTGGAGGAACAGAGGAGGGGAAGCAGCAAGACCCGAGAGCATCCACCTCCTCCCTCCTGAGTGCTTCTTGTCTCTGCTGCCTGTCCTGCCTCCACCTACCCCAATTCTGCCCCTAAAGACCCAAGAGATGATGAGACACATCTGATCCAGCCCCTGCTCCAGCCAAAGGCATCATTCATTCCCTGGATTTCCTGCTCTCCTTGGTGCTACCCCGCACCCAGTGAGCTGAGGCAAGCTCCAGCCATCGATGCTCAGAGTGGGGCTGGGCAGAAGCACAGCCAGGGCACCACAGAGCCCCCAGCCTCTGCCCCATTTCAGCTCTGGGCTGCTCCCTGCTGCAAAAACACTGCTGGGACCACCCCCCACCCCCCTTGGAGTGATTGTTTACTTCTCCAAATTCAGACCCGAACTATGAAATATTAAGATGANGCCCCCAGCCTCAGCCCCATTTCAGCTCTGGGCTGCTCCCAGCCCTGCTGCAAAAACACTGCTGGGACCACCCCCCACCCCCCTTGGAGTGGTTGTTTACTCCTCCAAATTCAGACCCGAACTATGAAATATTAAGATGGTATTAGGGAGAATACAGAAAAGTCTCTGAAAATAGACCAGTCCTATAGCCACAGCTTTCACTGTTCTTCATACATTAATCAATAGTTCATATTTAATTAATTAGCACCAAGTTCACTTGGTGATGAAAGTAGAATTTCCATGAATAGGAAAATAAATTAATGGGAAAATCCAGCTACCAGGCTGTTCTAAAGGACTCTCTCCCACTGACTCACATGTGATAATAGATGTCCCGTCTTGATATTATTAGGCTTTTTGAGCTTTTTTTAATTTTATTTTTTCAGAGGGAAAAAAAAGACAGCTCTTTTTTATCCCCACCAGCTGGGCAAGAAATATCTTAAGCTCTCATTGCAGCAAAGCCACCTGTCTGGTTTAGTTAGATGGTATCAGCAATCTGTGGATCAGCACTGACTTAGGAGCACACTTAGGATGCATCATAACTGCTCCAGACAGCACTCGAGTCTGGAAGTACAGAACATTTACCAATTAGAGAACCAACCCAAAGCATTTATTTCCAACCAGAAATTTAATAAACTGCTCATATACTATGAAGTAAACACCTCTACTGCTGCCAAGCAAAGTATGTTTAATATTCAGAATCTATCTGCAACGTTATCATGTTCTCTTCATTAGAGCATCCGTTTTGTTAATTAGCATTTGCTCATGTGAGTAGTCCCCTTGACTTTAATTGATCCATTTTCATGAATACGCAGAACATAATTTTATAGTTAAAGAATTCAGTTCCTAGTGAATGCAACAGCCGCTGTTCTCAAAGTTTAATTCTTAGCATAATAAGGAAATAAAAATGAGTACAACACTTTTCATCAGATAGAAGAGAAACGTGTGTAAGGCAACAGTGGAAACAAGAATGAGTCCAAGACAAGATACCTTGGCTATCAAATCCATTTTCCTCGCTCCCTCACCACAGCAAAAAGAAATGCTGGTAAGAAACACAAAAGACTTGGCTGGAGATAAAGTTGTATCTATTATAATGCCAACTCCTTCACTAGCAGTGCTTGTGTTTTCTGAAAGGCCAAGAAGCCATCTGCCCTTCAAATGTTTGGAGTTAACAGACCACGAGATGGTGTGCTGAGAACTGAGGTTTTAGAAGAAAGAGAAACAGCACAAGCCCCATCTGTTTCTCAAGGATTTGTTCTCAAGCTCTCACTTCTCATATCTGCTCTGTGCTTACAGCTGAACCTTCTTGTTTATACTCCTTTTTATTCTTCAAAATAAAGGCTTCAAAATGGATTAAGGTTTTTATTTTAAAGTATCCTGAACAGTAGGATGGTTCAGTAACACTATTGCAGCTGAAATTTGGAAGCTTTCTTTAGGATGGTAATTAAAGATGGAAGCAGTGGTTTTCTTTCAGAACTCCTTATCACATTTCAAAAATATCAGATTACAGATGTAAACAGAGATAAGAGTTTGGGCCACAGGGAACTCCTCCAGGCTGACAGAATGGGTGTGGGCACTATATTGCCTCCATTTGTACAAACTGTTCACAGCCCTGGCTGGAAGTTGTTCCCATTTCACCACAGGCTTTATGCCTTTAATTTTATCTTTAATCCAGAGTCTGAGGACACAGAGCAGGAGATCACCAATAAATCTTTAAGTTTATAACCTAAAAAGGAGTCACTTTAAGTAATTCAGAGGGAATTAATATGTTTCAGGAAGCAAGTCAATTTAGTGGGCTAATTGCTGTGTGCATTTTTTTAGAGACCACCTTTGAAAAGGTGCCTGCAATCACCAGGTGCCTTTAGATCTTTCTCATGTGACTGATTACAGCCACAAATCTAATGGGCTGCAAAACCAGGAATGAGAAATGCTGCTCCTTCAGATGAACTGTTTACTCTGTGACCTTGCCATTCCTCCATTTTCATATATAGGTGAACATTCTTCTAACAATGTTCAGCAAAAGTCTAAAGGGACAGAGTTGAAGTTATGTGAAATTGAAAAATAGAGGCCTCTTCAGACAGCACCTGCATCTAATCTGGATAATCCAATAAAATATCACCCCTTTTTTCCAGAAAGGCATTTGTTCCCCAAGAGACTCACATCAGCTTTGGTGAGACAGCTGACCCAACAGCTGAAACAGCACAAAGATTATGGTCAGCATGTGAAACCCTTTTCCAACACATCAGGATTTTGATGCTTTAAAACTATTCCAAATCCCTACGAAGAGAAGAAAAGGCAAAAGCAATCTAACATGTCTTTGAAGATTCACTACAAAGTTATTTCCCTTAGTTTGGTAAAGAGGTAACTAGCAGACCAAAACAGAAAAACATTCCTTTCATGTGACACAGATGGATGACCTACCAATTCTGTCACAGACTACATTATGCTTTGATATATTAACTGTAACATAATATTTATCAGCTAGTGCTACAAATTGCTTTGAAGATGAAAAGCCCCACAAACCAGGTTTGGGTGGTTTTGAACACAATTTAAAAGATGTGTTTTGAAAACATTATTTCCTCAAATGAAATCTATTTTAAAAAAACCCTGTCAGGGTGGCATTAGAGGAGCTTTGGGGGTGGAGGTGTAGGGATGGAATGATGTATTTATCTGCATTAATTAGCAGATATAACCTAATGCTTGTGCTCCACCACCTCCTGACCTGGCAAGGTCCCATTGATCATCCTATAGAGAAAAACCCTATGGATGGGCACTGCTCCATCACATGGATGGCACAGCACCCCTTGGTACTCTGCAGCACAGGGAATTTGGAAAACAGAACCCTTGGCTTTTCTCACCCATCTCAGCAGCTGCTGCATGTGGAAGACACAATTAGGATTATTGTTTATTACTAAATTTATCATAGATTACAAAATAACATCCCATTCCTTGCCCTTCAGGACTCAAACACTTCAATTACCAAATCTTTTACCACAGAACGCTGGTAAGGCACAAAGTATTCACCGAGACAGAGAGAAAAATAGCAAAACACAGGAAATTATTTATATAGCCAGTAAAGGAAATCAATTAATTCAATGAGACAGAAGATGGTAAATTACCATGTGAGTTGATGTAGCCTCTGGTTATTATCAATAGCCTTTTGAGGAACTGCCTTTGCTCCTACTAGAGGAGGATGTCACAGGATGTGCTCTATATAATTCAGACACTTTGCAGTCTGCATCATAAACATATTGATTACATCAGTTAGGGGTCAGGTAGGCAGACAATAAATCACTGTTTATCTGGCATATTTAGTCCATTGCTTTTGATAACTCCATGAAGGGTTTCCAAATCTCACATGCAGTAATTATATCTTTTTTTTTTTCTTCTTTGTTATCAATGGACCCAGATTTGATGGTGTCACCGATGGGGAGGGAGAAGAAGAGGGGAGTGCAGATGTTGCAATCAACTTTATGCTGATGAAGATTTCCTTATGAAGTCTGAGAAGCTGCTTTGGCAGGTAGCAAAGTGGGTGACCAAAGTCAGTGTGAAATTTGGATTGCAACTGAATACACAAAAGGAAGTGGCAGCTGCAGTAAGGAAAGCAGAATTACAGTGAGCTGAAGAACAGGAGAGGGAAAAGTTGAGCTTACAAAAGTGTTTCTCCAGCTGGAATACTAAAGACAGATCTGGTGGCAATGTGAAGACCTCCAGGAATATTCAGCCCTTACAGAACTGAGCTTTGCATTGCTGTTTTCTTCCCAATCACAGGAGGGATGTATTGTTTCAGTGAAAACATGACATGTTCTCTGTCTGTAATGCCCAAGCATGAAAGTCCAGTTCCTGCACTGAAATTCCCTTTCTCATGCAGGGAGTTTTTGTATTTTCTCATTCACGTATTCCTAATTTTTGGAATATTTTCCTTTATCACTGCTGAAGAAAAACAATCTAGGTAAGCAGAAATAAAAAGAAATGCCTGTGAGAGAGAATACAGAAGAGGAGAATTGTTTTTGGCCTCTCGTTTGGTTTTGCGGGCATTCATGAAAGATAAAATGTTCTTTAAAAGAATCTTTCTCAAACTTACAAAGCATGAACAGCTAAAGGAGCTCAGAGTGCTGGGCTGTATCCACATCCCTACCAGTGGGTACTGCATGACCTTGCACACACCCTTCTGCCTCAGTTTCTCCAAGTACAACATAACTGCACCACTACTGACTTCCTGAAATGCCTCAGTACCTTCTCATGAAACATACAATTACAAGAGCTGAGTGTAATTATCAGTTTCTGAGCAGTCTCTGAAAGATGGTGAGGTGAATCAGCTGACTCAGTAATGAAAAGCCAGTTTTCCTCCTCAAGGTGTTAGAGAAAATTGTTACCTGAAACACTCAGGATGTGACCTTCAAGAGAATTCAGCTCTCCAGAGTTCCAATTTCTGGTCCATTTTTAGGAACTCAGAAACAACTACATTTCCAAGCCAGATTCTCCCACAACAGATCCCAACATTTGCACAAAGGTTCTTCTAAAACTCCCCCAACTCTGCTTCACTGCTGGGAAGGGGGACTCAGCTTCTCGAGAATCCCTCCATCTCTCATGAGCACCATGGAGCTGATTTCTGCATCTGAACCTGAGTATTTTCACATGGGAAAAAGGCAGCACATGCCAAAAAACTCCACTCTTGCTCCAGAAAAAAACCTGAGCACATGACAAATGAGCATGGAGACATCTGTCCTCCTCCTGTACCTGTTTTAATCCTACAGGCCAACTCTGGTCAGGGGAAGCTCTAACCACAAAAATTAATTCTCACAAAAAGACACAACAAAGATCTCAGGGCAAAAAAAGGTGCTTTTTTGTTTGGTGGGTTTTATTTTTTTTTTAATCCAGTGTCTGCAGGGTCTTATTTCAGCAGGAAAGTGTTCTTACCCTGAAGGGAAATGTAGTCTGGGGAAGGGAGCAGAGTTTAGTCACTGTCTGGGTGTGCAGGGTATGTGTGTGCCCATGCAAGTGTGTAAATCTGATGCTGTCAGCAAAACTTGCTGTCTCCTGACAGACACCCCGTGCAGCCTTCAAAACTCCTACAGTCAATCATCTCACCTGTCAGCCTGAAAGATAACCTGGAGTACTCTTCCCTTTTCTTCCTCCACGAAAACACCAGCAGAGGTACAGTTCTGTCACTTGGAAATATGAAGATTCTGGGATTTTCCGGCACAGCCTCTCTCCGAGGGGTTATTTTAAACATTTTTATCTTCCAACTCACTTAAAACTCTAACAAATAAAACTAAATGATGGTGTTAATTTTATCTGCTGCTCCATGTACTGCTGCAGTCTTCAGTCTTCCACTGCAGCCCAGCCTCCAGCGGCGCAGGCAGCGGAGCTGGAGCAGCGGGCCCTGGCTGGCTTTACAAGATGCCTCAGCTAATAATCTGTCAATTTATCTTTCTCCACTGTTCTTTTCTGCTTTCCACGGGGGGTAACAAAAAATGTTCCCAAAGCTTTTTTTTTTTTTTTGGCTGCATACGTATGTCTATATAATTATCAAAGCATCACTTAACGTTCGCTAAGACAGATCGCGTCACTGAACAATTCATTTTCAGCACTGCAGCCTGCTATGACTGGGCCTTTTGGCATAATTGAATCCAGACTACTGCTGTCAAAACAGGGAATTTATGAATAATAAATTGATCGTAGCCAGCAAAGCTAAGTCTGAAAGATAGAGGGTTATGTCAAGGAATAAGAAGAAATTTAAAAACACAATAAAGATTAATTTAGAATCAAACCTGCAATGCTTCCACAGTGGACAATAAAAGCAAATAAAACTGTCGTTCTTCTATGACATAACTTACAGTGCCACAAACTGCCTGAGCTCAGACAGAACTAAGTGGAGAAAAAACACATGCACACCTAAAATGTTAGTGCAAATGTAAGATGCAATGTAATAATTCAACACTGTGGATGTTGACATAGCCCTGGTGGTTTCTAGGCTGGGTTATCACAGTTTACAGAAGAGGTAATGTGTTTTATTAGATCAGCTGATATGCAGAACAGCAGCAGGCAAGTGTTCTGGCATGGCACATGTTTGTGAGGTCTCTGAACTTCAAACAAGTACGGTTCAAGGCTTCTGTGCCAACAAAAGGCAAAAACAGAGATACAAAGGAACTCTACCCAGCAAAGAAACAGCTAGAATTAATGGCCACGACTGAAGGCAGAAAATAAGCTGTAGGGTGCGACTGTCTTTACAGCAAAGGCACTTAGGAGATGGAACAAAGGGTCACAAGGAGGAACACGCTCCCTATCCCATCGCTTTGAAATCATGATGAGCTGCCTGTCTGCAAAGAGAATTTTAACTGCACAGAAGTTTCAGGAGCAACGGAGTCATGGGGTAAAATCCTGCAGCCTGTGATCTGTACAAGTCACTCAGTGACCTCCCAGCTCCTCAGGGCCTTGGACTGTGTTAACCTCTGCCTGTCCTGTGACCACCCAGGGCCGTGCCAGTCCTGGCTCCACATGCAGTTCATCTGCTGAGAGGAGCTAATTAAGTCAGCACTGCTGGTTCAAAGAGGGGACTCCAATAATTTCTACTCATCTCCTGTTACTCCTGTTGTCAGGGAAATTGTTTTCTCTTTAACTTTCTCTAGCTCCTCTCTCTGATCATAGACTTCACAACCCCACTAAGCCTACATAACTGTATGCTTCTGCTTCCCTCTTGATTCAGAACTGGTCTGATTTGATGATCTTCAGCATTGCTTCAATCATAGTGGATGAGAGTCTACCAGGGCAAACACCTGCCCAAACCTCCAGCTTTCAACACTTGCTCTGCAGGTGCTGGCCAAACTCCCTGCACATCACCTGCAGGTCAGACCACAGGAGTGGCAGGCATGGACTAATAGGAGCAGATGGTCCTGCAGCTTAATGGTTCCCAGGGAGCCAATGGACTCGATGAAGAAATCATTAGCAACACATCATGTTGGTTTCATGACTAATTGTCCTCCAGGAATGTAAAGTTAACACAGGATCAAGACCTCTCTTCAGAAGTTTGCCATTAACAGCTGGTCAATTATTCTACTTTTAAATAAAATGAGCAATCATAACTGAACTCAATTTACACAAGACACACAGAAAATTCCACAACTGCCTCAAATTCATCCTTCATTTAAAACAAAAAGTTCAAATAAGCTGAAAAACAAAAAATGGTATGACACAATAAATTGAAAGTAACCACTTCCAACTCAGTGGATTTATGAAGGTGGGTGCTAAAGTAAGGAGAAAGCTGTTGGGATGAGGTCTTCTCTGGTAACATTCTGAATAAACATTACAGACTTTTTAGCTGGGGCATGTCCTAATAACCTAATAACATCCAGGTTTCCAGCCCCATATTCTCAGGCTGGATTCACTGCAGTCACATCTGCACAGCTCTGTACAAACCCAGAATACTTACAAAGCTTTACATCTAAGCTGTGAATTAAAAGAAAGAAAAACCCAAAAACTAACCAAAAAATCAACTCTTACCATCTTCTAGTAAATGAAACCATGGGTTTATTGGCAAGATTTTCAATAAGGAAATGGTTCTCAGGACAAGATTGATTCCCATGACAAGATATAGTAATTGGGGCAAGCAGATAAACTTTCAGTCATTTCACTGGCTACCAGCCTGAAAACATTTTTGGATTTGGATACTCAGGTAAATTCAAAGGGCAAAAGTCACCATTTCGGGACAGTGAAAATAGCAGAGGCTTTCTGCAAGCCTCTGTTGACTTTGCTAAGAGCACAAACTCTCAAAAAAGGAGATAGAAAACCTATCCCTACATTTAAATGGATGTCTATATTCAGAAAAGAATTGCTCTGTGCCCTGACCTCTTATCATAGCTGGTCTTATTATATTCTTTTTCAATGGTATCGAGCGATTCTATCATTATTAATAAGACATGTTGATATGACATTAATAAGACAAGCTAAGTTCTCCCCCACAGCCTGACAGAATACAAAGTAGCTGATAGGCTTATGTTCTTCCAGAATTGATGGATTTGCTTATTCCCAAGTCCTTCCCCTGCCAACTGCTCTCCCTTCTCATCTAAGAGGCCTGGAGAGAAGCAGGACAGCGTGGCTGGGGGATGGAATCAGACGTTGCACAAATTTATCTTTACCCACCTGGTCCTCCCTTCCCTTCCACCCACTGTGAACATCAGGACGAGGCAGTGACAAGGGACTCCGTATCCCACGGAAGAGCTCTGTAACACTCCCCCCTCAGCAGACTCTCTCTCTAACACACATATGTTTGACTTCACTGAAGAAGTTGCCAGGGAACCCAGCCATGATGGAAAAGCCAATCTATTCAGGAGGAGGAATGACGCCTTCTCAAGGAAGGACCAAAATAGTATTAATGCTGGGTACACTTCCACCATCTTCTAGAGGAGGATATTAAAAGTGCTCTGCAAATCAACAGCCTGCAACATCTCTCTTGGATGGTTAGGTACTCTTAAGTTTCAAGGTCAAGCCTCACACTGTACCACAAAGACAAAAACTACAAAATAGTCAAGAAACCCTCTCCCCACACAGAGGATTGCAATTTATCTTTTTCCTTTTTTTTTTAAGGTCCTGGTTTGTGATGAACCTCAAATTTACAATCATCAACAGAGAGAGATACTTTCAAGGAAATAGTTCAAGGAACATCTATTCTTCTCAGAACCAGTGAAAAAGTCCAGATAAAACCTTATTTTGGATACTGTAATGCTCATCACATCTCAGCCTTTAATGCTCTGCAGCTCTGGATGATGCTGGTCAAATTTTACCCTCTTTCACACTACAGTAAATCTAGGCTAAATCCACTGATTTAGCTGGAATTACTCGCATTTCAAGCTCATCTTCTAGAGCATGAAAATGTTATTTGTGGTAAAATGAGTTATTGTATTTTTCTCTCCATTAACATTGATGTGTTTCATGTAGCAAGTACTGGACGTAGTCACTGTGTGCACCACCGATGATGAGGGAAATCAGTAGAAGATCAGAACTTAATTGTTAAATGATCTTTCAGATTGTCAGAAAATTAATGGCACACTGTGGGCCATGTAGTGCATGCCTTGGAAATCTCAGTGCAAGTTCCCAGCTCATTTAAATAATTTCAGTTTATACATTTAATTTGCTTTTTATGCAGACATTTAATTTGCTTTTGTTTTGTTTTTTAAAGAAAAGCACCACGTATTAGGAATCTTTATGCACGCACATGTACATACACAATTTCCAAGAAAGTGCTATTTTCAAGCAAATTATATGAAATGTAAAATTAACAAAATGCAAATAATATAAACAATCTAAATTAAATATTAAAACAATGCTATATTTGAATGACTGGATTTTATTTTCATAAGAAGCTAAACTATAAAGCATTCTTACCAATGCAACACCCAGCTGTTTGGTGTTTAGCAGTGGAATAACATTATTCTAGTGCAGCTGCTGTTATTGTTTGCTGTATTTCTGCCAACTCGTGGAAGCCAGAGATGTTCGTCTCGCAGAGAGGGACAGCTCTGATGAAAGCTCCAGTTTGACAGATGCTCCCATCAACAACTTTGTTCCTCTGATTGACTACACGGTATTTTAGGCAAATTAACCTGTCCAAAAAAATTCTTTATTGCTATGCTTGTGGCACAGATGGAAATATGAACTTGACAATTCTGGGTACTGGCTTAGCAATTAACTGAGATGTTTCAATAGACTAATGAACTTTCATTCAAAGCATGCTCCCTGTCAGGAGAAGAGACAGGCTGTTGTTTGAGAAAGTGTTACAGAATGTCAAATAGATCTTGACAGTGATGCTACTATGAAATCTGAAATATTAGAAAGGCACAGAAAGGAAGTAATTTAACACCTTTATAATCTCGGGTGATCTGAGATGAATCTTTATTATCAAAGTCTGAAACTCTATCGCATTTTACAGTCCTTTTGCTGTAATTCACACCCTGGATAATAACAGTTCTCAGTCACTACAGCTGTTCCATTTTGAATGGTCACCCGTTACAGAGGAGGAAAGAAAAGAATCATGCCATCATTCTTCTGTTTTATGAAGATGTTAACATCCAACTAAATAATTATCTAAGAAACTATTACAGGAAACCCAAATTATCTGAAACAGTATGGTTAAATGGAGAGCTATTCGTAATTAGTGTATACAGATAAATATTAAAAGGATTTATTTGCTTGGGGAGAAATGAATGGAAGGTTCTAGGGTAGGCAGAAAAAACCATACAGAAACGACTTAAAAACATGCATTTGATAAACTGAATTGACATTTCTGGGATCCAGCTTACACAGTGCATGTAGTGCTCTTAATGCAGGAACAGTGGACAAATCTCATCCTCGATGGCCTAATTCCAGCACATTTCCAGCATGGGGGACAACAGGAGCAGGCCAGAGAGAAACATTTTGCTAGGTCAGAACTGAAAATCTGATGGTTCTCCCAGCTATATTTTTCAATCCAATTTATTCAACACAGGCAATCTATTCTTTAATTTTTTGACGGTTGCCTTTTATTCCTTTTGTTGGGGAGGAGCTAAACCTGTCCCATTACAGTCAGGTACCTAACTCTGGGTAAAAAACGTGCACCGTGACAAAATGTAATCCACTCTTCCCTACACACCTAGTAAACAGCTTGAATCTCATAATAAAATATTAAAGCTTAATATTGCAGTTGGTTCCTTCTGAGTATCAAGACTTGGAGTAGCCCCAAGCATGTCAAACACGCATTGGAAATGCTACATTTTTAAAGCAAGGCAACATGTTAACTGATATTCTGCAATATTCTCCTCCATGACCTTTGAATAGTTTTTAAAATTCTTGAAACCATTAACTGCTTGATAACCTAATAGCACTAAAATGACCATTAAACTTTAGAGTGGGCTTTTTAAAAAGTCATCAATAAATAAAATAATATGAAAATACTGCTCTGCTGGTATATTTAATCCTACAACTGGAAAATTGCTTCTCCTACTTAATCTAACTGTAGTATTCCCACTGGTTTCAAAGTAATTCCACATATTAGCTTGTAACTTGGACAAGTGCCATACCAGAGTGATTCTTTGAGCTGACAAATTAATAAACCAGGTAAGAAGGGCAAACAGCCCTGACCTGTGCCTCCCTTCCCCTTGCAGGTACACCAAGGGCAAGGCTGGATCTCTGGATGCCACTCACTCACTGCTCCAGAGCAAAGCCCAACCCCTCCTCCACACAAACCCCTGGATAAATCATTTATCCTGACTCCTTTCTCAAACTGTTAAATGCTGCTTACATCTATTCCTCTTGAAATGATGCTCACAGCCATAAGTATCATAATTAATTATGCAGATTATTATTGTACATGACATACCTGTTTCTTACATTTAACCATCACAGCAAGCTGTTTAGCTATGACAAATGGGAATACATGTTTCCAGTGCTCTTCTTTTCAGTAAATAAGAGGCTCACAGAAAACAGGCTATTTTTGTTGACCAGAATCAAATGGGAATGTTTTCTATTCACCGCCTCATAGGTTCCTTCCAAAACTTCCTGTTTCACACAATTTCTCAATATCAATTTATGAGTATTTCTTTATCTCTGGAGATGTAATACAAAACCTAAAGCAGTCAGGAAGCAAAGATCCATTTGAGCATCTTTCAGCTATACATGATACTCAGCTACACATTCCTCACCTAAACTGCTGACCCTGATGCCACTGGATCAAGTGATGAAACACCAGAGCTTGGAGCTAAAGGGGATAATCCAATGCAAAAAAAGCTTGGGAAAGAAGTTCTGTGAGGAATTCCTCCAGCCAGAACAGGGAAGGTAGGCTGAATCCTTCAAGAGGAACAGCAGCCCTGTCAGTAGCAAGTGGAAGGTCAACAGAAAGCCCTGTTCATAGGCAAAAATAATAGGGATATCTTTGTTTAAAGGTGGTAGAAGAGCAAAAAGCTCTGAGGACCTTTGGCATCCTGCTGAGATCAGTGCAGTATTTGTGTCCCAATGCAGCTGGTTTATATTCTCCAGCACAGTGGCTGGGGAGCAGGATGTCAGGCTGCCTCACTCTGTCTGTGAGGGATCTGTCGTTGAACAGGGAGACGTGGGCAGACGACCTATTGACTACACAGATCGATTCCTTTTGTTATCCTGGCCCATGGAACTCTGCCAAATTTTAGCGCCAGTAAAATCATCTGAAATTCCCTTTTAACTTGAGGATGAGGTTTCTGGCTCTTTAAAGCAGCCTGCTCTGACATCAGGCAATGCAAAGACACTGCTGAAAGAACACTGCAGTGAAAGGCCAAGAAAAGTTCTGTTTGCTAGAAAGTGGAGTTGAAAGGCTTGCCTTGGGAACTGTAATCAAACAGCCACATTAAAGCAGTGCTGGATCTCCTGAAGTCCACAGGAATCCTCAGGAAGGCCCCGCTCACGCCCCAAGAAGACAATGAGTCAGCGGCTGCTCTCTCTGTTTGAAAGGCTCCTCTATTTCTCCCTCCATTTCATTCCTATCAGATCAAAGATGAAAGACCTGGTGACTGTCACATGCCTGGTACCTCCTGAAGCATGGGGTGCGTCAGAGGGCAGAGGAATGAGCTCCACTACACAAGAGGAGAATAAAACTGGGGGGGCTGGGAGGGACTGCTGATGGAACAGCAACGCTGGAGAACCACAGCCCCACATCCAGCAAATGATGGGACCCACCCTGTGTGAGGACAGATCCTGGAAGCACTCTGTGGTGCTGTGAAGTGATTCAAAGAGGAGAAGGCAGCATTACTTGAACGAGGAACCTATCTATAGCTATATAAACACAAATGTATATACATCAAAATATTTACAGCTGTATGCTTTCGTAAATCACTGTGCTGCCTTCAGTCTGCAAAACATTGCTGGTGATTTCAACAGCTAATTACTTGGTATTTCCCCCCTCATTCTCCTAGTTCTTTATTCACTATAAAAATGACAGTTGTAACTCCTATAAAATGTTGATTCAATTCGAGACACTTGGTAAATTTACCATCACCCCTTCCAAAGCAAAATTAAGGAACGCCCTACCAACCTGTTCCTGCTTTATAAATAAATTGCACTTCCTGACGCAGAAATTAAATGTGTTGCTTGGATAGGGTGGTGAACTGCAGGCAGACTTACATTTTATGGAAATCTATGACAAACAGGCTAATAAGGATTCTTTATTTTTCATTTACCAAGTTCCATCTTTCTGTATGAGCAATATACCATGTAGAAGATGACTTTGAGCTTTTCTCTGCAGATAAATCTGAGATACTCTCCCTTATTTATTATTTAGCTACTGACTGTTCAAAAAGCCCATTCTTAAAGCTGAACCCTAAACAATCTTTCTCTTTCATTTTTCACTACTTAGTTTTTTACTTTCTTGAGTCCAACCAACAATTGCAGTCCCATTTTGGTTGAAATGGTAAAAAGGTGTTTTAGTGCCTGCTGCTGCCCGGTCACGATAATTGTGGGTGTAAATGAATGCCCTTGTTTCAGAATTGGGAGTTGGAGACTGCATCCTGCCCATCATATTTAATTATCACCATAAGCTCTCCTCCTCTTCCTGCCTATTCCAATGATGGATCATAGCTCATACTACATTAGCAAATTTTTTTATGTGGGAACCATTTCCTTATTATGGCTTGCATTGTGCTTAGCACAGTAGGACTCTGTCCCTATGTGGCATCATAAAACAGTAAGCATAAAATAATAGTAGTAATTATCAGTAGAAAATAATTAGATGAAAAAGACTGTGACCTCCCAGTGACAAATCACATAAAACCCCAGTATGTAAAGCATTCAGGATTCTTAAAAGCATCAGCACCAGCAGAAGTCATGCTGGCGATAAAGACAAGGCAAGAGGGCCATGGATGGAAATATTGTAATGCCCTCTGGGAGCATTTCCATCCACTGTAGACACATCTGTCCTCCTCTGCAATGGGAAAGACAGGCTCACCTGGAAGCTGGTGAGTCACCACAGAAGGAACATCTCTGTCTGTCTGCACCAAGTAAGCACTGAATGGGGGAGAACAGGGTTCTGACTGCACCACCTCAATTGGAGACCAACACTGAGACCAATAATAAGGGATTGAAGCACTCTCCTCTGAAAAACGGGGCATGGACTGCACGCAGGAGCTTCCTAAGAAAGCTGCTTTATGCCACTGAACCTGCAGCTTTTTGCTCTGAACCTCTGTTAATAACTCAGTATCATGAGAGAGGCTGCTCAGCAATTCAGAAGATGACACATCGGGAAGCAGCGTGCCCCTTGCAGAGCACTTAATTCTCCATTCAGACATTCAGAAACAGAAGCTTTTCAGAGAGTCAATGATAAGCCACAGCAGCCACCCAGAGTCTTGCCCAGCATTGCTGGTGATGTCACACAACACAGCTCCCCTGACTACAATCACAGTTAAACACTAGACTTGAGCTGAGGATCCATCTCATGGTTTCTTTTGTTCAGAGGTCTCTGTGTACTTATTTCTCATTTTTCAGCCAGGCAACATGAAAACACTAATAGAAAAGAAGCATCCCCACGAAGGCAATAATGAGATGGTAAATCTAGTGATTCTCCTGGAGTTCTGTAAGCAACAAAAAAGGAGCTGCTTGAAGAAGGGGTTTCCATCGGAAACATAGAGAGTAATCTTTTAAATACTGCATTTACTCAATAAAAATATTTTAGTGAGGCTGCACAGGCTACATGCTTGCAAGGGAGCCTCTCCAATCCTCTGGGTAAAGAGTCCACAGTCAGCTCCAGCCAGGAGCTCCAGGATCATGCTGCATCTGTTCTACAGACAGAAGGTGCAGGAGGTTTGACTCCAGCAGTTCCCATCCCTGGGGGAGAGGGCATATGTGCCTGTGCCACTGCAGAACAGCTTCCTCCATCTCCACCGACCTGGCTCTACAGCAGCACTTATTCTTTTCCCTGCAATACCTAGAAATGACCTATTTATTTGACATGCAGCTCAATGCCTTAATAACTTTGCCATAAGTGATGGAATTTGCATCTCCACTAATGCTTGGACTGCGGAATTACCAAAAAAAACCATTAAAAATATTAATGATTCTGTCACTAAATGACACATTTTTAATGGCACCTGCTGTATTAAACCAAGTGCTGTGAGCAAAAAGAATGTTTATTGGAAACATGTTTAGTTTGCAAAGCTTGGGTCCAGCCTGACTGGCTGTATGCATTAAGCAAATCCTTGTACAGAGATTACGACACAATTTCCTCTCATTAGTGTAAAGTAAATGACATTTTGAACTTTTGTGGGAAGACATGTTTCAAGAAACCAGAGAAGCTGGTGTCTGGAAGGTAACCACAGGGTCATTACTGCCACTGTGCTGGGTGAGAACTCAATAGCAGCTATAAAAACTGACCTATGAGAGCATCCATGGAAATGATTCCTTCCCAGGACTTACAGCACAGCCTGAAAATGTACTTTATAACTTGGTATAGAGACTGTTAACCAGCTATGCTCTCTCATGGCCATACCCTTCTATCCCCTTGAACACTGAGAAGGTGGTAATGAACCTCTCCCCAAAGGCTCAAAAAATACATCCTTTTACCAACACCCCTTCTGGTGATGGGGAAGAGATGGTTTTGCCCAAGTCTGTGAGCTCTGCTTTGGGAAGCAGCAGCTGGCTTGCTCACTTCCACTGCCTCGGAGGCACAATTCCCTTCTTCAACTGGAAAGAGGAAAAATCTTTCTCTCCTTACTCCCTTCTTTGCAAAACCTCATACACAGAGTGCTATGAGGGGAGGACTGCTGGTACTCCAGTGCTTCCCCAGAGCCCCGAGCTGCTGTAACTCAGCTGAGCACCATCTACTGAAACAATCGTTTGTTTATATTAAATCTTACTTCAAACATGGTAATGGTGTAATTTTATATTTATACAGAGCTATTCATCCCAGAGGATCCCAAAATGTTTCAGCTACTTATGGGCAGCAGCTGTTTAATAGCGGATGGTATGAGTGCACAGCAGTGCAGGGCAGGAGCAGGCAAGAGCTCCACATCCAACAGAAACTGTAGGGGGAATTCAGGCAGGTGAAACTGAATTACCCAAATTGCAATTTAGCCAAGACGCCTGGGGCTAACATCTCTCTGCTCACAAAATGTTGCCCTTAACAATTCAGAGGGCATTCATCTGTTGACAAATAGAGAGAAATGTCTTTGGGTATTCATGCAGCTTGCTCAACTCAAAAGCAAATTGAAAATTATAATAAAGCCTGTTCCACATTCTTCATTCATTAAAGCTGTGTTTGTGCCACGTTATTTCTGGGCACATTAGCATCTGCTGGGAAGAGCTCGTTAAATGACCATTAGCCTGGTCTTCTCTCCTTCCAAGACAGTGCAGGAGCTGAAAGTCTGTCTTTCCTCCATGGCACCACACATGGAAATGGCAACAGGACAGGATTTCATTTTGGCAAGACAGATAACAGAGAAAGTTTTTAGTTGGAAGCAACTGTGAAATGGAAGGAAGAAAGTGCAGGAAAAAAATGTAGATGAACAGCAAGCCTAGGAAAAAGTATTGCCACAGTCATCAAGGAACAACTGCAGTCACCCACAAAACAAAACAGGGAGATCCCTGGCCAGTGATCTACAGAGACTTGCCTCAAATTCACAGATGCCTGGTCCATCAACAAGTATTTAGGGTGCTGAAATGACCCTTATGGTAGTGGTGCTAAAGAAACATTGCTTGGCCCTAGAGTTTTGGCAGACCCTACTGTAACAAAACCACATCTGCAGCAACCAGAGATGGCTGCAGAACAGACACAGCCTGAGCTCCATGGAGGAGGAGAAAAACTTGTGGGAACAGCTAAGCTGAGGAGAGAATGAAAAAAGAATCAGATTTGACATGGGAAGCACCAAAACCCAAAGCAATTCTCAAGGTCTCATGGATGCCACAGTATAGATCAGCTCTGAGACAAGCTAGAGGTGACACATTTACATTGCTTTGCTTTTCAAAACAAATTACTTCTCACTCCTACCAACAGAGCACAAAACATGTGAGCTGGAGTTCACAGACACAAAAGTAATATTGCAGCTGAAGGAATGAAAAGATGGGAAGAACCTTGCACTCTAAAAGTAAATAAAAAGTTGAGGGCTAAAAATTGTATTTGGGGATTTTTATTTTATGGAAGGCTTTCCTGGTGAAGAGAGTCCATTTGGGCACTGGTTTTATGGCCTGTACAAACATTACTGGCTCATGTCTTCTCCCTCTTTTTGATTTACAAGGAATATTTGATTTACAAAAATACTGATTTGCAAGGAAACACAAGGAATCATAAGGAGTGACATAAATTGTCATACAGGAGCACGGCTCTGCAGTCTTCTTATCATGCCTGTGATAGTCTCTCCAAACATCCAATTTGGAGTAATGTTCAAGAGTCGGTTGTTGGCAGTCATGGAATAGCCCAACAACTGTCCTCATGAACACTTAACAAAATCTGCAGATTTACCAGCCCAGGAGATTATGCCTTTCCCTGAATTTATGGCTATTTGGTGCTTTAGCCTCATTTCTCAAAGAACCAGTATTAAAGAATCTCAGTGTCTCTGTGCTCCCCTCCCTCACTGCCCTCCAGAAACTTTGAGCCCACTTCAGCTGACCTTGCCAGAAAGACAGAGATCTCGAGAACTTTTACCAACAAGTTCCAGAAAAAAACTGCTGTGTAGTGCCTCCACCAAGGAGAGCTGCAGTGTGAGCTCAGCTCCTGCCAATTCCCAGCCATCTCCCTGAGACAGAGTGCCCAGGAATGCCCAGCCATGGACAGCACTGCTGCCACAGCACAGCCTCTGGAGAAGGCATCTCCAAGGGATGTCCCAGCAGGAAACCAGGCTCCAGCAGTTCACCTGCTTGTGTTTGCTAATCTTCCTTGTCACAACTGCTCCGGCCAAACAGGTTTTGGAACCTTCCCAATGATGTGTGCCAGCAAGTTCCACTGACTAATTAGGCACTGCACAAAGGCTTTTCCTTTGGGGTGCCTTGGGTTTCTCTGACTATGCCCCCCTTCCCTGCAACCCAGAAGGAATTAGATAGTCTACATCGCAGACAGTAATTACTATCACCTTCTCCTCTTAATTGATCTGGCTCCAGTGAGCAATAAGAAATTAAAATAATTAGCAGATAGGCCTAGTGTTCCTGAAGTCCCACCTACACTTTGTAGCCGACTTATTTTAGAATCAGCCAGGTCTGTCTCTTTCCGTGCCTCACCACGTCTGACTCGCCAAGCTTGGAGAAGTTTCCCAACTCATCCACAAAACCCAGCTGTAGCTGCTGGATTGGGCAAGTGCTCCATCACCAACATGGGTGAAACAGCTCTTCCTGAAGGCTCATTTGGATAGCAAGGGAAGCTCACAGTGCTCTTCTGTCCCCTGGAGAGACAGAGCATTGTGGGGAGGTCTTCATGATGTCAACATTTATATATTTGCTCCACTTACACAGAGAAACACAGACATCCAGGTTGGGAAGAGAAGCTAAAGTCTTGGAATAAAAATAGCATATTTAAGGGATTAATTTCATTTTTGTTCCTAGTGATTTCAGCATTGCATTAATTAATGTTCCATCTTGACTGCTGAGCGCAGACAGATTTATTTTATTTTAATAGGAGGAGAGAGCTTTGAGCACCATGTGGTTTTTCCCAAGCACTTGCTCCTCCAGTAGCTAAATGTGGAGATATCACTTAAAGTAAATTGTGCACCCTCTCTCTGCCCTTAGCAAATAGTCAGGGATTTTGTTTTTTTAATTTTTCCTTCTATGCACAAATAATCTGCATCTATTGCCCTCCTTTCAAGAAACAAGAGAAAATCCAGACCCCAGCAAAGTTCAATCTTCCCCTCCCTGCACTCTGTAAATTTAGTCAACAATATTAATCCACATCGAACAATTCTGCAGAGTACAACAACAAGCTGGTTACACAGACAGGGATGCACTCGGAATTTAAATGAGTTCCTGTTATTCTCATTCTCTTCAAGCCTGCACAGTGCTGAAGAAGCCTGTCTAATGTCTCTTTAACAGAGGAAAAAAAATCAATTTAAAATATTTTTAACTGTTCTGTTAGTACTATTGTCTGTACTCCTGAAGGAGAGAGTTTCTTGATTTGCCCTCCCTCCCCAATTAAAGGCAGTCATCAAAGATACACATTGACCCAGTTGTCTTGACAATGCTTTATGATTAAAAGACTCAAATACCTTCAGCTCATCGTGCATTTAAAAATATAATGAAAACAAAGAGTAATTTAACATTCTGCGAGTTTGTTGCTTTTTTATTCCTTCTACTTAAAAATTCTTCTATTAATTTTTTTTTTCCTGTTGCAATGCTACTAATGAGGACAACACCAATACTCATTGTGCTAGGAGATGTAGAAACAAAAATAATGATAGAATATGCTCTTATTTAACCTGCATTCATACTATACATTCTCACACCCTCAACTCAACATATTGTGTAATGGTTGGACTAATGCCTATCAGGGAAATGGTGAACATTTGTGAGTATTTAAGTCAAATCAGGTCATAGTCTGTTCTTCCTGCACAACACTCACTGAATTAAAACACATTATATTCCCTTGTCTCCTTTTCTCCAGCACATCAAGGGATTACTAAAAAAAAGAAGAGATGGTCTTGGCTACCTTTCAAAGTAGGCTCATCTGTCTGTTTGTGTCCTCTTGAGCAGCACCAGGTGCACAAGTTAATGTGGACTGTGCTCCTCCACCACTGGCTTCAAAGCATTCCTTCCGCCAACGCGCTCATTAGGGAACTCTCTGACCCTCCACCAAAAATATCCATTCCTTGCTCTCTTCTAGCACTCAATACAAGCAGCCTGCTGCCCTTAACAGCCAGGGAAGCCTTTCTATGGATCTGCATGGACTCAGGAACAAGGATGGCACTGACAGGCACAAGTGCCCAGGGCCTGCAGATTCCCTTTCACTGGAGCGGTAACAGAAGTGAAGACAAAGATTGAGAGAAATGTTGGAATACTGACTGTGTGAAATAAAGCCATCTCAAGGGCTGAAGATAAATTCCTTCATTAGAGCTACCCCTTATACAAAAGACCAGTTAAACTCTGGCCCTAGAGCAGTGTACCCCAAAGCAAAAGCCCTAATGTAACCCAGAGTGGACATTTTCACAGTCAAAGCTGACTGCTATTGGCGTGCTGAAATGACTGTGACAAAGGTATGTGTCTGCTTTTCAAGGCCTAAATATGAAATAGTATTTTCTATGAAAACTTTGCTTAAGAAAAAAAACCCTTGCTCTCATTTGAGCTAAAAATTTTTCTTGGTATTTTCTCCTGGGCTCTTAGAGCTCCTTTACGCATTTTGTTGTAAAGAAAGAAGGAAGAATTATGGTAATTTAATGTTTATTCTTCTTTGAGAACCACTCTTGGCTCTTCTGTATAAATAACTAAATGCTCTTATAAGTCCTAACATACTGAAAAATACATTCTATTTGAGACTTCTCAGTGTGAAACCTATGGCAAACCAACTGCTGTCTCGTCCCCACTTTTTTTTCAAAATATCAGGAGTCTGATATTACCCTCCAGTTTTTCTCACCTGCTGTTCCAGCAGCAGCATCCCTCCAGGTACTAAGAATGGGGAAGGACCATGCCCTGATTGGGATGGCAATGCTCTTTTCTGTGATCAGTCCAGCCCTTGCACTCATTTCTGTCTATCAGCACACCTGCTCTGCAGGCTCCACTGGGCTGGGCACACACCTTGGGAACAAACAGCATTGCCAGGAGCTGATGCCACTATTCCCAGGAATACTGCTAGAGATGTTCCCAGGACCAATCCTCAGGAAATGCAAAGCCCTGGGATGCTCACATCATGCAGCCATTCCTGTGCCAGTGGGGCAGCCACGATGAGAACGGCACTAACAGTTCTCATCTAACTAACAGAGGTACATTCCTCTTGTTTTAATTGAAATGAAAGGCTCAGGAAAGATTGTAATTTCTGGAGAAAACCTCACATCTCCAGCTAGCTGTGATAGTAAGTCAAACCACTTTTTTGTTTCCCCCAAGTCTGAAATTTCCATGCACTTTAGGCTAAAACACTTTCAAAAGAGCAGAAGGACACAGAGGTTGCTTGTGAAGTCAAGGAAGAGAAAAACGACAGCTCGAATTTTCAATGGATTGAACTGCCCGGTGGAAATATCTCTCGCTTCTCACTAACGAGGTAGAAAGCTGAGAAGGAACTGTGCTCCTCACTCAAGTGAAAGAGAACATGAAAATTAAGTACAGCATCTGCTTCAGCATCGGCTCCAGAGACCTCAGCAAAGAGGAGCAGAGATCAAGCCAACCTGAATTTCAGCATCAGCTCCAAATGTACTTTTCTGCCTTGGGGAAACTACAGCTTCTCTACTGCCATTTTTTTTTTTTTTCTATCTATAAAATGATGATGATAATATTAATTACCCGAGGCAGTTAAGCTGAAGTATGGATTTTCTTCCCACATATTTATTCCACATTATTATGGCACATTTCTATAGAAATATAATAGCAGAAATGTTTGAGCTTTTCTAATCTTTACCACACTACAGCTGCATTTGTAAGCACCCAGAGCTCAAATTGGCAAGTATTTGTTCTCTATTCTCATATTGATTTCAATAGGACTTCTGAGCACTGAGTGTTTTCAAGAGCAGTTTACATGCACAGGTCTCAGAGTAGCACATTGTCAGTGAATGGAACTGAATACATGGTAAAAAATAACAGCTGCAAAACACAGGGGGATGTTCAACGTCAGATGCAAAAATCCTCAAAAGAAGAAAACTGTTCAGAAAAATTTGGGGTTTTTTTTTCTATCAAGTATGGAGATTAGCAGACATTAAGCACAAATACATATTATTATACATGTATCTCTATAAACACATGATTTTCTGTCTTTCTACAACTGTTCAGAATGGAAAGGAAAACTACACAAATGACTTGTTGATTGCACTGTGAATCTAAGAATTCTCTAATTATCGCTGACATCTCCTCATAATTTCAGAAGCTAAGTTGTTTAAAAAAGGAAATCAAATCCTGACACTAATAACTGTATCTTGAAAGTTATTTTCCCCTTCTCAGAACAGTAACTGCCTGTGTGTGCTATAGTCCTTTTTTAATTCTTTAAGATACTTTTACAAACAAATGCAAATATTGATCATGCAAACTCTTAAGAACAGTAATAATTTTTCAGCAAGTACATAAACCTCTGGAAAAGAAAAGAGAAATCTGGGTTTGGGTAGCACATTCTGGGGCTCTCTGCTTTTTAAGAAACTCCCCATGCATTTGAGGTGGGAGGTTGGGAGTTGAGCACAGCCAAGCTCCACACACCTGCTCTGCTCTGTCTAAGCCTGGGCCAGATTAATTTGGGAACTGATGAGGTCTAAGCTGTCTTGCCAGCACATCTATTTATGAAATCCCTCCTGGCTCAACAGTCTGGGCCAGCAGAAGACACAACATCAACCAGAAGCCAGTCCTTGTGAGGGATGCAGCAGGATGCACAGAGATGTCTCCCATCTTTGGGGAGCACAATTTTGGAGGTCAAGGCACTCTGCAGCATTAGTGGAAATGCAGGGATAATGATAAATGCTCTCTGTCTGGCAAAGAGTTATTTAGCACATGCTAGAATACAGCAGTAAGGAACTGACACCTTTCTCCCTCTGAAAGACTGATTTTCTTTCTTGCAAAGCCGTTCTTAATAAGAAACTTGCACAAAGAAAGGTGGCAGCATTCTTCCTTCCCACATTAAGGAGACTAAGCTCTGAATTCTTATTTTGTGGAGAATGCTCCTTTAGAGACATGGTGGCTATAAATTTTTTTAGAGAGACATCATTTCTGCATAGCACAGAGAGGTGAATTGGATTGATGTTTACAAGATGGTAAGACACTGCTGCCCAATGGAATTAAATGCTCCATTTTTTAAAGAAGGCAGTTCCTCAAGATCACCACTGAGCTTGGATCACAGAAAGTGGGAATGCCATGAACTCCCAGTCTTCAGGCTGATCAAAATGCAACTTGGGCAGAAGAGGTTGGATGAACCTCAAGTGCACAGCTGCTTGTTTTACAGTTTCATTTTTTACATTCTGAAAGTTTATGTGATCTAATTAGCTATTTTATTTCACAAAAATACATTCTGGCACTGTTGGACTTGGAAAATCTCAGATGCAAGGGGTTTCCTTATGGGGGAGGCAGACAGGCACATGGAAAATAAGCATTACGCTTCCTTTTCAGAGACATTAGGATGGGGAAGCAGAGCTGAGCTACACTTGCACAGAGATTACTTCACCAATTTGAACGTTTTAGGTGCTATAAATATGTTTAAATCTAGCTAAGAAAAAACTGACAATGCCTAGCAGGAGCACCTAAGCATTACTCCAGCTTAATGAAAAGGCTGAGAAAGCAAGAGCAGGAGAAGCAGCATGTGCTCAGCCCCGGGTTATCGGCACCGCTGACCCCCAGCCCACGGCGAGGCAGCACCTGGGATGTTATCACAGAGCCATCTCCCTCCCCAAAGCCCTCTGGTTCCTCCTCACACTCTGCCTGCCCTTTCCTGCAGCAGCTCCTCTGCCTCTGATTTTATCTGGTTCCCTGACAACGTGGATTGTGATACTTCTCATTTCCAAGCACTGTGGAAGGGTTATCCGAGGTGTGGGTTTTGCCAGGGAAAACACAGCAATTACGTTCCTGTGTCTGTAGCTGTTCAGCAGCACCAACACCCCAGGGAAGACATCCTGGCCACGAATATATCCAAGACATCTGGATAAACGAAAACATCTCATCTCTGGAGCCAAATGTCAACCTGGCACTTTTAAAAAGCACTGAGATAAAATATCCACCAGTGCTTAAAGAGCTGATACATACCTGCTCACTACTTGACCCAAAGCAGTTCCTAAGCAGCAGCTAAGATGCATCCTGCTCCCACATAACTCTCTTCTGAGAAAAACTTTTTTCACAGCCAGAGGACAAAAATGTGCCCTTCCTCCTCTGCCTTATCTTTGTAACATGAAGGAAAACCACCCAAATTAAAATGCCTGAATTGAGACATTACCAGGAGATTTCGAAAACAAGACAGAGCCTCTTGTTAACATCTTACTCACTGTTTTCACGCCACCACTTGTGATAAAAGCAAAGAATTAAGGCATAAATTAGTCATAGAACAGCTGCATACTTAATACATACAGTCCTTTTGAGTCCCAGGGTCTGTGTGGCTAATCTGCAGTTCTACATTCATCATGATGGGATAGTGTACCAGGAAAGGGCTGACTCTCCCCAGTTGTATTCATCCAAAAGCAAGCACACCCCAACAACAATCAGGGTGTGTATTCTGTGGCTGTGAACCCCCCCACCAGGGATATGGGGATAACCAGTGCTTGCTTCCATCACTTCTCGCATTAAAAGTGCAATTTGAGTAACCTGAGGCAAATCATGACACTGCAGAACATCTTGAAAATGTTTGAACAATAAGCACTTTGTTTAAAAGGATCTGTGAGTGCAAACATGTCTAATCTACTGAAAACCTCAATCTCTTTCTGCTTGTCCTTGCTTTAATCCAACTCATAGGGAATGACATTTAGCCCCAACTGACAGGGGCAGATAATGAGGATAAAATACCTTTGTATTTCAAATGCCCATCTATCACTATTGAAAATATGAATGTCCCTTGATGATGCAAGAAGGTGCATCTGTTTCTCTTATAGTGTTGATGGATTCATTTCTTCTCATTAGAAAAATAAATCTTATTGTGTTTCTTATTGCCAGCAGCAACATGATTGGCTCCCAACCTGGATCAGGCCTCCCGTGTCTGACAGTGTACACGGATTTGATGAAAGACAGCCCTTACAGAACAATTGGCTGATCATGGGGAAATAGCACTATTTTACAGGCAAAAAATAAGGCACAGATAATAAATGATGGGGCTGTCAGAAAAATAGCAACCTATCCACTTGAACATGCAGATGAGAAATTATTTTCTCCTATCATTTGACTTGTTTTCACAAGGTGCTTGTACAAAGTCACATCAGTGTGCTGGCCTGTAAGTCTCAACTTTTTGGAAAACACACCAAATGCACATTCACTAAGCACCTTCTATGATCACACATTAAAGATACTCATTAATTTACCTATTAATTATTTATGAAGGAGTAACTCAAGCATATTGGCACAGAAATGTTGATATTTAGTGGTGCACATGCAATATCCGTGGGTTCTGGGCATTTATTAGATGTGGTGATGTGCTGAAATGGCTTCCACACTATTATTAGCTCTGCTCCAAAACCTCTCTAGACCAAGGAGGTTCTAATTTTCCTGTTCCATTCCATACTTTACAAACTTAAGAATCTTAAGAATCAATTCGCATTTCCTTGCTCTCTTCCCTAGCTTGCCTTTTTTTTAGCAAAATTTTCAGAAAGAAAATGCAAACAAGCTTTTTTAAGAGATTAAGGATATTTAAAGTATCAAATAAACCAAAACCTTTCAAGTGAAGAACAGAAGGGTTACTCAGGACAGTGAAACTTTTGCAGGAGTCGTGTCCTTCAGCTGTCAGAAGGGGAGTGGTGATGGGTTATCTCTTATTGCTGGCATGACTGATTGCTGGAAAAGAGCTGCAGAATGAGGCCAACTTCCCAGCAGAAACAGGGCATTAGGCATAGAATGAATTGCATGGGATGGTGTGCCAGAAGTTCAACAGTCCTGGCCCACACCAATTCCAGCCCTGTGCCTGGTAGGGGGATTTTCAGCACCAAGTCCCACACTCGCTCCTCAGGCAGCCAGATGTATTTCAGCTGAAGGATGCAGCAATGAATACTCAATGCCATAAACATGTTACCAGTGACACAGCATGGAGATCTGCTCTGTTATAATTTAGGAGAGATGCTTAATCAATTGCCTTGACTTACTAAGCTTTACTGCTTTCTAAATGAGCAGCAATACATAACAGAGTTTTCAGCCTGGTTTTAGGAACCATGATCATTTACCCCATTAAATAAGGAGGAGGAACAGAGACTGCTAGTGGGAGCATGTGCTGATTCTTGTATGCAATTCTCTGACAGCAAAACACACTGCAAAAATGCATTTGCTGTTTCAGCTGACATATAACACAATACTTTGAAAGAAAATATTAGCTTTGCCATTGCTACAGCTACTGGTATGTCCCCTCAAATTTAGTACATGCAATAGGCTGGAGGATAAAAACATCCCAAAGATACCAGAAGAATTTATAAGTCAATGATCTGCTTATGAGGAATGGAGACATTGCTGATGCAAGCTGCAGTCTTACTGATAAAAAAATGGATTTCCCATAGCATTGCCGATAGCACTGGGAGCTAATTGGCCTGAGCTTGCTCCTGCTGACTGTCCTGTGTTCATCTGGGCTGCTCTGGAGGACCCAATCAATCACAAGCCCAAGCTGCAGCTGACCCCTAGGCAGCCACAATTAAAACTCAGTTCCTACTTACTGAAAGGTAGAAAGTGAATTTAACTTGATCTAAGTAAGGGAGAGAGTGCTTGAAACCACTTGCAGTCCCTGAGATGTTCTATCACTTCAGACAACCCTTCTCCTTTTTCAGCAGAGCTTTTCATTGCCCACAGCCTTTAGGAGAGCTCACACACCATTTCTGCAGCTGGTTCCTCTCCCAGATGCAGAGTGGCTACATCAGGATGCCACGGCAGCCCAGGATCCTGGGGATCAGTTACACAGCTCTTAAGGAACTCACCCAGTCACTTTAATGAATGCTCTACCTAAAACTAATTATGTGCTTGTGCTCACAGCACTTTTCTGGGCATTTGACAATTTATTTGCCTATGTGCTACAGAAAAGCAATCCACAAGAAAAAACCCTCTTGGAATAAGCCATGAGTTGCAATATATTTAGAGGCAGGCTGAGCACATCCTAGGAAATGCAGACACTTGGATTGTGAACCTGGATTAAATCTGGCTCAGTGGTTTCTAAATGTACAGTACATAAATGAGACAGAAACTGCACCAATTTAGCACCACCATTGCCTTTAGACAAAAGCTATACTGAGAACAGCAGGACACAGGGAAGTCAACAACAGTTACACTAAACCTCCACAATTAACAAATAAAAACATCTCATAATGGCTTTTATTTACTAGTTGTATATTTTCAGAGGACTCGTTCAAAAAATAAAACCAATGAATTATTTTCAATGGAAGCTGAATTTCAAAACTTTTCCCACTATACAGTCAGCCAGGTACCCCCAAAATCTCCTCTAATGTATTTTTCAGGTTGTGCAGTTTTATCATTCAGAAAGCAGCACTTCTTTTCTCAAAAAGAATGAGTTAAGGGCAAGGCAAGTCATATTTCAAGCTGCTCACATTTTTGGTCAACTTCAAATCTCTTTGTGCATTCCTGTCTGAACCCCCTTCCCCTCATATAGTAAGAAACACACAGTTGGTCAGGATAGAGCAAAACTAAGCAGTCAAGTAAATGGAAAAGTTCCTCTCTGGAACAACAAGAATTTACTTTGGATGAGTATCCATAACAGATTTCTTTGACTTAAATACTGCTCACGGACAGTGTTAGTATTTAGGAAAACAGAAATTGGTATTTCACAGTCAAAGTAAAAAGATGCTGAAGTGCTCGTTACACTGGCCTGTTTCTCTAGCAAATAATATGCATTTGTTCAGCCAATAACATGCATTCTCTCAGTGCTGAAATCCCTTCTGCTTTGTAACTGTCTAGGAAAAAACGGTTTTCTGTAAAATGCCACAGGTTTTTCTAGCATCAGGTGTATGTCCACTTTTTAGCTCCACTTCAGAAACACAGAGCGTTTCCAATCACAAACTTACAGGAAGAATGTAATTACCATTTAGACACAACAGGACAGGATGACAGCAATTCAATTGTTGCCCAAATCATAAGATTTTCAATTCAATCAAGCATTCATTCTCTGGTTTGGCGACAGCTACAGTTGGGCAGAAAGCCCAACAAGGTTAATCGGGCAACAACTCCAAACCAAACACTTATTATAAAGAAAATTCTTTTAGAGTCAAGTTTATTGGCTCTGTTACTTCCTCTGCAGAGTGAACATCTACACAGTGCAAACACTGGAAAAAAATCCAAAAGGACCAAACACTGAAAAAGGCAAATCACTTCAATTTTTCAAAACTGTATTTCAATCATGACCTGGACTGCAGGGAATAAATATCATTTGGACTCTAATTCCTAAGGAAGAAAAGGGAGAGCACATACGTGTCACTTGGGAGAAGAGACCAACCCCGTTGTTTCTTGGCTATGTTGTACTTCAGTAGACATCTGGAAAGTTGAAGACCCCCATAAGAAAAAAGGGATAACAGTTGTGAGACTCCTCCCAGCTCTTTATAGAGTATTTCATCCACCTCTTCATCCTGGTTGGGTGATCTATAGCAGACTCCCACAAGGATATCTGCCTTGTTGGCCTTCCCTGATTGTCACCCAAAACTTTCAAATTTACTGTCACCACCATTAAGCTCTGCTCAGCAGCTCAATAAAAAATAAGAAAAATAAGAAAAAAGTATGGGGAAAAAAGTCATCCTCAGGACCTGTGTTTTACAGGATTCCATCACAGCAGTGGTGAAAACATGAGAGCTGAATTCCTGAGGATAAGCCTCCTGCCTTTTACCAGGACCTAGCACTGCAGTGGCAGCACAGGCACTGTTCCACCTTCTGCCCAAGAGCAGGTATCTCCTCTTTATCTCCTGCTGCTTCTCCCTGCTTGGTGCAGCCAGCTCTGGCTTTGTCACTGCCATCCCTCCAGGACAAAGTCACCACTCTGCTGTCAGGAGATGCAGGTGAGACAGAGCACCCTGAACAGCTTACAGAAAACACTCCTTTCTTCCAGCCCTGTTAATCTCTCCATTAATGAGATTCTGCTTATTCCACTGTTCTTTGTGCTTAAATCCCTTGGGCTCCCTAGGCACTGACTGCTAAATTATTAAATGGTTTTGAGAGCTTTGGTTAGATGTGCCATCGTGTTACACCATAGCTTTTTATAGGTATAAGGGAAACTCCAACCCGTGAGGGTGCTGCTCTCCTGCTCCCTATCCATGGCTCCTTCAGTCCATTAGATTTTAAACAGTACTTGCCCAGAAAGTCTTTTTTCTTCCTCCCCTTCTTCTCCTTGTTGCAAGTTTATTAATACTGTCACATCAAATCTCAATGCAAAGTGATAAGAAATGTCGTACACTAAAAATAATGTGCTGGAAATGGGTCAGTACGGAAATATTTGCACTGTCTACAAACTGGTCTATTATCTCCTCTGGTTTCAAGCTCTTTTAACCCAATTCTCAAGTATACCAACACGACAGGGAGTTAAATTCTGATGAATTTCAAGAGAAATACAGACTTAACTGAGTATTTAGGTCACTGCTACAGAAATTATTTTGAGAGTATTTCATAATTTTTGTGTAAAATAATAAAAAACGCTTTTTTCTGACTTCCCCCCTCCAGTGCTGACAGTTCCCTAAAGCTGACAAGGTACCCACGAGGTGCTCCTTGCAGTGAGAGGAGAGACAAGAAAAACACGAGAGGAAGAGCACTGTGGAATCCTTGATGTTGGAAGGGACCTTAGAAGACCATGTGGCTCAACCCTCCACTCAAACCAGGGGAGAAAAGGAAGGGAAAAAAAAAAAAAAGGAGAAAGATGGCTTGTAAGTTTTAACAAACTGAGAAGGCATAGAGGGAAAATGAAATGGCAAAGATGCCTTGGGAGGCAGAGAGGAGAACTGCCCCAAAGCTTTACTAGGTCACTCATAAGCTGGCAGAAAGGACATGAAGACAAGGAGGGATGTAGCTCTCCCTAACTCAGCATGGAAAACACAGACATAACAACACCTGGCTGTGGGGGACTACCAAACCAGCAAACATGAGCTGGTAAGATTATACTGTTAATATAACCATGTACTTCTGCCATGTGCTAAGGTGTAGTAGTAGGAAAGAACTCTGCTGTAAGAGACGTGAGCATTTTACTGAAGTACCCATAACACAGCCAATGTCCAAAGAGCTGTCATCTTTTCAGTAAATAATTAGCAGGAAGCTGGAGTATTACTCTGGGAAGTGGCTGGCTCGGGCTGTGCTGGGTACTGAACAATGACACCCTCACAGCAAGGACAAATGCCCATTCCAAGTTATTTACCCCTTTACACTGCACATGCACATCCTTCGAGGAATGGCTCCAATCCACCTGGCACCAGGAACGTAGGAAGCAGTGTCACAACATTTTGGAGCTTAAAGTGCAGGCACAATGTGCCAAACTGAGGTAACAGATGGGAATCCAAACATTGCTAAGTGCTACCTAGCAATGCAGCATATGCAGTGCCTGGAAATCGTGACATCACCTCATGAATGAGAAAGTATTGCACTAATATCCTAATTAGATACTTAATCAAGTGAAAAAAATGGAGATGAGCAAGGAGGAATGGTACCAAAGGTAGGAAGTATAACAGTGACAGGAACAAAAAGGATAATCCCTCTGGTCCCAGTGTGGGACAGAAGTGTGGATACTTTGCAGCCCTCATCTACCCCCCTTTCTGCTTCAACAGCTTTTGGCACTTCGATAGGGACAACCTGTGAGATGGTTTTGTGTTGAGAGTTTTGGAAGGGTAGGCTGGTATCCAAGAATTTAAGACAAAAAGCTAAGCAGACTTGCAGAATAAATCCACCTCCTGGAAGCTAAACATGCACTGTACAATCGGAGGGGCATCAGTTGTATTATTCTTCTTAATTGTTAAGTATGTATCAATTCTACATGATCTTTTATTTATATTATTTGGGGGAATTACAATGAAGAGAAAAATTCGTACAGAATCCTGAACACCCAGCTTGAAAATTCTGGCCTTCAGTAAGAAGATGAAAACACTTTTTACTGATTCAACTTTCATTCTAGACTCATGTAATTTAATCAGATATGTTCACAGCTAGAATTGCTGCATGCTGGAAATCCTTCCTGGCAATACAGAAGCTACCACTTTACCACTCCACAGATAATTTTCTCATTACATTATATACTACAGTTAGGAAAAGCTCAGTTATATTTACAAGCATACAGTTCAACCACTGATTGTAAAAATATGCATAATGCATAGCTAGCTTGCCCAAGTAATTAATGTGATTATGCATTCAAAGCAGGTAAGTGCAATCATTGAGTTGCTGTGCAAGCTGTGCAAGTGCATGCACAATTCTGCACACCTAATGTTTTGGGAGGTTTGCCCACTTGGGGAGATTCTGCTTTGCAATCACAGCCTAGAAAATAAAAATAAGATTATTTCCTGTGCCATAAACTGACCTAAGCACCAATGCTACTTTCCCAATATAATTAAATGTTAAAAGCCTTTAATTAAAGAATATAAATCAGACTGAATAATGTCCAACTAGAGCAGGCTTACCATACAGGCTGCATCCAGTGCTGAGAGTGCACGAGAACAAGGCCATAAAAATGCCATTCACACCTTTTAATTGGTACATTTGAGCATTCCTTTTATTGCTCTGCCAAACCAGAGATGGTATCACTTCCCTTCTGAAAACATTTTCACTCTCCAAACTTCAACCCAAGTGTTGAGGATGACAAACGGTGGCCCCTGCTTCCCTCAAGCCCCATCCAGAACAAAGCAATTCTCTGCCCTGGAATGCCTGAAGCACACCTGGGCTTGGAATTTAATTCTCTTTCATACTGTATTTCTTTCCATCTCAAGCTCTTAGATAGGGATTTTTATTTGTTTATGTATTTATTTTGGGGACAGCAAGTATTATTGGTTCCCTTGACATGGCTGTGTCATTGCTTGCTGAGATAACATGGGGAAGAAGCTGCTGTGTATAAAAAGTGGGGGGAAAAGCTGCATTTTTCCTGCTGAGGGGCAGAATCATCTCTCTCTCGCCTTCTCCTTCCCCCTCTGTGCTCTCTGCTCCCCAGCAGCAAAGTGATGGGTATCTATATATTGCTGGCATAATAATATATTTATGGATTGTGAACACAGAAAACTACAGCAGGGTAAATGCAATCAGATTTACAGATAAACTCGAGGCCTCTATAAATGTGGACTACAATAGAAATTACAGTGAGAGAGAATGAGGGGAAAAAGGTTTTTGAATCTGAATGCTGAGATTCAGCTTCAGCTCAACAGTATTTAAAAAGCTTTTGTTCCCACTTTCTACAAACATGCAAGCATTCAGGGTTTGCAGCTAACATCGAGGAACACAGCAACAGATTTTGAGCTTGTAAATAACTTCCAACTGTGTATTCAATTCTAAATTTCAGTTTATACTGTGCTGGGTTATTGTGTAAGAGTCAAATACAGAAAAGGAAACTTAAACACGGGATAATACAAAAACTCAGTACTACAGAATTCAGCAGTAATTGTGATGCAGAAAGAAAACAAACCCCAGAAAGATGCATCAAAGACTTTTACAAATAATTTCAAAAATGGAACCACTCTAAGGATTTTGTGGTCAAATCTTTAATAAAGAATTCCTCAAAGAAAAATATTTGAATTATTTACTCAGCCCCAAGGAAGTGAATAGAGAATAAAGCAGATGAAAACAAGCAATCAGAAACGCTTCTTTTAAAGCTGTGATCTAATAGTAAAATGTTGCTAAATAATGGGAATGAATATCCTCATAGATGTTGAGTATGCAGGAACAAGCTAGGCCAGCTCTCCCTGCAGCCCTGCAAGCACAATATGGGTTTACATCTGGTCTCAAGAAGCACCAGGCAGACCTCAGACAGTTTGGCTGTGGGTTCAGACGAGCACCCAGCAGCTCGGGTTCTTATCCAAGGCTTACTCAACCTACCTGAACCTTTTGGGCCAGCAAAACGGAGCTGGCACTCGTCAGCACAGGCATCTGCCTAACACTGCTGGCACTGCCTGCTTCCAGTGGGGCTGGAGATACTGCAGGAATAATCCTTCTCTTCTGACACTTCCTATTGTCAGAGTGGCAGGAGGCTGGAAGTGTGGGCATGCACAACATGCAGGATGAAAGAGGAAAGCATTTAAACCACCTGAAGCAGAGTTTGCAGGGAAAGCCTGGTAGCCAGGAGCCACATTCTGCTTTTTGTCATCCTCCCATGGTGTTAAAATCACTTAAACGAATATATATATATATATATATATATTTTTTTTTTAGTGTTTTTAACCCTGAGGAGATTATCACATAAACAAGTTGTTTTGCAGTGGGAAGTCTGAAGGCCAAATGGTGCCTCCCTCCAGCATCTGAGGGGTGCATCCCACTGTGTTCAAAGAACACTGCTTGAGGCATCCAACACAAGTGTGTGGGACAGAGCCTGATCTAGCTGAGCTGTGGTACCTGGCAGGAAACAGGGCTGCAGCAGCTTCACAAGAAGCACCTTGGCTCTCCTTTGCAGCTAAACATGCACAGGAACCCTGGCTCCTGGGCATCCACACCAGCAGGGGATGGCTGTGGGGAGGCACCAGGACCCCCACAGCAAGCTGAGGATGGAGAGGCTCTGCTGCACTCTGGGGTCTCACTGTGCTGTGGGGAGCTGTGATGGGCTGGGAAAGCATCACACAGCAGTGATGGAGCCTGCTCTGAACAGCACAGGAGGAACACAACTCTGGAGTGGGCTGGGAATTTAACTGGGAAAAAATGAAACTGCCTGTAACAGGAGGAGGTGGCCTCTGCAGCACAAATCATCTCTGAAAAGTAACAGCTTCTTGTGCAAGGCCAGATGGGAACAAGGAGAACTATTCCACACTTCATTCCACTATTCATTCCCATTATTTAGCAATATACAATACAATAATAAAGTATCCTTTATGATCAGCTAGGTGATCCTGGGAGGATTGGGGGAACCACCTGGAAAGCTGAAGTAACAGTTAAAACTAAACCCATACATGAAAAAATACTCAAAACATTCAATGATTTGATTGTGCTGAGAGGACAGGAGCTTTTCCCCTGGAGATGGGAGACAAGATTTTCTGGCTGGGAGAGCTCTGCTGCAAGCAGCAGGCCTGGGCACTGTGCTGGGCAGCCCTGTCCAGCAGCCTGCAGGAGCCTCTGCCAGCCAAGAACTCGCAGCTCTAATCCGAGATCTGTCACCACTCACTGCACAGCCTTGGGCAAGTTACTTAACCTCCTTGTGTCTCGGTTTCACCATCTGCAGGACTGGGCTAACACTGACTTGGCCAGTAGATAGGGGCATTCAGGGGCTTAATCAAGGGTAGCTGGAGTGATTAAATTCCAGCTGCTCAGTCTGTGGCTGCAAACTCACTGCCCAGTGTCAGGTCCCGGCACTACGGCACATGAGCCAGGCTCGGCGTCCTCAGAGCAGGGCAGGGAAGGAAGGAGCTGCCACAGCACAATATATGGGTCAGCATCTTCCAACTGCAGCTGCCAACGTGCTGACTTGGCATCAGCCTCCTCCTGGCCCTTGGCTGAGGCACACCAGGGAAATCCTGTCACTCCTAGCCCGCTGGAGGTGGGAACAGAGCCAGGTCATGCCTCCAGACAGAGCCCAGTGAGAAATGAGTAGACTGCACCTCCACACAAGGGAGCTGGAGCCAGGTACACGGTGCCCTGACTGTGATGGAAACACAAAGGCACAGGAGCTGTGCTCCATCTGCCCTGCGGAAGCGCTCCCGACTGGCACCCGAGTACCCCTGGCCACCAGCCCAGGCAGGACTGAGCACAGCCCAGACAGGACTGGGCACAGGCTCGGCCCAGGCAGGATTGAGAACAGCCCAGGCAGGACTGGGCACAGCCCAGGCAGGACTGGGCACAGGCTCGGCCCAGGCAGGACTGAGACTCACTCAGGGCACAGGCTGGATCAGTCCCACTCAGGAGCTGAATCATGGACCAGGGCCACCAGACAGCACCAGAACTGGAAAACAGAAGGGTCCTGCATGAAAACCCTTCCCAGCTCCAATTTAGTTCTTGCTTACCCCACCACATACCCCCTTTCATCTTGACCTCAGTGCCTGAGTCCCCTCAGACACCTTCCCACTTCAGCTCACTAAATCTCTCCTCATCATTCTGTTCTGTCAGTCCCTTCTCCATGCATTCCCTCACTGGCCATCAAACAGCCAGAAAAACACAGTCCATCCTTCAGCTCTTCTCCCATTTCTAAGAGGTTTTCATGCCCTTTTCAGCATTTACAGGACTATTCAGGATAAGAGGATCTACATATATATAAATAGGTATTAAGTACATCTTGGAATAAACGTCAAGGTACAAGTGATTGCACAAGTTGTGAGGAGACTCTTTTAACAGGAAAGAGAAAATGTTTCACCTGCAATCAGTAATCATTGCATCAACAGGACATAGTAAAATGATATGGTTATAAGTCAACCCTATAAATTCAAGAAGCAACTTAATTTCCAAGATCCATGCCTAGAATAAGATGACAGAAAAGTGAATTTTACATACATAAAATAATTTCTTCTTAAACTTTCTTTCCTAGGATGGCAGAGGGAAGGTGAGGGAAACCAGTCCCATAGATAGCAAGAACCATGTCTGTGTTGGCTGGTACCACTGTGACAGTGCATTAGGAGTGTCAATAGACTGTCATCAACCCTTGCCACATGAGATCAAACACTCTGTTGCTGACGCTGAACCCCAGCAGGAGCCAGCCAGAGCAAACACCAAGAGAGGATTGTGGTATTTGGCTCTGAGTTTTCACAAACAACTTTATTTCTCCCTGTGTCCTGTGACCTAGGTAATAAAATAACATTTACAACTCAATTAAGGCATCTCAAATACGGATCTGTGATTTACCATGCAGACACTCGTGGTACTGCAGATTTAATATGGTAATGACTGAACAGATGTTTAGGAAATTGTGTACACTGGCAGATGCTGACTGACAAAGGATCCCTGTTTCAGGTGTTTGGCTTCCATGGGTTTACACATGGCTGCCAAAAAGTCTGTTCCCTGCTCCAAGAAGAGCAACTACAGAAGCCCCTGTGCTTTGCATCCATGGCAAATTAAAGTAAAATCTAAATCTCTCCTGCATATACAATGGAAATGACTCAGCTTCCTCTCCCTGTGCTGCACAGGTGTGACTACCACCACTCCTTGCACTCTAAGAAGTAACTCCAGACGTGCAGAGTAACTCATATCAGAGCTGTCTCCAAGACAGGCAAGAAAACACACAAGCTGTTTTTAAACCACCACATCCTCTAACTGCACTTTCTTACCGAGTGATGCATGCCACTGGATTACAGGAGACTGTTCCCATTAGGAAACATAATTCAATACAACAAAAGGTGGCAAAATTGAGCCTGGATTGATCAAGAAGATTTAACTTTAAATTGACAATATTGCTGAGCAGCGAGGCAGGGAGCACAGGCATAATTTGGTTTCCTGCAGCACCACTCCAAATGATGGCTATCAGTATTCCAATCAGTGGCTGATGGTTTTATTTCCCCCATGAGTTTCTCCAGGTCATCCCTGACAGTTAGAAAAGTGCTTACTCGCTTGGGCTGCACTGAGCAGATGGTTCCTGATCAGAGATTAGTGCTGGAGCTGGGGGTCAGTGGGCTGCCAAAAAAACCTCATCCGGGGGCTGCCTACTGCAGTCAACCTGGGGACAGCAGCTTGCTGACCACTACAGACAGGTGACACGCTCAGCAATGCTACTGGACATGTCCAGGTCTCCCTGCAGTACAGCCAGTGCCCACCTGATATATAATTTATATCCCTGCAACTTCTCTGCCTGGTGTTACAATATCACTTTTGCCTTCGGGTCACTCGGTATTGAGCTCTGCAGGAAATGGAGGGCACACAGAGGTGATGGGAGAAAATGATTAAAACCCCCCATTTTGCCTCTGCCCAATCACCACCAACCCACATTTTTCAAACCTCAGATCAGCATGACAACAGCTACCTCTTTTCATAGGTTTATTTTTACTACCCCCTCCCCAAAAAAAAGGGAAAAGAAAAGAGAGTGGAAAGATTAAAAACATCCAAAAGCTGGTGGGGTTGTAGAACATAAGCTGGTATTTCAGGGTCAGGCTTCTGGGACTACCACTATGCATAGCATCTATTTGCTTCCTCCTGATGTAGTTCAAAGGTAAGTTTTGGCATTGACTTGATTATAATGAAATTCACACACATTTAAACCAGAAATGAGCCCCAGCTTTACAGTTGAGGACTCTCTAAATGGTGCTTATTTTTACTAAAACATAAGGACCAATTCTTGCCAAGCACTGTGTCTGTATTGTTTTTGACCTGGTGTTTTCCCAATTTCAGTAGGGTTTTGCTGCCACAGGAGGAAGTCAAGGATAATGCTATGCTGTAAGATCCTAAGGAAAAATCACTTTTCCCTGGGAAATGTGATGAAGAAACAAAGCTGAGCTTTGCTCTGGTACTACAGGAATTTTAAACACCATTTCTGATACTACTGCAGTACAGAAAGAACCTTTCTAAGGATAAGAGCCAAGCCCAGAGTACATTCCATACAAACCAACCACAGGGAGCCATGCCCTCCAAACCCATGTCTATACAGAGCAAAGAAGAAGAGAGGGGGAAAAAAAAAATAGATGGAAGTAAGTCACTGAAGGAAACCTGGAAAGTCACTAACACAGTGAGAACCACAGTCTCCTGACCCCTGTTTTAGTGTCTTCAAAACCATCTGCACCATAACAGCAAGTGACTGTCAGCAGTCACCTTGTTTCAGGGAGTTGAAAAATAAAGGAAAATATATCAACAATTTTACACTTCTGAAGAAGACAATCTTATTTTCCCCGATTACAGCATCCTATAAAGAATGTTGCTTAGATACAGTACTACTTAGATACATACAAAAATAGGTTCCTAACTGTTCTCAAATTGCACAACAATATTAGTTTGGGGACACTTAAGTCTTGCTTACTTGATTCCACTTTAATCTATTTTCTCACATGTGCTTTAATTTTTGTATGCATTTAATTATGCACTTCTGTGACAGAATTAAGTCAGATCTCAACCCTACAAACACTTACATGCATGGTTAACTTAACACACACAGAGCCTCACTTTGAATTTATGGATGTCGAATTGGAATGACCATGGTTTCATTGTTTCCCATTTATAGTGACATTTGCCTGATTCATTCCTATTATTCTTTTATTTCATTGATTTGTTTTGACATTCATGCATTTATTTCCAAGCCAATACATCATTTGAATGTAAAAGATAAGACTCTTCAGGAATTTAATGCAATGGACTTCTAAAAGAGGAGAACTGGGAAGTTGTATCAGAGAAGCACATTAAAAACCAAAAAATAACGCAAGTTACATCTATCCTGCCTTAAGATCTTTTTTATGGTCACAGCTGGAAATCTGTTTGGAATTGCCATGATGGAAACATAGCTCCTGTCTTTGCAGTGCAGTTTCTGTGTGGATAATGGATCTCTGAGATTTGGGTTCTGAACCCCATCCTCTTATCACCTAAGCATGGATACCCTTCAGCATCTCTATTAGGCAAAAATATTCAGGCATGTTCCCAAAAGCAAGGGAAAAAAGGATGTTATATATCATAGAGAAGCTGCATTTTAATATTACAATGTAATCTATTACTGCAGCAGTTGCTGGTTTGAATTCCGAGTCCATGATAACACTTGCTGCCTCCAAGTCCTCAACCAGCCAAACAGCATCTCCTGATAAAAACCTTCCCTGATGTTTGCTGCAAAATCCTTGTCCACTGCAAACAAACACCTCTAACTACATTTAGGACTTCAAATGTTTTCAAGTATTGAACACTGTGGTTTCAAGTAATTGCACAGCACAATCTACAGCAAGTGGTCAGCAGGATTTCTTTGGAAAAATACCAATGAACTTTATTAGACAACAGGCTGCACTAGCAGGAGCAGCACACACGTGGTTTGACGACTTGAGAACAAGCTCAATTCCCAAGTACATTCTCAATTTAGGCTTTGTACAAATGTCTTGTTCCCTGCAATCCTGGCGATACTGGAAACCTTCCACATTCACTCGAGGCTCTCACTTCTTCTTGCGTCAGTTATTAAATAACCCTCATCCTCCTCAACACATGGGCAATGCCTCCTGCACACCAGTTCTGTTCCCACCCACTCACTGTTGGTGCAGGTGACCCAGACCAGCTGTCACATTACGTGGCAATAGCTAATGTCATGTTTTGTCCCAATAATTACCCAGAAACTTGCACTACTTCAGCAGAAACAACAAATAATCCAAACTCCAGCTCCAGCCACGGGATTGCTGTGCAGTAAAGCTGCCATATTTCTGTACAGTTTTGCCCCAAAATAAGTATGTACAGAAGCACCTCAGAGGAAGCAACAGCCCTACTATGCATTTTCAAATGAACTGTTGAACACACAAGCTCCCAAGGAAGAGTTTTCCTGTAATAAACTGATTGGAGAAGGCTGGATGGATTTTGGATGGGAGGTCCGCTCACTGCTACTGCTCAGGGAACTCCCACCAAGTGCCAGACATGGAAAATTTGAAACTGATTGAGAAGAAAAAAAAAAAAAGTAGACATCAAAAACCTTCTTGGACAAACACCTCGAGGCACTAAAAGAAGGTGTGTGCACTCAAAGGGTAAGAAATGAAAGCCCTGTTGCTGTGTGCAAATTGAAGCAGGGCTGGGCTGCTCGCTCTGAGCCATTGGGACATTAAAGGAATTATTTCTCTTTCCTTCCTCAGATGGTCCTAAGCAGTGACTTTGGTTTGTGGGAGAAGCCCCAAACAGTGCCTTTCGACAGGAACCACTAACTACAGACTGGGTGGAGCAAAGCTACGTTCAAAATCCTGCAGCTTTTTGTAACATCCCTGTGCTGCCTTTCTTTGCTGTGGTAACTCTGCACTGACAGTGAGCTCAAGCAGCACAGATGAGTCAGTTCATCCTTAAAAAGAACCCCCAAACCTGCAAGACACAAAGTTTCCATCTCCCTGAACTCGCACCTCTAGCTGGGTGCAGAAGTGAAAGATGAATTGTTATTTTCATTTCTCTTTCCCACTCTGAAGGTGAGTTTTTCAAGCCAAACCACATCATTATTTGTGTGTCAGGGGAAGGTTTTTAGTGCAGTTCATAAAAATGTAGGTTCTAAAGCACAAGTTACAGCAACTAGAAAAAAGTCTGGGTCCATGCACTACCATATACCAGCCAAAGGTCCCATGGACATTCTACTTGCCACAATTACTACCTGGAGTATCTATCATTTACACCTTGAGCTGTGTGCTAGTAACCTTTTAAAACAGGATTTGCTTTTGTTCCCTAATCACCAAAAGAGATTTCAAAGCAATCAAATTCTACTGATGCAAACTCTTGAGCATACAGAGTATTTTGCTTGAGTATTTACAAATGTTTTTCTTATTCATGAGCCACCTTGTAAGCAAGAACTTGTTTGAACAACTATTCCTGGAAAATGAAAAATAAGTTACAAATATGATTGTTCATTAATGCCACATGCAATATTCAAAGAGTTCTTCTTTCAAAGGTGTTTTGAGAATTAATTCATTCTTTTGTGTAGTGCTACAAAGGTGCAAAATGCTAAGTGTTAGGTATTATTATACTACCAGTGTCTAAGCTCGTGGCCCCTCTTGGAAACACTCGTTTTTGTACATCTGAGAGGACAAAGCAAAAGCAGCTAGAGAAAAGATAGCTGAAAATCTGCCTAGCATATTTTTTTCACCCAAATATTGCTTTTAATGTATAATCAATCTTTATGGTCTGTTGCTGCAGGGAAGGTGTAATAGAATCAAGTTTTCATAAAATTGCAAGTTGCATGAATCTTTCAGAAACAAGATCATAACATTCTTCATTCCAAATCAATATCGATTATTCCTTAAGTTACTTATAAATTGCTTTTAGTTGCAGACATTTCATGTCATACAAATGCAGTTAATAATGGGAAATATCCCTTCCACCACACTAACAATGCCATCCTGCTTGCTGGGCTCATCTAGTGAGAAAGATGATTCCCTTCCTTCCCTTATATGCTATTTTAAATATACCTTAGCCAACCTGTGTATCCTGTTTTACTCCTGTTACAGCTGACCTGTGCAGAACTTTCCAAGAATAAAGTATTTTGTGACACACAAGTTGCAGGTCTTGGCCAAAAGGCCATTTCTTTTAGTTGGTATTTCCCCATTGAAAAATCGAGCTCATTCTGAAGGCACATTACCCAAATTCTCTAGGCAAGAAGCAGAATTCAAATTATTCACACCAAGGAATGAGTCACAAATCATGCAGGAAACAAGTCAGAGGAGGAGGCCCAACACTGGAAGTGCTGCATGGGCGGATTTCTACCAACGGGCCTGGAAATGCACACACAGGGTAAAAAAAAAAATCAAAGTGAAATCCCTGCTCTGTTCCATCTTTCTCCTGTTTCCTCTCTATTTATTAAATACACTTAAAATATAAACAAAATTGAATTTAAAAAGCCACAACAGTGAAATTCACATTCTCAACAAAGTGAGGATAAGAAACAGGGGAAGCAGCTAAAGCATGAAGTCACCTGGATAAAAAAATTAGGGATTCAGCACATTCCCCCTTGGCTGGCTGCTCAGCCTGAATGGTGACCATTCCTGCCCATTCCAGAACACACTGCATGGTGTTCTGCCATTGCAGTTTAATGTGGGGCCAGCACAAGAGTCTGACCATCATTTTTCAGGGTTTATTTCCACATAAGGAAATACAAAGTTCTCTCCGCCGTAAAATGTTTTGAATTATCTTTCACAGCTTTAAACCACAAAATACTCCTTACATTTTATCTCAGTGTTTAATGCTTTTTAAGTTTACATTTGAGCTCTGATGATTAACTTTAAGAAACAAAGTAAACTGTGTATTTTTAGCCCCTAAGGATAGTTATTCCTTCAGAATGTAACTGCAAAGATATTTTTACATTGTAGGAAACCAACTATAATGTACATTACAGCTCATTTTCCAACACTGGATTGCATCATAAATATATTTTAAGCTGCTGTGTTAAAATTATAGTGGAAAATTAAAACAAGCATAACCCATATTATTTAAGATGAATTTTACAGCCAAGTAAGAACCAAAATGAAATAAAAACACAGTATTTGCATCCAAGAAAATTTGGTAGAAATAACATAAAAAACCTGTTACGGCTAAAACCTACTTAGCAAAAAAAAAAAAAAGTAGATGAAAACATTTGCCATCTGTTGAGAGCATGGAACTGGTTCCCCCATTAGGAGCTGCAGTCTCAAAGCTGGGGATTAATATCCACAGCAGGGTCACCTCCTGAGGGCCAGACAGAAAGTGGATGGAAATAGCCAAATCTGGGAGTTTGTTCTGGTTTGCCTGTTTGGTTTTTTTGTCTACTAAATATAGAACATTAATTCACCTGAAGCCCAAATTAATTGTTGCAGCTGACAATCCTAAAAGGCAACATGGTGAACTATAAAGGCTGAGAAATATTTCTTTTAAAACTGATGCATACTTGGTCAACATTATATTCTCCTTTTCACATATCCACAGATATACTCAACAGATCTATAAAAACCTGATACTAATTACTGCCTGCAATTAGAGACCCTGCTCAGGGTTAACAGTGCATGAGCACATCACACAATGTGATTTTCATGCTTTGTGCCACATTTGACCACAGGAGAACAGAGAACATTGTCATGATGAGGAATACATAATTAAAATATATTGGCCTTGTCTTATATGCTGATGATGGTACCAAAGACCAGAACAGTAATGAGGACTTTGAGTCTCAAGACACAGAGTTTAAGAACACTGAGAACTAACTCTGTACAGGAGCTTGATTTTCAAGTTGATAAATCTGCTTGCTGCTGCAGCAAAACAAAAGCCATGGCTAGTTCCAGTCTTTTAGCTGAAAGATGGATTTCTGCCCTGACATCAAACTCAGTATTTGTTACTTAATAAATACATTATCAGGGTAAATATTTTTTTGCATTTTTCATTTATCTATCCTTAACAGTCATATTAAAATTTTACTTTTTTCACTTCACTACCTCCAAAATATCTTTGAAAAAGTACCAGAACTGGCAATGTCAGGTATAAAAGTCATCAGATACTGGGATTTTACAACAGTGTAAAGTACTACAAAAGATCATCATCAATACAAAGTATTGATAACAGTACTCATAACAGTAATTTCTTGCCTTCATCAACAGTCTATCTTAACAATTCAGATAAACTATGGAAAGCAGACAGTGTCCTGGTGGTATCATTGCCTTTAAAAAGTCCATCACCACCAGCAGGAGCCTTCCCTTTCCTCAAGGACCATGCTAAACTCAATTCCAGCCAATCCTCAACCAACAGCTGTTACAATCACTGTAAAAGTAAAGAAAAAAGAAAAAGTAAAAGTAAAAGAAAGTAAAGCTAAAGTGGTAGGACTAGAACCCCAACTTCCTGCCAGAGATACAAATGACCCAAGCAGAGGCACTAAAGTAGGCACCAAGGCATTAATAATTAATTCAGAATTCACCATAACAATACTAATTATGGTGTTTCACGTGGCACTATTAAGAACATAATATGCACTTCTACAGGAAATTAATTGTAATTCACCAATTAATGTGTTAGAAAGTGTGTTTTTACCAGTCCTGCTGAAGTTTAAAAGCTGGTTTTAAATCTCCACCTCAGTGACATGTTTTCAGAAAGCAGAGAGAGTTCAGAAGGATTTGACAGCAATTTTATCTACACAAGATGCAGGGCTGAGTTTCTCAGCTAAGTAGCCTACAGGGAGAGGGACGGGAGTTTTGTTGGGTATTTCAGAGACCATGTGTGATTCTTCTGTAAGGCTTATCTCTCATCTCCCAGCTAGGCCGAGGGATCTAAGAAATCCCTCTCATTCAAATCAAATATCAGTCCAACTGCTATTGTTGCTGCCCTTATTGGAGATGCAATCCCCTTGATAAAGAAGGATGCACGGTGCTTCTTTAAGCACTTATCAATACTGCCCCTGCAGCAGAGAGCAGGCTTGCCCAGCCTATCCATCTGAGCAGCACACACTGACACAGCCTGGGAAGCCTGAATTTATGAAAAACAAAATATTCTTGCAAGGCTGTGGGTGGTTTTTAGCTACACTTTCAGTCCACACAGTCAAATTCAGAGGCTTATCTGAGCAGGGAGTCTCATATCCCTGACACACGGATGCGCAGGAGCAGCGAATATCCTGTAGCAGGGCAGGAGATTTGATCAGCATTTTCACACTCATTTACAACCCCCAGTACTGCTGATGCTCACCAGGGTGTTTTGAGGCCCTGATTCTCTGATGTCCCCTCTGGCTAGCATCCTCAGGACACCCCAGCTCCGCCCAGTCCCACGAGGGTGAGTCCTCCTCAGACTCAGAGTCCTGCTTTCCACAAAACTGCCCAGGAATGATACTGCCTTAAAAAGGTGCAAACTCACAGGTTCATTATTCAATCCTTCAGGAGAATATTAATACAAAATCATTTATGCCTGGGGGCCTTTGCAGATACCAGGTCAAAGGAAAAGTCTGCAAGAAGGGGAAAGGATGTTCCCCCAGTGTCCTCTCCCTCTGGCAGAAAGGGTGAAGGATTCAAGGACACACATGGAAGAGAGCCCAGCCTGTGTCATGGTACAGCAGAAGCATCTAATTCACACATATCATCCTTTAAAAAAAACTAGGTAGGAGACATTAATAAATTTGTGGCTTTATTAAGCCCGACCATTCCTTCCAAATCCCATCCCTAATTCTTTTTAAACAGCTTGTATGTCTGGATCAAAGAAAAGATGGATTTTAGTGTATTTTAAAAACTGCTGAGCTTGGAAACTATTCTTAAAAATTACTAATTGTATCTAGCTAAAAAACCCAAATCCCTTCTCTTGAAGTCTGGAAACAAGTCTCCTTCCCACCCCTAGAAATAGCAGGGAGGAGGAAACATCCCCATCTCCAAACCTCAACCAGAGCAAAGCCTGCATGGCAAACAGAGGCTGTTCTGGTTAATCACTTCATGTGAACAGTCAGATTGCTCAGGATAAACTGCCAGCACTGCTGACCTCTGCCTGGCTCCTGTTCCCTCCCTTCACAGCTGCTCCAGCACCAAGAGATGCTTGGTCCTGGTGGCCAGGGCAGCTCCAACTGCTTGGTCTCCATCTCATGGAAAGCCATATGGAGGTGAGAAAGCTGCTTCCTAAAATAGCCTGTAGGTACAATCTGCCCTCAAGCCAGCCAAACTCAATGTTCATTTTTATTACCAGATTTTTTCAACACCCTCTGCTAACAAAAAAGTTGCCTCATCACATTTTTTCAAAGAACTTTCCTTTTCAGTTCCATCTTTCAGACAGGCACACTAATCATATTCAAGGCTAGACCTGCAAGCAGGATGTAAATCACTTTACCAGCTCAGCTGCCATGTATTTAATAACTTATTCACAGTTGCAGGAGGAAAAAAGGTGAGATTATATGGGGGTAGACAAAGAGGGGATATAATTTCCAGGCATTATATAGGACTTCCCATAAATTTTTACAGTATTATGGTGGAGGGAAGCCCCTTCATCTTATTGCAGGGGCTAAACCTGGAGCCAGAGTTAAAAAATCCTGTTGGTGTTTGATGCCCCTTGGGCACGGGAGGGAATTGCTGCTTGTAAGCAAGAGCAAGTGGAGGGAGAGTCAGTTTGCTGGGGAAAAAAAAAAAAAAAAAAAAGAAAATAGGAAAAAAAAATGTTTTGCTTGTCAGACAGAGCTGTACAATTGTCTGCAAATGCCAAGGAGGGCAAAACTCTCTGAAGACACGTCAAGGCCCCGATCCAGCTGTCAGTTGTTCTGGTAGGCAGAAAATGAAGGCTGACATGTGAGAGGGATCCTCACGGTGCCTGCATGGTGCAGCCCTTCCCACCCTGCACCCAGCCTCCCCTGTGCTCCTGGAGCACAGGGAATGTGTTATGCAGATTTCCCTATTAGCATGATTGACCTAATATTGGATGACTCTGTACCCAAGTGCTTATGTGAAATAATAAGCCTGGCTACTGAGCAATTATTAAATACAAGGAATTGTTAAATCCTTGCATTGTACATATTCTAAAGGAAATTAATCATTTTGAACTCTGGAGAATACAGTTTTATAAGAAGAGAAGAAATAGCAAATACACAATAGGGTATTTAAATGCTAATACAGTCAAACAGTTTAAAGCATAGCATACATTTTAATATTGGTTTACTGAATACTAATTATGCTCTCCTAAGTAGCAGTAAGTAGCGTTTATTATGACTTGTTGAAAGTATTGATCCAGATGGTGACAAGTGCAATTTCCTCTTGCAAATATCCTTAAAAATACATATTATCAGATTACCAAGTCTTCTTAAATCGTGTTTTTCTAGGAATATCCTTCTCCAACTATCAGCAGAAGCCTGATACGTTATAGCCCAGAGTTATTTCAGCCCAATTGCGTGAGGTAAAAAGATAATGTTTGTTATACATGAGCCAGAATTTACTGTCCTTTACTCAAGGCTGAGAACTTTGCATGCTTTTTGCATCTGGTCACACAGTAGCCTACACAGGATGGAGAGGAGTCTTAAACAGCCATCCCCTGTGCTCTGTCAGCACAACCAACACTATAAAAACAAGAAGACCATCCTTTGGGATGCTCTGAAGTGCTGCTGAGCTCATCCCCATGGGTAGTCATGCAGGAGGGGGCTCAGCCTGAGCAGGGACCAGCTCAGGGCACCTAAATCCCCTGTGCAAGGACTCCCGAGGACACAGGCACCTCCACATCCCAAAAAAAACAAAATACTAAAGCCCCTTCATGCCCATGCCCACTTTGAGAAGTCCCAGCCTGTGGGCCATCCCCTGATTTTAATTAAAAGAAACTCTGCTGAACTATGGCAAAGGAGCAAATTCAACCATGCTGTTACCAAATTAAACTTGGCTGGGATAGAAACCAGCCATGGGATTTGTCCCCCAGTCTGTATGGTAAAGCTCTTCTAAACACATTGAGCAACAACTGTCACAAACACACGGCAGCTAATTCTTAAATGCATATTTTAATAGTAATCTTCAGTTTGATTAACATGCAATAGCTGGTGCATTAAATGCAAATTAAATATGCACTTAGTAAATTCAATTTAAAGCTTTTCTGTTTTCTTTTATCTGATACAAAGATAGCAAAAAAGTAGTGGCTTTATTTTTTTCATGTGCTTCAGAAATATAATGTGAATAGAGCTGATTTAACGGGAACACGAATGCAAAAGTAGATTCAACTCTATTAACTTTTACAGTTTTGCAGCAGAAATTGTTTCTCTTGATATTTTAATTTCAACTTTGCTGATCGTGGAAAGAAGCAAGGTCAGGACCTCTGCTGCTGTTTCTCAGACTGCACAAGACCACTTAGCATAATTCAAGCAGTTGTAAAAAATTAGTACTGCATGCTACGATAAATGGGCTTGTGTTTGTGTCTCTAATGGGGCAGGATTAGGGTAAAAAAGTACCACTTCTGTAGTTCAACTGAAATAAACATTACAAAAGGCCAATTTACACTTCCAAGATTACATGCAATGACAGACTGTTTAAGAAATTATTTCAGTCTAGCATTATTCTGCCATATAGCAGTAAGTAGGCCATTCACTACAATATCCCAGCTGTCTTTCTCAGCAGCAGCAAATCACAAATGTTTTACAATTTATTTTTATCATAAAAATTAAAGATAACAGTTCTGTGTTTGCACTGTCACAAGGGTAATGTATCATGGCTGAGAAAGTAACAAAAGAATCCCAAACTGATGAAATTAGCATCATTTTCCCTATTAAAACTCACCACTAGAAACTTTACAGCCCAAAACATCCACTTTTATATCTGTCAACCTGCTACTAAAAAACCCACAAAGCAAACAGATTATAAATAGTTCTCTCGTAATTTGCTGCTTCTGATGAGCAGGTGAAAATTCACACACACACACACCCTTTTTATGCCCCCTTGACAGGCTTTCAGTTTGAAACCACAACTTTTCCAAGTGTAAAGGTATTCAGGTACACACAATTAACAAGTTATCTTGTGCAAACAAAACGGCCAAATCCCCTTCCTACACTCCCTCTCCCAGCACCTCCTTTTGGAAGAGAAGTTAGTCGTGGCAGGTGATGCACAGAGACAAAATGGTTTTCAAGAGATTGGCAAAAAGCTTTAAACTGAATATCCTGTTTGATTACGACTTCATGCAACTGCAAGTCAGTGTGATAATGCCAGAGCCATTCAATCCCAGGGCTGCTGGAAAGCTGCCAAAGCAATTAAGGTTGCTGACTTGGCCATGAAGCTGAGAATATATACAACAATTTTACACCCCATCATACTGTGGTAACGGGTACTTGCACCCACAGAGGAGGGAGAGACAACTGCAAAGTGCAGTCTAAGTCAATGCACAGAATATTTACCAAGAGCAAAGGGCTCTCAAATGGGAGATAAAACCCCTGCCAACAGTGCAGCCCCAAAACTGGGAAAAGGTTTGTGTCCTGAGGGGCCCAGGGCAGAATTTTTCTTTCACAGGGGATGCTCCCAGAAGGAACAAGCACTAAGATACAACACTGAGGCACAGCCTTACAAATCTGGGGATGCAGATGAAGGAATGCACACTCAGTTTACACATCTGCCAGCCCAGCTCCACCTGTCTTAGATTCCTGGTTAAGCTTCATGTTCTCCTCCCAGCTCTGATTCCCAGTGAGGTTGTGTAGGATCCACCAGCCCAGCAGATGGAAAGGCAGCAAGCAGGGGTGTGGAGGGCACAGCTCCAAGAACACTTCCAAAAGCATCTCTTAGTCCTGGAGTGACACAGAAGTGAAACAAGCAGGTGCTGGGGCAGCCTTTGGGAAAGACTGCACGAGCACAACCCCAGACAATCATCATGGAGCCATGACTGCTCTGGGCTACCTGACCAGCCAGCCCCTGATGAGGGGACAGCACAGAGCCACAAACATGTGAAAGGGTGGATTTTCAAATGGAACAGTGCAGAGCTCACAGCAGCAGAGCTCTGCACCAGCCAGCAGCCTTTATGTGCTGCTTAATATAATTATCAATATATGGAGGGGAAAAAAAAAAAGGGAAGTAAATGAGGAGTTGCCATAGCAACTGTTACCTCCAAGGAATACGAAAGATATGGGACCACCCTCACCGAGGGAATGTTTTATTTATTGTTTCCTGTTTTGAATGTTCAGCAAAGTTCTGCTGCTGGACACTGCTGGGCAGGCTGGTGACCTTCTCTGGGCAGCACTTACATTTTGTTGGTGGGTTGTGCCTCGAGAGAGGCTCCTCATTTCCAGTGCTGACAGGCAGGACCAAAGGCAAACTCTGCCATCGGCACAGCAACATCTGCTCCTAATTCAAGGGCCTGCTGATGGTCAGCACCTCCCCTGCTAAATTACAGCATGCTCCCAATTTATAAACCAGCTAAATAACTATTACAGGGACAGAGAAATTCACTCCAATCTTGGTGATGATAAGCCTGTAAGAACTCATGGATTTTTGTTTGTGGCTTTTTAACCAGGCACTGGTTTTGCCCTGAATCACTATTTCACTGATAGCTGAACATCCATGCAAAGGATATTGAAGCACCTGCCTGAACCCCACTGGCATTAATGGGACAAAAGCACATGTCAAAACATTGAGCTGTGCAGAAATGGTGCCAAAAACATGATGAAGTAAAGGTTAAGCTTTGAGGAATTCCAGCCTTTACACCATCAAATTGAGGCACATGTCTACATAACATTGCTACTGCTGGACAGAGCTGAAAAATTGGGATTTGGAGCAAGGGGGGAGAATATCACTATTTTAGGATCCTACTCAGTGTCCAGGACACAAAGGCACAGCAGAATGAAATGAACACATGGCTTAATTTAAATTCATTAATATAATACAATGTTGGAGGTCATCTTCAAAGAACACAGCATTTTGTAGATACCCTGTTTTTATGAATGGATCCCACAAGAGAAGGAAGTAAAGGGTAAAATGCAAGATTTAATAGTAGTAGGAGTAGTAGAAGCAGCATCAATGCTGCTTATTAAAATTAAATAACCCAACTTTAAATTCTACTTTTTTTAATGCTGCCTCTACAAAACTGGATTGTGTTCATAAACACAAAAAATTATTTGAATTCTCATTTTTGTTGAGGCTAAGCTTTGTCCCTGTGACAAATCAGCAGACTGTCCATCTCCCTATCTGACTATTTTATTTCCTGATCAGCTTATGCATTTCCCTTTCTTTTCCCGCTGTAGTGCTCTTTAGAGATGCACTGTTAATTCTACAGAGACAACAGGACCTTCATTCCCACCACCTACCATTTCCTTGAATAACAATCTAAATAATATTTCTAATCCACAGATAATCCATTAATATTACATTAGGGTAATGCCAATGCACTTGCATGTAACATGAAATACAAACTTCTAAAAAAAAAATCAATATTATCAGCTGGAAGTAGAAACAGGATGACAATGTTGAAACACAAAATAAACAAAAATTAAAAAAACACCAACAACAAAAAAATGCAGCCTTCATTCTCCTGTGCATCTCATTAAATGAAGCAGACTGGATTTGTATCAATCAAAGTCTATGCTAGCTGTGAAATATAAAAAAAGCACAAAATTTCAAGCTTACTCTTGGAGGCAGAGACACAGAATTCAAATCATCCTTCTAAAAAAAAATTCTCATTTTAGAAGTGTCACGTATTGAACAGCCATAGCTGAACAGTAGCTGACAGTGGCAGTGCAACATTCACTTGGTTGGGTTATACCATATGAAAGAAAGAAATTCATCCTTATTTTTCTACCTTGAAAGGTGGAGATTTCTTTTTTCCCTGCCCCACAGGATGCGCCCTCAGCAATGGAAGGAACGACACAGAAATTCTGCGGGTGTGGAAGGGTGCCAGCAGCACAGCAGTGGCTCTGCCACCAACCCTGCTCTTCTTCAAGGCAGAGGGAGAGGCAGGCAGCACAAGTGTGAGGTGAGAGGGTGGCAGGGAGGAGGATGAGCATTACAGGACACTGGCACACCACACTCTTCCCTCCAGGCACAAGACGGCCAGCGAGGAGCAGCCACAGCTTTCCCTGCCACAGCAGCTGTGCCAGTAGGAGCTGCAGCCTTAAAAAAGACACATGTCCCTGTTTTCTCTTTCCCTAGTATTTCCTGTCCTAACTTTCTAGCTTGCTTTGCTGCCAAGGCTGAAATAACATCACTCTGTGCATCACATCATTTTAGGGAGAGCTGTGAACTCCTGCGCTCGCCCGCCAGACGGGAGCTGTGAGCCGCGCACGGCGCCAGGGCAGTGGCAGAAAAGGGCTGACAAAATGGGAAATCTACCCCTTAAACACACCTGAACTCGTCTCAGTATCCAGGGCAGAGTGGAACAGCTCAAGGGAGAGTGCTCAGCCCACTGAGATGTGTCCAGATATCACACACAAATATTTGATTATTTTATCTGAGCAGAGCAGTGGCAGCAGGAGAAGCCACCAGCACCCTCTGCTCCTCCCCGATCCTCAGGGATGTGGAAATCAGGATGATCTCCTAGGACAGGAGAGAGCTGAGCTCCAGACTTACACAAGGAGAAGGGAAGGCAAATCAGCAACCTTCAGATTTTGAACTCTGTGCTTGTAGGTGACACAGAGGACAGAGATGCTTGAAGCACAACATCCTTCCACAACTCTGCTTCTCCCGTTTAGCATCTCACCACTTCTCCCACAAGTGTCTGAAATAACTGTCCTGGATGAGCTCTGATGGAAGGGCTTGTCTGCCACAACTTTTCTTTGCCCTGCCCCGACAATTTTTTTTGGCACATTTTGTTGGTTTTTGGCCTCTTCCCCCACCCCATTACACATGAGGAAAAACAGAAATGGGGAAAAAACTTTTAAAAGCATGTCAATCTGAACAGAGAATCTGCTTTGTTTGCCATCTTGTAAAATCAATTATTCATGTTACTCATGCAGCCAAACTTGTAGGCAGAAAGGGATTGTCAGCTGAATTTCCTGATGGGACACCACAAATGCTGCATTGTCCCACAAACCCTCCAGCAAAGGAACTGACCCCAAATCCCCAAATCCATTAAAGGATGACTTCCAACAGTGCCCAACTCTGACATCTCCAGGGACAGCCAGGAGAAACTCTGCCCTGACAGACTCACAGCTCCATGTGACACAAGCAGCACAAAATCATTCAGGAAGGGAGTGAGGGCACCTCCACTTCACCACACCTTTATTTCAGTGTGGGGCAGAGCTCCAAGGGACTGCAAGGCAAAGCAATGCCAGCAGAGGCAGAGAGATTTCCCTGTGCTCACACAGCCATGAGGCCTTTTTGATGTCACTCAGTGACTGATGATGGCAAAAGAGGGTGTGGGGAGAAGTTGTCAGGATTTGATGGTTTAAGTGAAAGATACTTCAAGGGAGAAGAAAATGTTCAAATTATAATAAGGCCCATTTCACTCATGCACTTTAAAATGGCAATAATCCATTTGATGCCAGAAAGAAGAAAGGAAGAAAAGAATCAAAGAACAATAAGAAAGATGCTCTGGCTTATAATTGTACTCTCTTCTATATAAAGTCTGTAGCCCTTTTTCTTCCTGCTCTATCCTGAATCTTCCACAGCTGCAAAGCCCTCAAGCTACAGACAGGTTTCAGTCCAGTAAGACTGTCTGTGGCTTATTACAGCTGAAGATCCATGATGAAGGGCTGAAATATCCTCAAGTTTGCACACTTGAACAACACTAGAGATAAGAACAAACTTTAAAATCCTGGATAATCCTCACTTTACTAATAAGCAATTTTATCTAAATCCTCCTTTAAAAAAATCGTGCTTCCCTGAGTGATGCTGGGGGAAGGAAGTTACCACGTCCAATTTCCAGCTCTATTCAACCAGTATTAACCTGAGCTGCTGCCAAGTCATCGGGGCTCTTTGGTCCTCCTCATCTGAGCTGCCAGGAGTTTCATCCTCATCCTTTCTCCTGACAATCTGAGCTTTAGCTCTCTCCAGGCTGCCTCCCTATGGTGCCAGGTATCCCACTCCCACTGGCTGCCCTAATGCTGGCTCCCATCTGCTGTTTCACAAAATACTTATTCTCTCAGCACCCTTGAGAGGCAAAGAAGTGCAATTATGCTTTTATGGCTTGGAAACTGCAGCAAAGGAAGCTGAAGAGAGATTTGCAAAGATGCTTATATTTTGAGGCCCTCAGTTTTGACTAAACAAGCTCCATTTTTGAGTACCCAGAGCAGACCCCACAATGTTCAGTGAAGCCCCAAATCTCCCTTGTCTCCATTCACAGAGAGGCTGATTTCTCACCTGGCATTTTTGGGTTAACACACTTGCACATTTTTGGGTTAACAGACTTGCACCTGGTGAGAACAGATCAGGATTCTCAGAGGAAGCAGAGCTCCATCCAAATTATGACACTTAATTAATCAACATGTTCCAAACCTTTCACTGAATGCAAAACACTCGCCAAAGGACCCTCCAGCAAGCATTGCCTCACTGCAGGACAGGCACTCACAAAAGAAAGGCACTTTTTTCTTTATCTCCACCCAATAAATTATTTTGAGAGGCTTACTCCATGATAAGACCCCCAGGAAAATGCAACATCCATACAAAACCTGTCACAGCCCACAATCAAACTTTGAGTCCAAGTGATGCACTTCTAACAGGTGGAGCTAGAGTGGGTCTTGGAGCCTAAGACCAGAGCACTAAATCAAATAACACAACACACAAGTTATTAACCCAGAAATGAGCCCAGGAAGCAGCTGACAAGCTGTGTCTGACTGCTCCAAATGTGTCCAGGCAGTTGCAGTGACAGGGCAGCACAGCCACACTCACATCTGACTCATTAAATCCTAACAGCAGCACAGGGACCTGCCCTGGGAAAGAGGGGGGAAATTGGCACCACACAGCTCATCCTCTGCAGGAACAGAGGCCTCTGCTAAGGTGAGGCAGGAGAGCTGAGCAATGACTGAATTGTGCTGTGGAGGTAGGGGCTGACCTGCAGAGCTTTCAGTGTGTCACTGCAGTGGCAGCACAGTTCTTCAAACGAGAGATGGAGCACAACCACAGCTCGAAAGCGTTCTCATTGTGGAAACTCTGCCTGGCTTCAGTTTTCATTTTGTGCCCTTTTTAGAGGATTAACTGTGCAGCACAGGACTGCATTCCAGCTGGCTCTGCCCTGGCAGAGCTGATCCAGCAGCAGTGCAAGGCTTTGGATCACATCAGGATCTCCTGATGGTGTGGCACGTTGTGTCCTCACATGGCTCCTGGAGCTGTGGCCCTAATTAATGCAACCCCATCAAAAGAAGGGCACTCATAGGTGTGCAAATGTGGTTGGAGAGTTTTCTGGGTGAAAAATAGCACCACAGCACCTCACATGTGAAAACCTCTGCCTGCCTCTCTCTGCCCCAACCCAGTAAGCTGTAATTGTAATACAGGGGATGAAAGACAATAATTAGTTCTGAAAATAAATTGAGTACAGTTAAACAATCTCCTTGCTGCAATCTTCAATTAAAAAAAATGAAAGGAAATGAATGAATAATTCCTTTCCTCCTCAGGGAATAAGGGAAACCAGATCTCCAGAAATAGGGAGTATAAACAACAAGGCAAGATCTATTCCCAAACAAATTCATCTACAAGGCAAATACATTAGAACTTTTTTTTCCATTAAAACATATTTGTTTCTCAGCTTATGAACCAAACAGAGCAAATTGCACATACATTTGAAATTCTACATTAAAAATGTGTGCAAACATTTCCAATAATCAAGATGACTGTGAAATGTTTGTGCCAAGTGTTTCAATAGCTCTTCTTCATTTGAAGATGGTTCATATCCATCACATGGTATTGGTTCCAGGCCCAGTGTTTCAGCCTGAAGTACTCAAACATCATGAGTCAGTTCCCCTCAAAATCATTTCAGTGACTTAAAATGAGACACAACACACATAATTCTTGGGTTCATTTGAAACTGCCTTTTATCTTACCAGAATTCACATCACTCATTTTCAGGCTGCTTTTTTCTAACACTAAAAAGTTACAGAATTTGCTACAAAAATTAATATATTAAATGTGGAAAGGGCCATGTTCTAACATTTATGTTAGTCCATGAACTGGAGGGTTAAAACACCATTTATGAGGAGGGAATCCTGAAGGTCAGTTTGCTGCTCCTTGATTGTAAAAGTGATTTGAAACCTTTCAGACTCGCACTCAACTTATTTGGTTGCAGGGAGTGAAATCCCTCAGGCAGTGGACAGTGTCACCCCACGATGACACTGGCACTGCATGGGGCCCTAAGTTATTGAGCTGCCAGGTAAATAATGCTCCTGGCAAGGGGAACAGATCCCTGGAATGTGGCATGTCAGACTGCAAACACACCTAGGCAAGCTCCTATTCCTGCTTAATCTGGGTTATGCCTTTGCACTGACTTCTCTTTTTCACATTCTAACTTGTTCCTTTTGCTCATGGCATTTTCTCAGCAGCCGTCACCACCACATCTCGTGTCCAGCCTTGCCAGGCTGTGCCAGCTCCAGCCTGCCAGAGACAGCCATGCTGCCTAAACATGTCAAACAGCAAAACTGTGACATTTCAGCCTACAAGAAGCTTTCACAAGCTTAAAACCTCACAAGCTGAAAGCCCCGCACTCAAAACCCAACACAACACCATACCAAACCTCAAACAAAATGAAAAATAAAGTGCCAAGAGCTCATCATGCATAGGAAGTAAGTGAATGCAGGGTTCTGCAGGGATTTTATTTAGTTTTAAAGTCAAATGCTCTGTCTCCTTGACAAGCAGAACCCGTGCCTCTATCCTTCCAAATATCAGCAGAAACAACATGAAAAGCTGCCCAGATATTTTTCTCTAATCTCAGCCTTAAGACAGCCTATTGTCAGTTCAGTTTGTTTAAAGCCAGAGAAGCTCAGGATAAAAATATTCCTGCAAAGTAACCATTCTACAGCCTGTTGGACAGCAGTATTATAAAAAAAATGAAAGGAAAAAAATCTCACCCTTACACTCGCCAGTGTTCGTAGGGGAGTGCTGCATAGAATTGTCACAATAAGTTAATATGACAGTATAAAAGCCAATACTCACCCTGGGATTACACAATAAATAGACTCCATTAAACTACTCTGTAAACTCTCCTGTGAGAAATTTCTCTTTGATCCAGAACTTAATAGGAATTATTTAATCATAATGAGATGGTAATAAAACAGCATCACCTGAATAAGCTATTTTATTACCTGTTTCATAATTAGCTCTTCTTCATTATAATTCTTTCAGATACTGGGAACTATGTTAAGGCTCACAGAAAATACAGAGGTGATTGATGACAGCCAGTGGGGCTTCATGAAGGGAAAAATTGTGCCTGACAAATCTGGGGGCCTTTTACAAGGGGGTTACTGTGAGGAAAGTGTGACTGACATTGTTACCTGGGCTTGTGGAAAGCATCTGCCACTGTCCTGCACAACATCCTTGTCCCTAAACTGGGCAGAGATGGGTTGGACAGGCAGGTTTGGGGATTTTTTGCTGGGCTATTTTTCCTTACCATGGTTACACAAAGCCCTGTACTGGACCAAGAAAGTGACAGCAAAACCCAAGAAAAACAAGATCTCTCCTGAATTTGTGTTCACAATAGAATCCATGGTTTAACCCATCTCTGCTGATGATGTTAACACACTTTTTTTCCCAAAGACTGAGAAAATTTGGTTGCAGCTCCTGTGAGAAAAAATTGATCCTTTGCCTTCTCCAACCATGGGCCAAATGTTGAGTTTCTGCACCAAAGCAGGGTTACACAAGACCTTAAAAACTGCAAATTCAAGACACAAGTTTGGAAAAACAGGATGTTTTTTCAGCAAAGCACATTGTTGAGTATGACTGGACAACTGTTACTAAAGCTTTCCAAAAACTACCTGGCATACACCACACAAAATACTCACATGAATGATTTATTTGAATTTGCCAGTTACCAATGGACAGGGTCTAGAGTCCTTAAAATAGCCTTCAACCATTAAAAAGCCCCAAAAATAAGGGCAATGCACATGCATACACCAAGCTATTTAAAAATAATGTGGCATAGTAAGATTTTATACTTCTGAAGCGGATTTTTTACCACACAGATTCAGTCCCAGATATCCTCACAGAAAATTTTTAGAGACCATACACCCTGGACAGCTGCACATCTCTCAAACAAGACTGCAAAATCAATGTTTCACCCTTTATTTCTCCTTTACTATAAAACTGTATTTAAAGATATGAAATCTTGACACCACAATGAGTTTTCTTCTCCCTGTCCACACCTCCCTCATGTGTATTTTCACATGGACACCGTAAAAGTTAACAGTATTAGAATAATTTTATAACACTTTGGTATTGATAAATTCCTTTAGTGTAATATGAAACCCATCAGAGTATTTTTTTTCTTAGAGCTCATTCTGAGTCTTCAAAAAAGCATTAACAGATAACTTGACAAGCCCTTAAATGCTGTTGAGCTCCTAACACAGAATTCATGCCAGAAACCAAAGCCCTGGCTGTATACATGGGAAGTGTTAGGCAAGTTTCACTCCAGTAAGAATGTAATTGGATTAAAACACATCATTTGATAATTTTGCAGTTAGTCACTGAAATAAGCATGTAAGTAATTTCAATTTTGCAGAAAAGTAGTCCTCTTAGTGGAGTCATTCAGTTTGGTAGGGAATTACTTTTAGGAAATTTTGAAAGATAGCACTATTTAAAATCATATTAAAGATGCAACTGAAATTAAAAAAAAAAAAAAAGTTGTACAAAATTCTGTCAATACCTCAATTTGTGAATTAACCAGCTCTTGATATTCAACTCTACTAGAGTGATTATGGGCTACAGCCAAGAAGGGGCATGTGTGATAAATATCTCTTTTTATGCCTCCATAAAATGCTCTTCTATCATGAATAAAAAAAGTAGATAAACAATCTGTGATGACAAATTAGCATTTAAAATTTCTAGGCTATCTAACCTCCTCTGCACGTACTCTGAACAAACACTAATAAAGTGTTCAGCTCTACAATGAAGCTGTTTGGGTAGCTAAACAGTAATGGAGCAGATGCTTAATATCAGCCTTTAAGCCTCAAAATGTACAAATACAATTAATTGCCAGGCCAATTTTGGAGGCTGAGTTGTTAGAAAAAGAAGTGTCTTTGAAATTCTGACTGTAGGCAGAATTTTTCTTTTGGAGGGGGAGAGTGGTGTGCTATTTTAGCATAATTAAAGCCCTTCTGGTGCAAGCATCACCTGCACCAGTGTTCTTCCCACCCCATCCACTGGTACTGAATTCTTCTTACTGAGATTCTTTTTGTTACGTGGAGAAAGTCAGAACCTGAGCAACACAGATTGTCTTTTTTTAAAAGGACAATTGCACCATTCAGCTCTTCACAATGTAAGCAATTTGAGGTTATCAGTCTGTTTGCATGTGTTTTCACTGCGCTCAGCACAATGAAACCCTGACCTTAATTATTGGCTATCATCATAAAACCACCACGGTTACTACCACCAGCACTGAGTCAGAAGCTTTGTTTTATACATGATTACTAGCTGGTGAACCTTCCCTGATCAAACTGAGCAGAGCAGTGCTGAAAATAAAATAACCATTTAAAATAAAATCAGTTTTCATAGTCTAAAGTGCTGCTGGAAATAGGACAATATAAGCTATTCATTCCCAACACCGCTGCTGCGAGTACAATCTATGGTTTATAATTAACAGATATACAATACTTTTCCCCTGTTACTCCTTTTTTAAGCTCTCCTACATTTATGACTGTGCTAATTCCCAGTGGAAGTGCCTACACTGCAATGCTGCTGAAACTCGCCTTGTAGCACAGTTCTGCTAATACACAGCATTGATCCAGCAGCAATTGCTGGCTGGCTGGGAGAAAAGTTGCACATTGCTGATCTTTATTTCCCCCCTGTGCTGCAGGGTAGTTTTTGGGGCTGTGGGATGTGTGCAGACTCCAATGCCAGCAGGGATGTGCTCCTGGTACCATGGGCACAGCACTGGGAGCAGGAGGGGCTGGGGCTCTGCTCCAGCTCTGCCCCATTTCCCTCCCTGTGACCCAGACTGGGGTAAAAAGGCCAGAACAGCACCACAACAGCACCAAATCCAAGGCAGGGCAGCATTTCAGACAGGCCAGTGGACTTTGATGCACTTGGATCCTCCCCAGTTTTTCCCACCTGAGAAGCCCACTGGAGGGGTGATGCCACCTGAGCTCCTGGCAGGTGCAGGAGGGATGGAGAAGGATTATTATACCCACATCCCTTTAGGCTGCACGTTCTAGAAACAGAATCAACTTGGTACTACTTGGCATTTGGCCTACAAGGAAAAAAAAAAAAAACAAAACCACACAGCAGGTTTTAGGCAGATCTCTTCCAATCCCTGCTCAATCACACCTCTCAATAGAGGGGAAGAAAATATGCCCAGGAAAGGGCTGAATTACACTGCCACATCCATCACTCTGAACTCCATCAATTTCTTTATTTCTTCTGCACAATGAAGAGCAAAGTACACACCTTAATTTTGCTGACACTAACCCTGCTCAGTAAATAAGCATCCTGTATCAATATTTACTTCTCTCTGCACAATAAGCCACTGCTGGAATTCAAATCTTCCTCTCTCCCTTTCAGAAATCTCGGCTGCCCTGAAAAAAATCAATCAGCTGTAGCAGTCACTCCTGAAGGGTTCATAATAGCTCAGCTAAGGCACTGGACAAACCCAAAGATTATCATCCAAAAGCCAGCTCCCTCTAAATGACATTTCTTCTTAAATTTATCACCAGCTACCCAGGGCAGGCATCAGCCCTGTGCAGTGTATTTAGCAAGGCTCAAGGAAACACCCAGACAAAACAAACAGCCTCAAAGGCACCTCCATCCCAGCCACGTGGAGCTCTGAAGGACTGTGGGGGATGGCCAGAGCATCCTTCCAGCTGGTGGAAGCCCAAAGGTCAGCACATGGCAGGCTGAGAGAGACAGGAGCAGCCCACACCAGCAGCAGCAGTCACCCAGAGAGCCCACAAAACTGCTACAGGCAGCAGCAAGGACAAGGGTGGAAAACACAGAAAGCTCCTGGCTTTCAATCATATCAGCGTTTTGGGTTTTTGTTTGTTTGATTTTCGTTTCCCCCCTTAAATACAATTTCCAAGGGAAGCTTTGCCCCTGCCAGAAGGAGAAAGGAGAGAGATTCAATTAATAAAAACAGATTACCTTTTACCAAGTTAAATAAAAGCCAATAAAAATGAAATACCAATGCACATGGCAGATTTATGCTAACCACTTCATTGCAAGGCAGACACACCTGGGTATGATATTAAAAAAGATCAAATTAAACTTTTGTGACTGCAACAGCAGGTGACAGAGCAGCACTTTCCCTTACAACATCTTGTGACTATAAAGTATATCCTTGCCTTCTGCCTGAACTCACTTTTCAACCTTCTTGAGAGAAGTAAATACTATTGCTTGTGCTTCTGCACGACCTTGCACACACCTGTGGGGAAGAGGAAGAGGGTTGACACCAATACCACTTCCCAAACCCAGGAACTGCTTTTCAGCAGTATTGCTGACCAGATTCCAGAGCTACAGCTTCTACATAAAAAACTACATATTAAAACTTTGGGTTTCTAAGTGCCACACTGCTGCAGCTGATGCTGTGCTCTAATAACGTGCCTACAATGAAAACACAAAGCCACGTAAGGGGCCTTCTGTTTAGACACTATGAACAGTTTGACCTCTTTCATCATAGCCAGCACCATGTCAGAATTCTTTTATTAGCAGAAGTCACAAAGAAGTAGAAAACAGTAAGACCTCATATTATGTAAGCACTGACTGGGGACAAACAGCTCAATGTCTAACAACAACAGCAGGCACTATCAGTGTGGCAGCTTAGGGTGAAGGGTGTTTAGCTTATTATTCCTGAAAAATCATTATTACTCCAGCCTTATTTACACACCTATCATACACAGCTGAATGCATCCCACTCTTGCTTGTGCTATGCAGGAAACATTTCCCCCCATTCCCTGGAAATGAGATTTTTCCCTCTGTACCACGACACCAGCGCAGCGTTCAAGGCTCAGATGGAGACAACCAAGCAAAGGCTGCAGATCTGTGACTCAGGGAGAGCAGAGAACCAACATTCCTGAGAATGGGAGCTGCTGGATCTTCAGCCACCCACCATCCAACGTGCTGTGACAGCAGCTCCCACAGCGAGTGCCTGCACAGGCGCCCACTGACTTCCCGGGTGTTTACTACAAGAGTGGGGCCTGAGCATCAAGGGAAGAACCACTTCCCACCCCCGCCTCGATTTTGTGAAATGTCTAAATTCAATTAGTTATGCTTTCTCTCTTCTTCCACTGCCTATACAGTTGATTTCACACTGTGACAAATGCAGCCTGGCTTTGAATTTCAGCGGTGAAAGTCGACTGCCCAAATGCGTGCAGAAAGGAAAAAGCAAAGTGATGCAATAGTGGCTAAGGTGAATTAATTTAAATTTTAAATCAACACTTGTAAAGCAGTTTTTTAACACCATTCACCTTGGCTTTCCTCCCTCCAGAAAAAAGCACCATTTTAAGCAATCAGAAAATCCTCAATTTCATGTTTCTGGTTATGTACACAACATTTTCTATTTTATATCATCACATCACGGAGAATTGTTGGAGATTAAGTGTCTGTTTACCTTTTAGCACAGCAGTAGGGTTGTTGGATTCCAAGGCAGGATGTCCAAGCTGAGGATGAACAGGCCCACTGGGTACTTTAACAAGCAAACGTTGAAATGACTTTATGAACAGTACATGGAAAACTGTCCTGTGGAGGAGGAGGATGATGCACAGGTCGGAGTTCTGAGAATCACCACCAACACATTTTTGCCCTGCAGTATTCTCCTCCTTCATGCTAAACTTGCACTTGCAATCAGCCCAGCACTGCTGGGACACCAAGCACACAAGCAGCTGCAGAGATGAGGAGCTCTCCCACTCACCTGGGTAAAGCAGGGCCAAGGAGAAGTCACATATTTTGGTGCCAAACTGAGAGCAAAGTCCAGAACACAGATTCCAGCAGTCCCCTGACCTTTTGCACTTGTCCTCCTGCTCAACTGAGCAGCTACAAACAAGCACTTTTAGGCCACCCTTACAGGCTTTGCAGAATATTTCTCCACTTGCCCTTTTATCTGAGACTTAGTATTAAAAAGGCTCTTTGAAAATTACTTTTGTCTATTTAATTAATCTTTTGGCCATATAAAAATCTTAAAATGATTATGAACACATTCAATTTTACTTTCATTGATTTATCTCCATCTGATGACCTATTTTATCTTTTATAAGGCTCACAATAGCAGAACTGGGTCATAATGAAGTAATACAGCAGAGTAATGTACATTTTGGTGTGCCCTGGTATTAAACCTCTCATTCCTCTCTGCTCTGTCCCAAATGAAGCCTATTACAGCAATTGGATCTGGACTGCTTGGGCCAAGCTCTGTCAATTTGCATGATTCAACCTAATTTTTACAGCTCTAATCCTGATACCCAGTGCACCAAAACCAATCCCAACAAGGGAGTCTCACAGTGCTCCTGCACAAACATAGACATGACCAAAGTGGCCAGAACAGTGTGGTGGGAGGTTTTAGGAATGACACTGAGAAAATGAGAGGAAAAAGAGGTCACTTGAAGCCCAGTGGGGAAATGGTCAGAATACTTTCAGAGCAGAACCTGCAGTGGGGCAGGAGCACTAAAGCTGGACTTGGTTTTCAGCTGAAGTCCAAGGAAATGATTCAGCCACGTAAAAGTCCCCACTGCCAGTAAGGAGTGTCCTTGCAAAGCTCTGAGCATGGAAACAGCCTGGGATCATCCAACTTTGGACTGAGGATGAAGCCCAGCAAAGTCAGTGCTTGTGAAGGGCGTTATTTGGTTTGCTGCTGAATTCCCCAGTCCCAGAAGTCAAGTGCTGCAGTCTGAAATCAAGATAAAACGAGCTGTATCTACTTTGCTGCAGGCTGCTTATCAGCAGCGTGGAGACATCCCAGAGACTCATTATATACAATATACATGAGAGATGTGGAAATAGTTCCTTCCAATTTATTGTAGTATCAATGTCCTTAGGTGATAGATTCTGTCTTTGTGAATACTATTAAGAACACTGGCACAGGGAGCCTTCTGAAGACTTCTTTTTCCAGGTGAGATCCACCTCAATTAACCCAGTGAGTACAGGGGAGATGAAGTTTATAGGCTGCTATTCAGAAGTTGCTTGAATTTCATTTCAAACAGAAATTCATCACCATGGGTGAATTCACCCACTTCAGAGGGCTAATAAAAAACACTCACAGCACTTGTGCATCCTTGCACAATCAGACCTTTAAGTGAAGTTGAAGTTTTGCATCCAACTTGATGCTTCACTGGGAGATTGCCATTCTCCAGCATCTTCCACTGGGTATTTCTTGTATTTTTATAGTATTTATGAACACATTCATCTGCTAATAATAATTTAAAGGGCAATATTTAAAAGTTAACTCTAGGTATAATACACTCTCAGCTTAGATGAATTGAATGTTCAGGTGCTGCTGCTGTACCAGTGCAATTGGTATTTAACTTTATGCAATGATGATAAGGGACCATCATGACACTGAAAATGGAATTCTTTTCTTCCTCACACCTTTCAGTTACAGCTCACTACAGAGAAGGAAATACAGTATTTTTACAGTAACCACCAGTCTGCCTCCTCTTGATTTACAGACCAGAAACAAAGTCTTGCTGAACACAAATATTGAGAAACACAGGTTTTCTGAGCATGCAGCCCCCACAGACTCCAGCATGACCCTGGCTGGTCAGGCAGCACATAAACAGTCATGTGGGGTTCTGTACCTGTGACATTCCCTGCCTCTTTTCCTCCCTTCCTGAAAGCTCCACCAGAACAGGTTTTCATCCACCCTTTTTTGTTCCCACAACTTCTTGCTCTCAATCCCAAGGCTGCACCTCCAGAGCGCTCCCACGAGCCCAAGCATGTGCAGGGACCAGCAAAGCCTCTTCTCTAAACACAAGAGAAATGTCTTGCTGCCACTTCTCAGGTCTGCTGGTATCACAGACAGAAAGGGAAAAATTTACTTATCCCTACTTGATTAAAATTAATGTTACCTCTGACACCACACAGAGGTGTTATTACCCAACCAAGTCTTCAAGGAAGAGAAAATCCCATCAGCTTTATTTTGTCAATCTTTGCAAAAGTCTCTAATTCTTTTTAATACCTTCTGCCCGTTGTACTTGTGGAAACTGTTAAAACTGGAACAGGTCCCCAAGTAGCATGGAATAGCCATAGTCACAGAAGATATTCTGAGAACATGGAAATATTGCACGTCCTCATTTTATCTCTCATTTATGAAACAGCTTCAAGAGCCCCTCTCTAAAACTCAGTGGAGAGGGGAAAACCCCTACATTCACTATGCAGAGAGATGAGTCTTGAGATGTAAAACACTACAGACACTCAGTGAAAGAGCCTTTTGGCTTTTTTCCTTATTTAAAATGCCATTTTATAGATACACTACTAAATATACATTTATATTAGTATACAATATGTATCTATTAGGATATTTATATATATTTAGTAAGTAGTAAAAAAAAGAATTCCAGCCCTAAACTTCAAGAATCCATTCTGTTTCAACCCATTTTCAGGATAAAAACTTACAGCTTTTCTTTGGCAAAACATGAGAACTGTTCTCACTGCAGCAATCACCAATTAACAAAATTACCTTTTCACAATGGTTGCTGCCTCGTTTACCTTTCTCATCCTTGGCAGTGTTGCATTGTCAGACATGAAAGAAAAACGTATCTTACAGGTATTCTTTAAAAAGTAGTAATAATGCATCTCAGAAGGTGGCAGCTCATGAAATAATGATGCCACGAGGGTTCACAGTAGAGCAGGAATCGTGTATGATCAATTCTAATCTACTACAGGTGTGACTGTCTCTCTGACTTAATAAAAGCAAGCCAGGATTGAGAAAACAGGAATGTTTTCCATTAGGAAGGGAAATGGAAACTGGCATTTTGTGGCAGGCTGTATTTCAAGGTGGAGACAGAACCCTTCATCAGCCTGAATCCTTGAGAAACCCAACCAATATTGTCATTCTGACAGCAAACATCACAGCCTCTTTCACAGACACAAGAAAGAAAAGGCAATGATCATATTTAATTTTCATACAAACTAAATGTGTACTATCTGCTGTCACCCTTAGCGTCAGGTTATCAGAGTACCTTTTTTTGTTCAATATAAATAATTAAATAAATGTCCTTATAATGCAAATCTTCATGTCTCATGCATGTGGTACCTTTCAGACGTGTTTCAACTTCACTAGAATTAAATGTTTCTTTTGTAAAATCCGATTTCTCAGCTGTTTTTAACCACATCAGTATCAGGCTGGCCAAGATGTGCCTTTCCAAATGCCTGCCCCAGGTTGAAAGCTCTAGCTGAAGGAGGTCAGCTGGGTTCAAGATCAGGGTGAGTAAAACATTTGTATGCATTAAAACAATCTGGCAACCTTTTATTTGAAAAGACTTGGCATCTGCACAGCTTTGAGCAACAGCTGGGAATTTAACAGAGGGGGCTTTGAACACGAGAACTCTTCCTCCAGTCCTCTAAAAACTGGGATGCTGGATCCCACAACACCAGCAAATGCTGATCTGTATTTCACTGTTCAGTATTCCATACAGAACAGGTCAGAGCTCCAGGGGAAAACACAGATCACTGACATGAAAGGAAGAACAGGTCAGGGCAAGGCAAGAAGTCAGGTAAAGAAGGGCTGAAGGGGGGTTAGAGGTGAGGAGGACAAGACTGCCAAGAAGGGCAGGGGCTGGAGAAGGGAAGGGATGTTCACAGAGGTGAAAAGGATGAAACAGGCAGGGAGTTGGTGGTTAAAGATCACAGTGTCCAATCAAGTGGTCTCCAGGACACACCTAATTAAGAAGGGAGTCCTTCCTCACCTTCACCAGTGCCAGCCTGGACAGAGGAAGGCAATCTTTCCACTCCTGTCTGTGATTTCATTATCTTAAGTGCAGGGGCTAAATATTCACAGCTGCAAATGGACTCAGTGGGAGCTGCAATCTGGTTGTGTAAAGTGCTGTACATTGCTAAGTAAGCTGAAAAAAACAGGTCCAAGTCATCTCAGACTGGACACCTGAAATTAATGGGTAGTTTTGACCTTAATCTCTTGTTGGTCAATTCAATCCTACAAGATGGGGGAAAACTGAAACTCCCTTACCTCACAAAGAGTTTGAATTCAAAAAAAGAAACTCCCAGGTGCTTATGATCCAGTCAAATACTAAAATGATGAGCACTACAGAGGAGCCCAAAAGGAAATTAATAATTCTGTCTCCAGAACATGGTTTGAATTATAAGCAGAAATAAGGCAGAGGGGACACATTGATTAATGAAAGGAAAACAAAATATTGAATAGCCTCTCATTAACAGAGCATCCTACTTTCTGTGCACTGAGGCCAGGGTCCTGTGCAGAAATAGCATGAGAATAGAAAGGCTTCATTGCAATGCAGATGCACATAAGATGCAAATAAAGGTTGTACAGACAATCTCAATTTAAGGATTTCTTAAGGTTTGTGTGCTGTGTTTAGCTGCCTTTTAATATCCTTTGATGCAGGTATTTTTGTGTGTAACAACTTGCTGAGAAACATACTCTGGGAATGCTGAAAGGGCTGAATATTTCCACCAGATAAATCAATTTCTAACCTCACCCACACCAGTGCCACTGGAAAGTGTATTTGACACATGATTTATATAGATGCAACTCTTTAAACATCCAGGCACGCTCCTGGTGCTTTCTGATCAGCTAATTCAAAATACCACCTATACAAGGGCCCCTTTGAATTGACATAGGTGTAAGGGCAATATTTTTACACGGCATGAAAAACAACAATGTCTATTCAATTAGGGAGAGGTGTGTGTTTAAAGCACATTTTGCAAACTGTGGCATCACAGTGTTATATGTGCCATTAAAGATACTCAGCAGCAATGACTCCTGAACTTGGTAATTTTGCTCTTAGTATGGTCATAGTAATATACTCGTAAAATCGAAATACATTTCAAAGAAATAGCCCAGAGGTTATATATATATGGAATATATCACTGAGCTAATCACAGTAAAGTAATATCATAGGCAATATTAAACCCCCAGTGCTAACTGCCCCAGGTATTTAAAGTAGCAGTGAAGAAAATCCTGCTGTAACCCAGCCAGTGCTCTATCTGAAACTGAGACTGAATTTCACCCCTGATTTAAGGGCTTTATACTGAAACATGCTGATTTCTTCTCACCTAATTTGGGATTATAACTCAATACATACATACTCTTTACTGTCCAACTGCTTTCACTTCCTTAGTGGTAATTCTCACAGCTGGTGCTTTAAAAGAGCAAAACCAGGACAAATGCAGGGTCAAGACCAAGGCAAGGTGGTGTCTGCAGTGTCTCTGAGGACAAAAGTAATGTGCTTAATTAAGCACAGCAGCCTGTCCACCCCAACTCCTCTGCCCAAACCAGTACAAATCAACATGCACTGGGCCCACCTAGACAAAGGTGAGGGACTACCTCACCTTTTTCAAAGGTGAGGGACTACCTCACCTTTTTCAAAGGTGAGGGACCAGATGAATTCCCCCACACTTGCTGCCTCCTCTGAGGTTCAGCCAGCACTGAAGAGCTTTAGTTTTTGGCTGATTTATGCCACTCTTAAACCACAAATGTAGTCACAAGACCTTCTGTGCTACACCAGCTGCCGCCTGCCCTCACGCTCCACATGGGACTTCAACAGGGCATCTCAGGAGCTACAGAAATGGGCCACTCCAGCCTGAAGGGACTCAGCACTATTCCTAGGGGCTGGGACATGCAGTGTGTGGATTCCCACAGCACTCCCAGGGAGGGGTGACAGGATGGATGCTGCTGAACCACAGCAAGGCAAGCCCTGGCAGCACCCCCAGCCATGGGCACCATCCCCAGCCATGGGCACCATCCCCAGAGGGAGCCACACAAACACAAACAAACAGAGGCACTGCCCACGCATGGGGAACACTCCCAAATGTCCAAGGAAGGGACAATCACTGCTCTGAACTGCACCACGAGTACTCTCAGAAATCCTCAAGTGCTGCTCAGCCACTCACAGAGCAGCCAGAGTGATAAGAGCAGGATCTGTGCCCTGGGTGAGCAGCAGTGAAAGGCTTCAGAGAGTGCCTGTGCCCAGACAGAACACGGTGCTGCTCTGGAATAATGCACAGGAACAGAAAAAACCAATGAACTCTAGCACAATGTACCAGCCAGCTTGCTAAAACCTGTCCCTAAGTGCTCCTCATCTTCCCAGGCTCTCATTTCCCTGACCCTGTCCCTTACCAACACCATCTGCCCTACAACTATCTGACACTTTCTAAGCAGCAAAAATTAGATGGAATTTCTTTGCTGTGGTCAAAAGCATCAGCCACCTTTATTTGGCTTCTGCTAGGAATTGAAAATAAAACTAATCTAATTACAAAACTGGTATAAAGTGCTGATGTACTGCTGCATTATCTGAAAGATGGTTATTATAATCAAGACAGCTTTACTCTACTCTGCTATCTCCTAATGAGAGACACTGCAAAATGTTACTCCAGATTTTGTCAGGAGGAAAAAAAAACCTTTCATTGTTTTTTACTTCTTTATATATAAACTGGATTACACATACACCTGACACAAACCCAGCTTTATCGGCTCTGCTTCCTGTGTTAGCAGGCACCTCTTGCAAAGGAAAGATGCTAAAAATGTTTAATATAATGCCAGTACAGGTATTTTTCTTGTTCAGACTGAAAACTCTCTTGACATACTGCATCAGGAGTGATGAACAAAACTGTTCTGTGTTTAAGCAGTCAGAAGCATTTGTCTCCTTAAACAAGACATTATAATCACTCCTTTTGTAGCCTACTAAAATAACATTCCAGAAAAACTCCTCTCTAAATAAGGATAAACAACATGGTGGCTTGATCACAGCAGACTGCCAGAACAATCACACTTATAATCTTAGCACTGACAGCACATTGAGCAATCTCAGTTACAATTACTTGGTCTCATTTCATAATATCCTCAGGATGATGATTCTGAGAATGCTAAGAGACAACTCAGGAACTGTTTCCAGAGATACAAGCACAACTTGGCAACACAGAACAAGGAAAGCCAAAAGAAGCCACTTTAAAAGAACAGTATTTTTGAATAAAATATCCCTTTTTTAAATGCTTATCTGTGAGCTTTTTTTTCTTGATATCTACTTGAAAGAAAGACAGAAGTTGGAGGGGTTCTCTGCACAATTTGTGAAATGAAGCCACCAGGCTACATGAGAAGTAGTAATACCAACCCCATTTTCCTAATGTTTAGTCCTTATTTTTATGACATCAATATTTTCCACTAGTAAAAAACTGCAGCATCTGAGGTTTTGTGTCTCCTTTCTGTCCTTTCAAATAAGAGCTCTCTCCAGTCTGGCAATCTGATGGGAAGTTTGGAGCACAATTTGTTAAATCAGATCAGAGCAGTAACTCTTACTTCAGTAATAGTCATTTCTGAGATCAATGAAGGCAGATACACGGTATAAAACCATTTCAGAAGTGAAAATAGCCTGGCATAGTATTTTTCTTAAGCAAAATATTCAAATATAAGCAATGAAGTCTGAGGAACGTAATCAAAAAAGAAACACCTTCTGCTACATTAGAAATGCTCCGAACTGCTGTCCGTGTTGTTTCATCATTTTTTCCATTAAATCAGACACTTCTTCTAAATCAAGCCCTTGGGGAGCAGGAGACAAAAGTGATGAGAATGCAATGTGTGAATACAAAAGTGGAGCATGTGTTTTATAACTAACTCTGTTCAGAGATCAAGGGAAATGTCACTGTTTATAGCCATCAGGAAAGAATCAATGTAATTATATTTGTAGTATCAATTCAGGTCAATATTCTAATACAGACACCATAAAGCCACAATTACAATTTACATCTGCATCGAACGGTGCATTTACCTCTTAACCTCATGTGAAAAACCAGAACAAAAACCTTTTTCCATTCTCCCCCCCACACACACATCCTCATCATTTCAATCTTGAAACAAGGTGTAGTTGAGCCCCCCAGATTAAGTCAGAAAACAACACAGTGCAGCTGGATTTGCTCTGAAACCTGAGAGATTTGGGTTCAGGAGTGAAACCAGAGCACCAGCTCTTTAAGGCTTGGAGACCTGGATGCAGTAAAAACCTTCACTGAATTCCCAGATTTGGGGCAATTCCCACTTAAAAAAAAAAAAAGAAGAAAATCTAATAGCATTGCACCAGGATACTTTTCTCCACTTGCTAACCCAGACACTGTTGGCTGGCTGCTTTTTGGGAGGGTTGAATTCCAGGCCAACCAATCTCTCCCACTACCAAAACCAAAACAAAGTTCTTTCCAAACCAAACTGTGTCCAAAAAAAAAGATCATCTGATAGCCCTTTATCCTCCCTCCATGGTTTTTACTATGAAGGCTAAAATCATAGCTATTTACACAATAATATTTCTGTAGCACCATCAAGATGGGTTGAGATGAATAACACCAGACTCTTTCAGCCTGTCTGCACACTCACAGGCAATTTAAAATAATGGGACTTCAGCCAACAATAGAGGAAAAAAAAAAAAAAAAAACAAAAAAAAACCAAACATTTAAAAGGTGATGTTCTTGATTTTACTCCATTCAGTCTTTACCCTTAGTCAGCCTCAAACTCAAATCTAAATTAAAAATGTTTTGCACACAAGCCTGCGGCCTCTTCAAGAACCTGCAACACCCATTAAATGTGACAAAATCCAGAGGTAAAAATGTCAGAAAGGACTGAAAATCTTTGACAGACTTTACCAAAAACTGAAGCATAAGAACTTTACTTGCTCAGCAGGCATCCAACTTTTCCAAATTCAGAGAACTTTCCTGCAGTTTCAGAATGGAGACACTTACCTAGAGAAAAACAACAAAAAAAAAGGTATTAAAGGACACATTAAGCAGAGCCTAAAACTTCTGGAAAAGTTTTGCTTTTTTAAATTATGAGATTCCACTGGACAAACTTTCATTATAGATTGAAATTACATCTCATAAATACTTTATTATAGCAAGGTTTCATTGATAAACAGATATCAAGTATTAATATACCATTAATGCATATTTTTCAGAATGGCTAACCAATTTTAAAAAGTTCAACAAAACTGGAAATTGCTGATGCTTATCACAGCTTTCAGCAGGGATTTGTTAATACTCTCAATTTAGGTTTAATCAACCCCTTGCTCACCAGCTGGTAAAACAAGCCCCAAGCTCAGACTTGTACAAATCCATACACACGAGGCAAACGGGTACCAAAGTGAAACTTAAATATTTAAGGTTGAAGTTCAGGGTGCAACCCAATAATTTTCAAACAGGAGCTCCACCTCTGGAAGCCTCATCTCAGCAACACAGATCAGCACCCTCAGAAACAACTCATGGAGCCTTTGCTGAGTGCAGCGTGGCAGAGCATAAAACAACAAAATTCACTGGGAAGAGGAATGGGGGAAGAAATATATAGGCAGGAAATACTTAAACCAGGTTTAATTATCTGTCAAACCTGTTCATCTCCACTCTGGGCTTTATAGAGCTTCCCTGTCACTCCAGTGAGAGAGGACATTTCACACCCCCAAAGTGTCCTGTGGTGGGAGCTGGCAGAAATCTGGGAGAGGAGCTCAGTGTGTGTGGGGCTTTCAGTCCTTAATCCTCCTATTCCAGACAGGATTTTAGCACAGACTTCAGTCCCAGGGACTCAACTGGACTTATGTAGGTACATAAAGTTGAACACCAGCTTAAGGGCTACCTTAAGGGAAGGAGAGTCTAATGGTTTACATCACTCTCACCCATTCCTCCTCCAAACAAGGTAATACTTACAAGTTTTAGAGAAAAAAAGGGGGAAAAAAGGAAAAAGTAGAAAGTCTGCACTGCTATTTTGATCCTTCTAAGCCTTTGGGACAAATGCCTTACAGACCTTCTAGTCTTACAGGGTGCAATTTATAAAGATTAAAGATTAACATTTATAGAAAAATGCCTTTCCTTAATACTGTAGGGATGCCATAAAAAGTAATACTTTTCATTATAATACCACTTTATGGTACATGAGAGCTTTAGTACCCCACAGGTCTTTTCCTCCTCAGTATCTGGAGGGGAAAGAACACAGATTGCAAAAAGTAGATGCTTCTTTCTTTCTTTTTCCAGCTGCTCAGCAAATATATATCATTACTTCAGTCCCTTCAAGGTGAGCTTTGTTGTGAAGAGAGATAAGGCCCAGAGCAGAGGCAAGGTTGGAACAAAATTAGTCATTGTATATGCATTTTTATCCAGTTTGACAATGTAGAATTTTAATGAAGGAATGCTACAAGGATTCTGCTCTGAAACAAGCAGTTTAATTCTCTCTATAATTCAGAAAGCAAGTTTAAGTAATGACTTTATAATTCTTAATTATCATGAAAGAATCCTTTTTACATTCTCTTTTTCTTCATTACTCCAGTATATCCTATCAGAAATTTAATTTTCATTTTCAGCTTCTGCAATAATATTTTTCATTATTTGGCAAATAAAACACACTACAATGAACAAATTAGAAAGGGGCACATGCGTGAAATAGCATCCTCTAGATTGTGTTTTTCTCTGTGTTGCGTCCAAGCAACTTTTAACATTTTGCAACGGCTGTAACAAGTGTTATTTCACCCCTTTTTTCCCTGAACATGACAGCTCTGCACTCAGGGCAGCAACAGGAGCCCAGACAGACTCCTCTGCCCAGTGACACCCTCACTGCTGCTCCTGCTGCACACCAGGGACTCCCTTCTGGATCCCCTCGGTCCTTCCAGGAGAGAAGAACAGGAGTTGAAGGGACACGATGAGTTTACAGCTGGGATGAGTACTGGGGCAAAAGTCTGTTCTCATTCCAGCTACAAGGGATGAGACACAACCCACCCAGAACAACACAACCCACCCTGAGACTGAAGGCAGCTGCACTTGGGAGATTTGGTTTCCTAATCTGGCTCAAATTTTTTCAGTTCTACATCCACCATCCTTCTAAACCCTGTGAACTTTGACACTCAGCTCGTACCAATTTGGCTGAAACTCCAGCAGACAATGTACAGCAAGCAGCTCTTTGTCTCTGCTCATGTAAAAGTTAGAGTTTAGTACAATAAAATAAAATAAACCCCAAGCCCTCAGAACTAATTATCTGCAATATGTATTCTTATTTTTATATGATTTTGGCACTTGCCATCAAAATATCACGCTCATAAAAAATAGATTTGCCTCCTATACAGATGATCTATTACCACCACAGCTCGTGTTATTTTCTCGGAAGAAAATGAAAAGCTCCATTTGAAACTCACTTAGCAGCTGGTTATTCTGTATTTCATACAGAAAGCAGCACCCGGAAAGGTGAAAATGAATAATGATCCATTTGCGAAGAAGTCACAAAAATTCAAATGCAAGACTTATCCAGAGCTTTGATACTCCAATCCTCTTAGAGAATTTATAAAATAATGCTCTGCGCACTGGAAAAAAAAAATTGATTCCACCCACTGTATAAAACCAAAGGAAATTCACTTTATAAAAGAAAAACAAATTAAACAAATTCAGAGGCCTGGCAGGCCTGTAATTCATTAGGAGCAGCCCTGGGATCCCTTGGGAACAGCCTGCAGAGCTGGGAAACGTGTACTTAGAGACCAGAATCAGCTGAAAACTTGCAAATCCAGAGAATGTTTAATTCATTTAAACGCTTTGGTTGGCTGTGGCTGTTCCCTTCTCCCGTGTCTGCACCCACAAGTTTGTCCTGCTGTCTCCTCACCAGAGCAAGCCCCCCCTCACTGTGGAGCCTGGTTTGAGCTTGTCCAGCCTCAGCTTCTTCCACTCCTCCAGCCCTGTCCACCTCCTGAGCACCCTGCACTGCAGGGCAGGCTCTGGCCATCCAGCTTGGATGGGGCTCGGGGCAACCAGGTCAGTTTTTATGGACCCCAATTCTCCTGGCATTTTTGCAGAGCATCAGCTCCAAATTCCATGCCCCCCTACCATGGAGAGCCAAAACAAACCACTCTGCAGTACAAAAACTAGCACAACAAAAAAGGCAGAGTGGACTTGACCTCTCTGAATAGCAGGGGGTGGGTTGGAACTAGATGTTTTTCAAGGTTCCTTCCAATCCAAACCATTCCAGGATTCTGAAATTCTATAAATTAAACCCATCCCTGAAGGATGGCCAACATGGCCAGCAGAGACTCAGTTCCCTGCTAAGGTAACCCAGGCTGCCAGAAGTGAGACAAGATACCAAAGTAACAGTGAAAGTGCAGCAGAGCCAAAAGCAAGTGCCAAAAGCTGCTGCGTTTCGTAGAAAAATTCTCGTCTTGATAAACATTCTTCTGTGTTTTTACAGTTTTATGAAAAAGGACTCAAGCCCACAGTCAAACTTTTTCTTCTTTAACAGAGCTTGACCACAGGCTCAGAGGCGAAGAAACAAACACATCCTCAGACAGCAGGGAAGCTGCTGGGCATGAAGTTTTATTGAGAAAACCCCATCAGGAGAAGAAGCTGTGTGGAACACAGCGGACTCGGGCTGGAGACGCCGGCGATAAACATCTGAGCTGAGTTTCCAGTCCAGTGGCAGTACAAATGGTGCTGAACACCTCTCACAGATATGCCTGGTCTAGCTCGAGCCTGTCAGACTGAAAACTCGCACAAGGATTTGTATGCAGCATCCCAGATTACCCTGGAGATGCTGGAGCTATCACAGTGTGGGGTGGATTTCTAAAGCAGCTCGGCCAAGTTTAACAGGCAGAGACAGGAAAGCTTTCGGAGTCGAGACACATACACACGTATCAAAGACACAATCCCCAAGCAAAAGCTCCTATTACACCTTTATGTGCCTACAATATGGAAAACACTAGTTGCATTTTAAATTTTTAATGCACCCCAATGTTCACAGAATTTTTTATTTTTGCTAAGAGGGAGCTTCTAGGCAATGTTGCTGCTGGTACATCTCGCAACGCACTATCGCTGTGTTTTAACAACTGCGAGGAATTGGGTGATGCACGTCAAGAAAGTTAGACTGCTTCTGGCTGCTGGGGTAAAATAGGTCAGGAGAGCTGAATACAAGGAGACTAGGCCTTACTGACTGGAGAAAAATCTAAAATTTTGGGTTGCACCCCACGTTTTTCAAGTTGTCCTCCCATTAAAGCAGCCAGCAAAGGCAGGAAGGACAGAACAGTGTGACATGGCTATAAAGGTGTTCTGGCAACTGAAATAGGTCATAAAAGCACTGGGGGAAAGCAAAGCTTCCAGGCACCTCGTTGTCAGCCAAAAGGGAATCATCCACTGGAATGAAATGAATTGTTGGGGATAAATGTGGTCAGGGTCAAGAGGAACAATCCGTATTAACTGCTCTCATGTCTAAAACGTTGTGGAGCACAATCCAAACAATGAGGACATACAGAGAAGGCTGGATTATATTGAAAACATGTTCCTGCCAGGAAACAAAGCACAAAGCCATTCCCTGAACCTGCAATGACTTGAGGGAAAACAAATAGATTCTAAACCAATCTTGTTCTAACTCCTTAAATTCCTCTTCGGTAACGGTAAAGGCTCAGCAATCATTACAAAAAAACCCATTTGGGATTTTTGTCTGTCCTGAAAGATCTGCAGTTCCCAGAGGACAACCTGTACCAAAACATGGGAAAGTCTAAAAAGGGGCCCCATTCCAGCAGCAATTCACTTCTGTCTTCTGTGTAATACAAAAAATGAGCTCAGGAGAATGTCACTATTGTGTTAAGAACTGACATTTTATATCTAATGCCTGATTAATTTGTCCCTGAATCAGATAAAGACTTCTGGTCAGAAATGGGTCAGGTTGACCAGAATTATCTGTTAGGAAGGGAAATGTGGATAGGAGGGCTGAGTGAAAAACTGCAGCATCACAGGGAATCAGTGCCATGGCACTGTGTACTCCTCCAGAGAAAAATAAACTACTCCACAGTTATGAGACCACAATGTTCTACCTAACCTACAAAAAAAAAAATCCCTTTCTGCTTAAAGATCTATAAAGTTTTTAATGTCCCATTAAAAAAAAAGAGGAAAAAACCCTGTCAGTCACAAACCCCACAGCAGTTTTCATCACCACACCTTGCCAGACATCCTCCCAAGGAACATGCACACAGAACAGAGCCCTTTGTAACCACACTGACACTCTGCAAGAGCAGCTCCAGCTGATTCTCCAGAGAGAGATGCTACAAAAACGAGCCAAATTACAATGGGACTCTGTATAACAGGGCAGCATAACACACAATTACTGTCACCTTGCCCTGAGGCATTTCACAGGAAGATAAAAAAAATAGCCTGCATTTAAGTATTTAACAATTTTTCTTAAGAGAAGAAAAAGAAAAGGCTCATTTTCTTGCTCCTTCCAAAGCAGGCAGCACTGGGATGGATTAATCACACAAAAGGAAACTGAAGGAGGGATCCCCTTCGTGAAGGACAGGTTTGTTGGGCAGATGTTTGACATTGAACACAGTGGTTTCCCTCTCCTGTGGATAGGAAGGACAGTGCAGAATTGCAGCAGCTCGTTAATAAATGAGATAATGAGTGGAGAGAAAGCAGCCACTCCCCTAGTCCTGAAATGATCACACTCCAGTTTGGAGAAACTATCAGGGTCTGCAGAAATTGGCTGCCTACAGACTGTTGTCAGGACCTTGAATTATCCCTGACACCATCCCCATGGTGTCTGCCCCTCAGTCACAGCCATGATTTGCAGCACATCCCACAACACCTCTGCCTGAGGCAGGACAAAATGGATGGCACTTGCGTGTTTATGGCAAATACTGGAGGATCCACAGCCCATTTCCCAACATTAAGGGAACCACAAGGAGACAGGAAAGGCCATGCAGAGCCTCCAGAGCTGGCTCTGCTGAGAACCAGTCTCTGCTGTGACAGAAAATTTTGTAGGATGTAAGTAGTGACATGGACTAATCCCTTAATAAAAACCTAATTTAGCTGTTCTCCTGGAAGAGATGTGGAATCCTGCTGCCACCCAAACAGGAAATGCTTAGTTATTAAGCTGAATTAGCTAATTCTCCCTTGCTACTTACTTTGGTCTTGTTCAATAATATCCCCAACATCACCTTAACAGTTGAGCAACCAACCGAGAGAATGGCATTACTCTTATTAGTCTTAGGTACTGCTTCAGCAAAATAAATCCTTTTTTTTTTTCCCCCTAATTGGTAAAAAGGAACTTATCTCTATGGATAAGCATCATCCTGTCTAGAAACCATTATAAAGTCTCTGCTATACCACCACTGCAGTTCATTAGACACAGATGCACAAAAGCCTGGGTTTGAGAATATCAGACAGAGATACTGCAGCACTTGGGTCACATCTCTGGGAGGTGAATGCCACGTGAGCCTCCCTGGCACCTCAGATCCTGGAGCAAACAGCCCTTAAATACGGGCTCTGGATACAAAGGAATGTGTTCAGGGCTCCTCCCAGTCCCACACAGCAGCAGGAAGAGCAATGTAAGCAATTAAAGGCTTGTATTGATGACCAAGCCACAGGGATCCAAAGGGCTGGAGCTTGGCAGCCAACAAAATGCACATTAGGTTTTGCATCTCAAACTTTGAGCCATCATCAGCTGACCAATAGAAATGCTTATGAAGGATGTGCCAGTTCACTTGGAAAAGCCACAGCTCTGAGCTGTGTTTGGTGACAACAGCACACAGACTCACCTGCAGCTATTGATGCTGCAATTCAAAAGTGGACCCAAAAAACACACACTTGTGCATGTCAGCCACACCAAACAGCAGGAGGGGGAAAAACAAAAGCACACAAAAAAAAAAATCCTTTGAATTACACTGAATCCCTTTTTTTTTGCAGGGAGGGGAAGAAGGAAAATTTGAAACTTAGTTACTGAGAAGCACATCCCTTGAGTTTATAGGTGTTCACTGCTGAGGAATAAAACTCTAGCCAAAGTTACCACATTAAAAATTAATCCTGCCAGTTTTTCCTCTGTAACTCAGTTGCTCTTTGGGAGACAGCTATAACTGCAAAAACCAACCTGAGAAAAAACACTTACAAACATGGTACCATTAGCATAGATATCTCCCATTATTTCTTAAAAACAGGACTTTATATTGCAAAGATTGCCCCACAGAGAAGCTCAAAAATAAAATGAATCTTTCCTCCTTAAAAACCTGAAGATGAAGAACCCAAAACTCTGTGATACCTCTTAATGCATCCCCATCCTCCTCAAGAGCAATTTTATGCAGAAAAAGCCTTTGATGCAAAAGGAATTAAAAGGACAATATTAATGAGAAAAATTAGATACTATTTCATCTCATTGTCTCCAATAGTGCCATTAGCAGCACTTAAAATAATGATAATTCAGGATTATTTTAATTATGTTTCACGCTTTTTCAGGGCACACTAATGAAGGGCAGGGATAAAGGAGCAGCTCATTGTGGTGGGCACTGTCAGAACTGCCCAGCACCCCACATGAGGGATGCAGAACTCAACTTCTCACCCTCACTATCAATTCCCTGTTGACACCTCTAACTCAAGGGCTGTCAACTTTTCGAATCCTGGCCAAATAATTAATCCTGGATAATTAGATTGTGTCTAAAGTGCTTATTTATTCCTGGCGTTTTAATTGGATAAACACATACATTTTCTTCTCTGGATAGCCATGAATGTTGCTGAGCACTTTTCAGTACTTTCTGAGTTTATTCCACAGTTGGCTCACACTGTTTCAGGTTAAAACAACTCAATCAACTTCTAATTCTATGCTGGCAAACTGTCCACAGATTTATATCAACAGAAACAGTAAAACTAAAAAGAACAATGTATTTCATCCTTCCTCAAAATTAGTTCATAAAGCATTTAAAAATCATTCCCCCCCACCCAATGTTTATTAATTTTGAAGCTGCTCTATCCCCAAACCTAACAGCAAATCAATTCTTAGTGTACCACTTGAAAATTTCTTGAAAACTCCCACTACAACATAGCCTTCAGTTTGATAAAAGACTGTCATACACCAATTTTATTTATTTTTCAAATTTCACTTCCATGCTCTAGAACAATGTTTCTGTCCAACCATCATCCAAACACTACTATTAATCATTTATATTCCCATATGGAACAAAGCTTGGAAAAGTGGCCTCAGGCACACAGGAGAGCACTCACACCTTTCTGTGGGGTGTGAAGTTGAGAGGCACAGACAGGAACCCAAGCTTCCACTTCACCACTGCAGACTTTGAGGGATGAGTCAGAGTCCTCAGGAAACTCTGTGGACTATCTAAAGAACTTCAGTCCCCAACAGACTCCTAAATTAGATGCCTGTTTTGAGATGTGTCAGTGTCTCATGTTTTCAACTGGATTAATTGGAAAAAGTTGTCTAGAAGTTTCTAGTTTAAAAGCTGCTAGATCTCCTGGGGAGGGGGGGAAACCTCATTCTCTACCATTAATTTTTACAGGTCCACATTTTTTTTAAGTAATCAGACAACTACAACACTAGTTTCTACACAAATATTTTCCTAACTTTGACAACCACTTTAAAACAGGAATAAGATGCTCAATTTGACTGCAGCTTCTTTTCCTATTCATAACACATTAAGTATCTTAGGAAATCAAGAATTGATCCTTTGTGCAGCCAGCTTCATACTCATAATTAAAAAGCAGATTTTGATGTACAGTAGGCACATCAGACAGACAATTAATTGCCTTTATAGCACAGGGTACTCTGTTACGAATGTCTGCACCAAGAAAATTGAAGATACCATTTCTACTGAGCATTACTAAACCCATTAGAAATACAACAGAGCAGAGCATTTTTGCTGTCCCTCCCTAGCCCCAAATACCCTGCTGAGAATATATTTAGCCTGAAATGGCTAAAATCCATAAATGTTGAATCATCATCGTATTCTGGATGATCATCTTTTAACCTAATCAGCCTAAACTAGGAACAGTCCTGCTGAAAAGTGTTAATGCAGCAGAGGCATCATCATGCACATCAGGTCCAGCAGATAAAAGGGCTCTGAGGCACATCACACTCTACGGGAAATGAAGCGTCAGTGATGAACATCGGTTTCTCATTTTAAATATTAAAACAGGCCATGGGACTTTGCCCTTTCTAACTGGGACTGAGGAGACAATTTGAAAGGTTAATTAAATGACTGACACATAAGGGCGACACGGTGCAGGATCTGCAGAGTAAGGTCTGCCCATGGAAATCCGTGACTTCCACTCTGCAGGCGGCAGCAAGAGCAGGACCAAAAGTCACATCCACAGCATAAGGACACTCGGGAAAGTTGAGGCAAATCCAGTGATGGTGTGCACTCACCATGCAGGAGTCACAGCACATCAAATCCCAGTGGGAATGCTCCCATGGGAGAGCACAAACACCCCCTGGGTTTTAGTTTAGAGCTGCTTTTCTCCTGAGCACCAACATCCACACACCATTTAATGTGCTTTAACGTGTGCTGCCCACCCACCACAGGAAAACTTCCTGGAAATTTGCAAAGCAAGCAAGGCTGGTGGTTTTACAGCACACCTCTCACCAGTGCTGGTTTTGTTTTCTCCAGGGCTGAGATTGCCCTGACACGGGATTATTTGCTTGTGGAGGCATTGCTGGGCAGGGAGCAGACGTGGTGGAAAGCACTTCAGCCCCACAAGTTCTGTCCTGAGAGCTATCTGCAGGAAGCTCCATAAGCATTAGCTGAAATAAAACACAGTAGAACTTTAGTGTTTTACCTTAGATGCAGGACTGGTGAACAGCAGCTGAGCTGAAGATATGAACTCTGCCTGGGCTTTTTTAATATCTGCACCTTTATCCTCATAAAATTCCAAATGAACTTTATGCAAAGGCAGTAGCACATCCCCTGTGCAGCCCCCGACCCTGAACGTACCCCCTGAGCAGCACAGACCAAGGCAGGTGCACCACAGGTCATCCCTCCCAAACACAATTCCTAAAAGTGTGAGTGAATTTCTAAGTGAGGGAATTTTGACATTCAGAACTCAAATTTACACAGAATTTATGTGCATGCATATTGAGAACTTCTCCTTAAGTGTATCTCTGTATGTATTAGTGACTGATGAATAAACACCAGGAAGAATTATAAGATTTCATATATTTTTACATCACTTATACAAGTGGCAGCTATTTTAATAAGATTCAAGCTAGCATCTTCACTTTTTTCCTCCAAATTTTTGTAGTTTTTTTAAACAAGCTGGCCAAGAAACTGAATTCCACACAGAAAGGACTGAGATTTTTCATCCTAGTTATTCCATAGGGAAAAAGAAATCCATACATTTATTTCAAGCCTGGATTCCTATTGCAACATCTTGAAATGCTCAATAATTCCATTAAAGCTTTGTAGGGGAGAAATATAATCTGCTATGCTGCTACTAAGGCTCCTCTGTTGTAACACAAGCCACAGGAGCAATTCTTTGAAACAGTAAACAAAAAAAACACTCAAGGCATTAAAAATAATATTTTGAAAGAGAGAAAAATTAAATGTTGGAAACAATCATAATTATGTTTTAAAGAGAGGGTTTGATTGCGTAACTTCAGTTACCTAGGGCATAATGCTTACCAAATTCATAACTCTTCCCCATCAGAGAGAAAATGGAAAAGTCTTAATAATCTAAAAAATATTACAGTATCTTTCTCTATTTGGAGTGAATCAATGATATTTATAGCCCCAGAGGTACTGAATTTCTTTTGTATCAAAGAACACCAATAATAATGTACAAGTCCATTATGGAAGTGCATATCAAGAAAGTGAGCACTGTCTAAGACTACAAAAAATGAGAAAGTAAAACTCAGCCTGTGATGCCAAGAAAGCATGTCAATCTTCTCCCACCAGTTGCAACAATCAAATTAGCTCAGGTGTTTGTAGCTCACCACATAAAAATGGGATGAAAAATGGAGACTGGTAACTATCAAGACATTTTACAGAGTTTGACAGGAAAACTTCACAACCAAACTCCACAAAAAAATTATCCTAAGCAAATTAGAGTTGCTTAAAAAAGAAAATTATATATATATGTGTGTGTGTGTGTGTAAAAGAAACAAACAAGACAGCAAAGAGTTTGCATTAATTCTGGAATATAAAGTAATTCCGAGGTACAAGCCTTCCCTGAAAGCAGGATGAGAAAAGAGACTGGCAAAGAGGGAAGTGCTTGGCCTGCTAACTCCACAGACCTTCAAAGGAACAATTTTTTGCCAAGAAGAAGAGCAGCTTCATCTGGATGCTCCCTGGCTTTATTCTCCCACCTCTGAAGAGTGCCCTCAGGCACCATCCAGCAGTTACAGAGAGGACCAGTGGGAGTCATTAAAGTAATTAGAACTGCTTGAATGTCAGCTGCAGATGATGCCATGGAGGACAACACATCCCTACCCTACTGTTACCAGGAGATGTTAATTCTGTGAAATCTTTTCTTTTGTGCTCTGCTTTTTACGTTAACTATGTAAGGCAGAGCCCAAGAGAAAAGACCTACAAAGCTCTTGCCAAGCAAGGTACCCAAATGGGCCTGGTTACCATGGCACTGGCATCCAAGTGCTTGTAACTGCAAACTACTGAACAGCCTTTGTTAGCGGGACTTTTAAACACCTGGTGATGCAGTCAACCAATTCAAATGATGGGAATTTAAGTATGTATAAACTCAGATTTAGCTTGCTCCTTTTGAAAAATCACCATCTAACTTGACTCCTGTTCACAAAGATGAAAACAGCACCTCAGCTGAAGGCTATCACAGGCACAATCCAAATTCCAGACAGTGCGAAAATCAAGCTCAGCACACGGGCCTGACACCATCCTGGGGTAGCAGATGCCACGGAGTCCACCAGACCACAGCTGCTACTGAGCTTGGAGTCAACTAAGACAAGTTCTTTCAAGTTCTTTAATTAAGGAGAAATTTCCTGTTCAGATGAGCAACAGATATGTGGACACAGGTAAGCAGAAAGTGTTGCTTGTATTACCAATAAAAATTAAAAACATATGCCCAGCATACTCTAGATAGCCAAGGAGACAGTGTTCTTGCCCCCACATTTTCTGAGTGAAAGCATAAAGCAGGCTATGGAATAGAAGTGAACATACCAAGTCAGTAATTCGTGAGCTATAAGCAGTATCACTGACCTTCTAGAATAATAACTGATTATTGAGCAGTTGTGAGAAGTCATTTCACTGTAAAAGAAAAAGAGATCCTGGATCTCAGAAAGGGCTAACACTTAAATCTATATGCAATATGAATTCATTTTGTTTCTCTTTATACTTTGCTATTCTTAGACAGATAACAGCTTCATGAGACCTGATTTATTGTCCATATGTATCAAAATAGGAATGTGCTCCTACATTTCAAAGCATTAAATGAGATTTACTCCACAGTAACTGAAGCAGGATTTGCCGTGCCCGGCACTTCTGCCACAATAGAAAATCTCCTCCAAGAAATGCAGAGCTTAGTAAAAAAGTTACTATTACCAGTGTCTTGATACTTAATATTGACAGCCCAGGCCAGCCAAGAGAACTGGTCTATGACTGGAACTGTCTGGGGGGGAAGAATGGATTAGAAGAGTGGAAACAGCAAAACGCAGCTGAAAAGAGGTGAGTGCTGTCCTCAGTACCCCTGAGGTCTCTCAGCACCCCAGGCTGCACCCCCATGGTGCCCTCGGCCAAGGCTGCTCCCTGCCCAGTGCCACGGCGCTGGTTTGGGCTGGGAGAGTTGATTCTCCCCCAGATAAGCTATGGGCTGTGGTTTGGAGCAGTGCTGAGAACAGTGGTGATCACACAGGGTGTTTCAGTCGGTGCTGAGCAGGGCTCACACCGCCGAGGCCTTCCCTGCTCCTCGGCCCAGCAGCGAGGCTGGGGGTGCGCAGGGAGTTTGGGGGACAGCCAGCCTGGCCGACCCAAGGGGTGTCCACACCCCTCATGCTCAGCAGACAGAGCTGGGGGAAGGAGGAGAGGAGGGGGTGTTCAGAATTAGGGCGTCTGCCTTCCCCAGCCACCATCACGCCAGATGGAGCCCCGCTTTCCTAAGGAGGCCTGAGCACCGGCCTGTGGGAAGTGCTCAAGGAAATCCTTACTTTCCCTATTAAGCTGTCTTTACCCAAAGGTTTTCTTTCCCATTCTCTCCCGCACCTCAGTGCAGGGGATGTGGTTAAACCACGACAGACACAAACTGAAACACAGGAAACTCCATTTAAACATAAGAAGAAACCACATGATTTCCACTGAGGTGACTTCCAGCCTCAACAAGTTCATGGTTCTGTGATCTCCAACACATTTGTTGTTCATATATATGAGCATTACCAGCACCATATTTAATAACTGTATCCTTAGCTAGATATAGATTTTGAATCCAATTTCAGAGAATGATAAAACATTCTAGATTTTAATAGGTCATCACAGTGACAGTCAGGTCAATATAATCCCTGATTCATTACTCACACTGCTTCCTTCTGTTTTCACAAAATAAATTGTGCCAAGAGAACATGTGTTTTATACCATTTTAATTCTTCTCTGTGTGTATACATATATATATATATACACACACATACACACACAAAGTTATTTCACAAGATTTCTGTGAAAGAAAAAATATATTTCTCATACTGGAAAAATCAGGGAAACTTGAAGACAGCTTATAATGTGATTTTCTCAAGGTTATATGTAGTTTCTTAATAACTGACACCATATTCATAGAGAAAGGAAAATGGCAACAATAGGAAATCCTCCACACAACATACACCCTTGAAGTACCTTATTAGCTCTGGCAACTCTTTCAACAACTTACAGCTGAAGAGAAAATTCAGATTCTTATTCTGAATGCATGTACAGTCCAGACCCTTTGTCTGTATTTTATGTCAGGTGCTGTTCTGTACCTGTTTGCTTCTTGTTTCACTGCTCCATGAAATTCTGCAACACTAAATGATATGGAAATAGCTACAAAATTATGCAGCTGGAAGTAGAAACAAGCTGTGTCCATCACTTCAAAAATGTGCAGCCATGAAGAGATGTTGCTCCACACAAGCAGCATTTCTGTTTGGATTTCCTCCTTTTTAGCCACTCAGGGATGGACCAGTACCTACTACAACACACCCCAACAGCTGAACATTTTCATCCTGTTTTGCTTATGATCAAAGCTTCCTTTCCTCCAAATCCCAGCTCTGAGAGTTGCATGTTTCACCTGTTACAACAGGACCCAGCAGCATTTGACTTCACCCAACTATTTTCCTACTAATGTTATTTTTATGAGTTTACATAATAACAAATGGACTATCCAATATGTGCTTAATAATGGTTCAGGCAGCCTCTGACAACGGGTTATCACATCCATTTGGTAAATTTCATGGGAATCCATAACATTTCCCTGAACTGTCACCAAGGAACAGGTTGCAAGGGAATGAGGTCTTCCAGAGGAGCATATTATAAAGGCAGCTTTTATGATACACATTAATGGAGGTCAGAGGCAAGGCTACTGTTCTCATTTATGAAGGGAAAACACTAGATCATAATGATGGCATGAGGATGGGCAGAATAATAAAGTCATTTCCCTGGCTCAGGAAAGATTAACACATTTTGCCCAGTTAAGTCTTTTTCACTATAAAAGGACTGCCTAGAGGTGCCTGTAAGTATAGATTTGCAGACAGTCAGAACAAGGTGTGTGTATCACATCAATTGCAGCAGGTGACTCTGTGCCTAAAAGTTATTAGGAATAAATACCCCTTCTAAAGCAGAAAATCAATTCAATGCTCATGGCACTCCTTGATTGAGAAGATGTGGCTTTTGAGACCAAAGCTCCAAAAGTGGACCAAAGCCTAAATTACAGTAGTCTTAATTCCTGGCTTATATTAGGAAATTTTATATGGTACTAAAATGCACAGTGACAGCTCAAGTTTCTTTTTGAGCTTGTAGATACAAGCAGTGACCCATGCCTTTGAGGTTATGTTAACCACTGCTAAGTGCATACTTGTTACTCATATAATTCTTCTCTAAATTACTTAAGATAAAAGAAGCCGAGAAAGAGCCAGGTAGAATCAAACATGATTGCTTCCTATTAAACAGCTGTCAGTTCCACCAGATCTCACCAACCTTGGATCAAAGGCAGTCACACTTGGACACTTTTCCTTTAATAGCTTCATTCATGCCTGGGTAGCACTGGGAGCCTTTAGCTGTGTTCTGATGCTATCTCAGCACTTGAATGAGCCCTGCACATTGTGCTGCTCTGTGCCTTCATTCAGTTCTGAAAGAATCCTTCTGTTGGGTCGAGAAGCACAAGAATCTCAGAGGAGAACATCTACTCCCTTACAGCAGGTGGCAAGCCCAAGCTTGGTGCCCTTTAAGTTTGGGAAGAAAAAATGTAGATGTGTACAATACTTAAGACTTCTATAAAAATTGAGCATTCTCAATGAACTGCCAGTCTATTCCCAGCGGTATCCATGCTCAGAAATCCAATTTGAAACTGGCCACAGGAGCCATTGGGAAAATCAGGTCTTAAACTGAGAGAAGTCAACCAGCTACTGCAGGAGATAAAAGCTGTGTTAAACTGTAAGGTTAAAGCATGATGGTGAAAGCAACCAGGTCACAACTGTGGCCTCAACCTAGAGCAGAGCAGCTCCCCATGAGCAGCTGGTAACTCTTCCTGAAGAAAAAACAGAATTATTGCCCTAATTCAGAAGGGTCCTCAGACCAGCAGAGGTACCTGCCAGCACTCAGATCTCAGCTCTATCAGATAAGCAGACAGGAGAGCACCTCAGTGTATTCCATACATATACATTATTAACTTTTATCTAAAGGTATTAAAACTTGGAGGCCAGCATGCTGGGTTTCCCCATTTGAACAGGGCAGAAAAAAGCCTGTCTCTTGAATGTTTTTCTTGGGCATTCACTTCTGTGCCCCACAAGAGAACGCCCACGCTGCTCCCTCAGCAAACACCCGACCAATGTTCCACGTCTATGATCAAAGTTTCTCTTGGTCTTCAGTGGGGATTTGGAAGCACAACCTTTAGATGTAAAGGAGTGTTAAAATAAAAAAATTAAGAACACTGAACCCAAACCCCTCGTGTTTTGAAAACCTACAGTAACACCAAAGACTTGCCTAATACATGCACCAAATTTTACATCTCCAGGCTTTGGCTTATTAAATAGGGGGAAATGTAAAAATGCATGACCTGGATGAAAGTACCATTCTTTTCTGCTGTCTTCCCAAGTTTTTGAAGTTGGGGACTTTGTTCTTAGTAAAACTACTTTGGTAGCAACTCTGTCTCCACTGGATGAAAATCTGTGTCATGGAACAACCGACCTAATTTGGATCCACTGTCCAGTTCTGCTCTAGAGAGAACCCTGATTAAATTCAGAGTTATTCTGCACTTCTTCTGAGGGTTGAGGCATTCAAATTAGCTATTAGATCCTTAGCAAAGATCTTGCAGCTCCTGTGCTAACTCAGAGTAGCAGATGTACCAAGGACTATAATTTCTAGCACTACACAAACCAATTAACCTTTGCCAGTGGTACGCACTGTAGAGAACTAAATATAATAAAACATTTTAAGAGTATTGTTTAATTCATACTCGGAGCAGTTTCTCAGAGGTAGTTATGAACTGATATGCACTGAATCACAGCATGTTACTACGTTGTTCAGTGTTGCTCTATAAGGTTCAAATTAGACTCCCTCAGCTCCAAAAAACCATACCCAAGGCCTGGCAGCTTTTTCACCTAGGTTAGCTAATTCTTCTGCAGATAAAGCCAACAGATAAGCACAGAGGATAGAATTTAAAGAAAAAAAACCCCTATATCTTATAGATTTGTTCACTTCTACCCTGAGCATGTGTATGTATTTATGTGTATTCAAAACTTTATTCATTTTTTGGGTTAACAATGAATGTGTATCTTTAGTCTTTCAGAAACTGGAAAGAACAGTGGGTAGAAAAGATGTGTGTTTAACAAATGCCATTCTCAGCTTCTGAGTTTGTATACAAAGATGCACATGCAAGACATTCATGGGATTCTCTATGAAAGAAAGAGACACCTGGCAATGCCAGATAAAAAGCCTCATTAGTTTTGAACATTGTGTTGACAAAAAATATGCAACATACTTAATAGCCAAAAGACGAAAACTAACAACTTTTAAAGCCTTCCTTCTGTAAACATATTTTTAGGAACACTGAAATATGTCCACGCTGTTCAAACAGGAGGCTCCCACCTCCCCAGGACCAGGAGGCACACATTTGGTAGGACTGATGGCATACCTCCCCCAGAGCTTACACTGCTTGCAAAGGCAGACTGGAGCCTGATGAACCAAGTGGGTATTTGAGCCCAAAGTTCATTTGAACAATTTGAAGCGTGTATGCTCTCAAAGCAGTGTCAGCACACAACCTCAACGTGTTTTGCCAAAAGGACATTTCCCAATTTCCTCCTTTTACAAGGAAATTGGTTAAATCACAGTGATATTTTCATGTCTTACTAAAGGTCTATTTAGGATATCACCGTTCCTTAACAAGAAAAGGTTTTTATCCTGCTTCATCTCTGAGTGAAAAACCAAAAGCACTTCAGGTATGAACTCCATGTTGAATTGCAGGAAGCTGATTTGAATTTTAAGATTCAATATAAATTATCTCCTGCATGCACAGAGCTACACTGAGCACTATCATCAATTATACGGGCACAGAACATCACGTGGAGAAGTACCCAGCGCATAAATGGCACTTTTGGGTGTGTATGTTTTCCCAAATCAGCCTTGTTTTAATTGTCAGAGGGATTATCTTGCTGTAACAGTCTGTTCTGTTTGTTTTCTTCATGCTTATCAGCTATGAAGTCAAATTCCAATAATCACATCTATTTAGCTTCCCAGCCCCTCTTCAAAAGACAAACCCAAAACCCAAACAAACCAGAGGGGGAAAAAAAAAAAGCTTCCAGCTGACCATTCAGGAATATCTAATCTAACAGGAAAAGGTGAATCCTATGTGACATGCATTTTGTGGTCGGGTTGATGGGAAGCCTGAGGGTGCAAAAAACGCAGATCAAAATCCTTAACAAACCTACAAAGTGAAAAAAGCAACATCTGCCTATGGAAAGATAGGAAAACCAGGGTCTAATACAGAATGACACATCATAACTAGTGTTTATGTATATTGCCAAAACCATTGCCCTCTGAAATTTCTAAGTAAATTTCAGTTTTAGTCTCTTAATCAGTTCAGCATTCTGCTGTTGTCGAAATGTCTTGTCAAAAGGCATTACCATGACTTAAAAACTTTAAGTTCAGAGGAATGCTAGAGGAACTTAAGCAACATCGATGAAATATGGCACTTCTCATCTTAATTTTAAAACAGTTTTCACTTTCATGATATGAGGCACTATGTTCAGTGCCCTCAAAATTTACACCACCTCCCAGGGCTGAAATAAGAAAGCATGTTGAATAATTCCTCTCTTATCACTTACTACTGAAGTGTAAAGTAAATCTGCTGCTGTTCAATAAAATTCCTCCTTGAAATCACAAGTCTCTCAGTTACTCTTTCTGTCTCAGTGGCATTGAGCATTCCAGGTCACTGCACAGGTTAAGTGAACAACCTCACAAATGCAGAAATAACACAAACTGAGATTGTTCCAATTTCCCCACAGTAACACTTGGAAAAAAAAAAAAGAAAATAATCAGATCTACCATCTCCTTCCAGATATGCACCCCATGCCTTTTATTTATTTAAGATTTTCATTCTTATGGCCTCCTTAATATGACTGGCTCTGCCTCGAGCCTTCATTTCGTAGGCAACTGCTCTGATCTGCAGCATCCCTGCTCTCAGAGCATTCCTGTCAGGAAGGGCCATTCCTTCTCCAGGGCCAGTCTCATTTCATCAGAGCTTGGCTAAAGCTCTGATAACAGATTTGCCGAGTTCTGACACAGCATTCTGACACTTGGGGTTGTTTCCCCCCCTCCTTCCTCACATTTTTCCCCCCTCAGTACTCTAAGTAGTTCATTAACCCCACATAACTGCCAATTAATAGAATTTCTCCTCGAGAAGGAACATTCTCTCCATGAAACTCATTTAATTACAGAAAAATGCATAGCTTAAATATAACAACCTCCTCTCCTGTTAATTCAGCTGTGGTGAATTTTGCATGCTCTATTTTATCCCCTGGTTATGACATAAGGGAATGCTGAAAAACACTTTTTTTTTTTGTTGTTGTTTTAAAAACAATTACCTAGAAGTTCTTACAAGTTGGGAAATCCTGAAGATTTCACTCCTTTAGGGATTATTGCCACGGAGATCAGAAAGCACAACTTTGGGAACTGCCATAGGTGTGCATTCTAAGACAACCCACAGATCCCACAACTGTACGTGTTGAATACTCACAAACACCTTGTGTTTTTCTCCTAGATATATTCCTATAGAAAGAAAAGTGATCTTCCACTTACAGCATGCTCATGAGCCTAGGGAATGTGTCCTGGCTGAGATGAGATGTATGTGAACAGGTACAGGACCTAAACCAAGCTCATTCCTAGTAGGAGGCAAATACTTTGGTACCCTGTTTCCAAACTCCTGAAGAGGCATAGTCCCATAGTTTGAAGATACTTTCCCTGTTGATCAGCAGATTTTCAAGGGACCAAGCAGAGAGGTAGAAAAAAAATATTCACTTCTCAGAAAGGTTGCAAAAATATTACTATTTTTGAGACAACTTACGTGGCATAATTTGACCAGATGCAATGGCAGAAAGGTGGGGGGTTTAAACAAAGCAAAGCTAGTCTGGGTGTAAGAGCATGTTTCCAATACTAAAAAAACCACTGATTTCTTGAGTTTGCTTTCTGAGCTTGATTCTCAGCTGGTATAAATTGATAATGTTGCTCTGATGTGGTTCTTTTCATGTCTGCTCTGCTCTCTGCAGCGTTCGTGGGGGTTTGCTGCACGAACAGCAAGCACCCAATTGATGATGGGAGATAAGCAGAGTAATTAAAACACATGTTTAGAGCTATGAACTCTGGAAAGAATAGCATGCAGATCTACAGTTATCAAAATACAGCCTCTAATAAATAAATAATAAAAAAGATGATACCATTTGAATGCATTTATTCACAGGCAGCACTGTTCATTCCTGTACCTCACCCTGCATGTAGGAATACAAGGGAGATCCAATAGAAATCATAAACAGGATTAGGTGTAGTAACCTTCCTGTTAAATGCTACATGGGAAAAACACATTCAGATATTTCCACAAAGCTTCCAGCATCCATCCACCCTGCTCAGTTTTCCTGTGGAATGACTATCCCTCCTCCTCACAGCTGCTACATCTGCCAGCAGGTAAGGAAAATTCAAAGTGCTGCTTGGTCAGCATGACCTCACTTGGAGACGAGGCAAACGAGCTGAACACACCTGCCCAGCGTGTTCCCTGTCAGCCAGAGCCCAAAGTAGCTCCTGAACTCCAGTTCCTACCGAGCAATGCAGCACACAAATCACCAGGTGGCCCTATTATGTAGCAGTCATTACCACAGACATCCCAGCCCTGCACAAGCCCCTGCTTTCATGTAGTGCAATGCTGTGTGATTATTTGAATAAAAATGTTTCCCATGGAGACAGCTCCCCGTGGCTTACACCTTGTTTGGGACAAAGGAAGCGATCTGGAGATGTTGTTAACCTCTGGAAAGATGTGAGAAAGGCTCAGCTGAGGACAGAAAAGTGAATGGTGGCAATGACTAATTGTTTAGTGCAGGATCCATCGTTGTTACCAGCATATAAACTCTGCCTTTGTTTAATTCATTAAGGGCTTTTTCCCCATCAGAGCGTGAAGTGGGATAACCAAGATGGGAACCAACCCACTACACTACACAATTTGAAGGAGGGCATCCTGTATGACAAAAGAATTTGTCATACAACATCTACCCAGTTATTTTACTGGCAATTTGTTTCATATTTTTGGTACTCAGATTTTAGCTCAATATATGTGCATATAAACAATTCTCACTGTGTATTACAAGCTTAACCACTCTAAGCTTGGAGCTTCTAAAAAATTATAGATGCACATAAAAAGTTCCTATTCTTCCACCCCAATTAAAAAGGAACATATTTTCAAGTGCATTATCTCTCCCCTGCGAACCCAGTCACTAAAATGTGCAGCAAAAGCAGTTGGATTTACAGCCTTGGACTACTTGGGGACAAGTAGGGATGAACAAATGCAAGCAGCAAGTGACTTCAAAACTGGCACCAGCACTTCTTGTTACACTGTGGGGTTAATGGGAGCAGTCAGTGCACAAAGCTGAACATGTGTGTAAATCTTGACTTGGTAAACAGTGTCAAAAGTAGCTGCCACAGTTAATGTCAAGAAATCTTGAAAGGACAGGATTATGCACAGTTAAGTACTTCTTCCTTCAGGCTGTAAAACAGCAAGAAAAGAAAAACCCATCCCTGGGTATTTCCAGGAGAGCTCCATCCAAGGCACTTGGCACACAGAGCTGAGGCAAGCCCATCTCCCCAAGATCAGGAGGCACTGATGGAACACAGGGGCCATTCCAACTAAAAAGAAAACCTCCAAGGGCCAGAGATTAAAGTCTATTTGCCTTAGGTCAGAAGATCTTCTGTAGTCACCAGTGACCATTTGTGTACATCACAAAGTCTTTGCACAACTCAGAAAAACTGGCAGCCAGAGGAGACATCAATGCTGGAATTCCAGAGGGGTTTCAATGCACAAGTGAGATGTTTTAGTCAGATTAAGGAAGCTTCTTCCTCATCACATCTGCCTGTGTGAACCTGAAGTATGACACAGGCAGCCAGGAATTGCACCAACACGTAACAAGAAAATAGCACAACATGAATTTATCATTCCACCCTCTTTGATGTCAAAAGGTTCTTATCAGAGGAAAACACGAGATGTATTTCAGTGAAAGGTCAGGTCTCTAAGTGAGCTTCTTGGATTACCTCCCAAATCAGAATCTTGCCCTATGTGTAAGATATAAATCACTAATATTCTCTCATGTTACAGTGACATTTTAATTGCATTGCATATTTTAATATACTCAACTTGGGTTTTAGCTAAGTTGACTGTATTTCTTGATTTCTTTGCGGTACTTAGCCATTTTTTATAAATTGACATGGTTATTTCTCTAAGTTTCATTTGCATATCTTCATTTCCTTGCTTAATACAGACTCAGAATTTGATGAATATTTGCAGATCTACAGACATTTCCACATACAGAAGACAGAATCTTAACATCCCATGCAGATATCAGTGTGCCAGCACAAGCAGTATTCCAGCAGCAAAACAAAACCAAAACATGTGTCAGAAGAAAATCATATTAAAATTCATACCAGCACTGCCCAAAGATTCAACACGTGCAAGTTTATTGGTATTAGACAATTCAGAACATGCATTATGACAGAAGTCTTCCCTTTTTATGCAAGTGCTTCCACCAGAAAAAAAACGAATGCATCTGTATGCAAGAAGTAGATGTCAATTCTAATACACATGCTTTGTAAGAACATAAAATGGAAATGCACTCTGCTTGCTCTGCCCTGCAACACCTGTTAATGCTCCCATCTCAGCAGTTATGAAAATCAAACCCAGAGAAATAACCAATGATTTCAAAACCTTAACTTGAATAGAAAATAGGTTTTTTTACCATTACACTGTAGTTTCTTCAGTTATTTCTGCTTGAACAACACAAAAAGAATAATGATCCTACCAATGAGGAGCTTATATCATCTGACTTCTGCACCTCACGTTCCTGTTGGCAGAAGATGCTCAAAGCCACACGTTATCCCTTCAAGAGCACTATTCTTTAAATCTTTTGTATTTTTATGAAAAGAAATCAGAATCTACTTGAAGTCATGATGATGATAAGCACCAATACCCACACAAATTAGGTCACTCCTTTGTTGTCCATGGTGAATAAGGGCTGGAGTTCCCAGCAGGGACTTGCTCATGGTCTCTGTCAGCCACCTGTGCTGCACACCCTTACTCCAGACATTCAGTAAAAATGTTTCAGCACTGGCCATACTCCAAATGTGGTTTTTAAATGGCTCACTTTGACTTTACACCCACAAACCAGACAATGTTCACGTTTAAAAAAAAAGAATCTTGACGTGTTTATACTTTGCTCTCTCTGTCATCCCAGGAAAACCATCTCAGTCCACATGAAGTTGCCTCCTGTGTTTGTTTGCATAAGCTCAAAAGATGATGGTCTCCCTTGTGCTGCTGCTTGGAAACCCCGATGGGCCCTGCTGTGGACGACAAAGTCAGTCTGAATTGGGAACTTCCCAGTCCCAAAATCCTTCCCTATGAACACAGGCTTCAGCTTGACCACATGACCACATGAGCTGACTTGTAGGCGTTGCAAGGTTGGGTGCTCCATCTGGATGGAGAACTGGGGTTATTTTTAGGATTACAAGCATGACTCCTCTTGCACACAGCCCTGGAAGAGTCCTTCCTGACTGCTTCTCATGCTCAAAGCAGAATTCCTTAGAAATCTCACCTACGGAGGAGCAAAGTGGAGTGTTGTGCATAAAAAAAGGCCTGGAATTCAGGTTCAACAAATACAACTCACACTGACTGGTCTGGGAAAAGAAAGCCCAGGCCAAGCAAATGAAAAGAAAATGCTGTGGGACAGAACAGTTGTTACCTCAAGAGCTGCTCATGTTCTCCAACTCAGCTAATGTAATGGGGGAAAAGAAAAGAAGCAGAAAATGGTTCCTGTCAGAGTCCTGGATAACGAGACTAAAGTAGAAACTTGTGATATAGGATATTAAAAGCTTTAAATATTTCCTTTTCCTCCAGTCTGATGGGATCTACCTGTAGCCATCAAGCATGACCTTTGTTAAACCCTTGCTTCCCTCCTGTCAGCACCCACCTGCTCCATGCCAAAGCTTCCCAAGGAGCTCCAGGGCTGGGCACACTCCCATTCCCTCCTGGAGAACGTGAGGCACAAACACAGCTCTGCAATAAAGCAATCCATCAGCACACAGCTCCCACCACAGCTCAGCCAGGCCTCTTAATAAGGTGTTAGTGACAACCACTCCACGTGTCACATCCACAGCAAAAAGCAAATTACCAGGGATCAGAAGGTTTCTATTTGAACTTGGTGATTCCCAGGAAAAGCCATCATCTCCTCTCCCCTGCACTTAACTTCAAGTAAACTGAAAGGAGTCTGAAGGTTTGTGTTTCCTCACGATTTTATCATATGAATTATGGAGCAGGAAAGCTGCTTCAGATGCTCCAATGTTCTTATATAAAACTATTCCCATACAACAATATTTTCCTCCTATGACTTGTTTGCTGTTTGGCTTATTATTTTCATTTTGTAGCTCATTCTCAGGACATGCATATTCTTTTTGAATAACTTCAAAAATGAAAGTCTGCTATTCACAGCAGCAATCACAGCACATTCCATTAAAATGGAGCTTTCAACAATATCTCTGATTAAATCAATTTGGTTTGCCCTTTTTAAAATACTCCGGAACTCTCAGAAAACATACTGCATTCATTTATTTCCAAACCAACATCGCAAATACAAATGAAAATAAAATGACATTATATATTTTAGGAGATTAGACATGAAAAAAAGCACATGTAATTAACTGTACCTGGCTGGACAGTAAATGGCAGCCTGCCCTTGCATATAGAACTCTTGATTTTCTATTTTGTGTATTGTCTCATAAAAAAAATAACAAAATATTCATGAAAAATCAACATTCCTGCTGCACCAGACCCCAGGATTTCCTGCTGAAATATCTCTGAGGGAAACAATTGAAAAAGCATCTATTTAATCTACCCAGAAAAAGGCCAAATATTTGAATCATGGCTAACTGTATCAACAGGCAAGTTTAAGTTTTAGAAGTAAACTCTGCAGCTCAGAGGCCAGAATTAAACAGATGTTAAGCAAAAACAACACCTATTTTTTTTTCTAAAGAATCCACTAATCATTGTAATACAGGAGAGTAGCAGAGAAGTAAGAAACTTATCTGTGACAGAACTGATTCACAAAGGAGGAATGACTAACACATGACCAGCTACTCTTAGTAGTGCTCCTCAACCTGATGGGAGTGGGATCAGACAGCAATGACATCTCCATAACACAGCCAAAAAAAATCCTGTCACCTCAGCTGCCATGAGGCAACACTGCAAATCTTTCCTATAAATCAGATGAATTTGAGTCTTCAGATATTTTTATTTTAATAACTTCACCAGCAGTATCTTCTTTTTAAATTAATACATCTTCCTTAGTGGTTTTTAGTTTTCCTTGTAAAACAATGACAGCTAATAGGAAAGCACTGTCATGTATCCTGACTAAAGGTAATGTATATGTGACAGCTGTGTGATCATCAGGAGGAAAGTATTTCCACCAGACAAAAGGAATAATTAAAACAAGCCTGCAGTCCTGGATTTGGATTTAAATGTTTTAATTTGAAAGAACAATGGCTCCTTGAAGCTCCTTCCCAACCAGCTCTGACAGGCTGTCATCCCTTAACCAGCCCTAAGTAACGGCTGTGCAAGTCTGAGCACCAAAAAGCAGATTACGCCTGATGATCCTTAAAAGAGCACCACTGCTTCCAGGAGAGCACTGGAGATGAACCCAGCTTTGCAACCTTTTGAAGCATTTATTCCACTAACAAAGCATCCTTGGAAATGAAACTAATGAGAGAAATACAGTGAGCCTGGATTTTGTTTAGCTCTCATTTCACATGCAGTTATTTGTGGTACTGCACAGCAGAGCCCTGAGCACACCGTGTGTTTGAGAGAACTCACACAGGCTGTTGATGGGCTCCATTTTCCATCAAACAACCTTCCCAGAACTCACACAGACTCCAAGGCAATGGGGATAGCACAGGGATGTACCTGTATACACCTCTGAGTCAGGTGACATTAATGCAAAAGATTTGCAGCTACTGCCCAACAAGTGTTTGCCACTGAAACACAAGGCTCCACTCAGGCAGCATCCAAAGCTTCTGGAAGTTTGTTTTTTCCATAAAAAGCTGACTTCTCCTTCCTTCAAAATGGCATAAAACCAATTTGATTTATCTAGGTTCACAAATATTTTCAAGAGAAGAGCTTGCTTTTTCCCAGGACAAGGTGTAAATGAACTGCTTTGCTACTGAACTGTTTCTAACACATTGCAGAATTCCCCTCCTATCAACTCTGCTCCCTCTGAAGAGAATCATCCTCCCACTGATGCTGGTGGCTCCAGAGCCACACAGGCAGGGATATGCTTCAGATTAAGGGATTCTGCATTTTCCCTCTCTTTTGAGACAGACATAGAATGAAACAGAAGTAAAAATGGCAATTATTTGCATGAAAGGAGAAACTCCAGGTCCCCATCACAAAATACAAACGTGTTCATGTCCAAAATGTTTTCCACCAACTGCAATGCAGACATCAACACCACAGGATCAGTCTCCATGACCCCACTGCCACATGAGCCAGACTGAACAAATAACATGGAAGACACATAAATTTATTATATTTCAGTGTCAGTTTCCAGGAAGAGTTGCAATTCTGGGAAGTTTTGGATCCTGCTTTTCCACTTGCATCCTTTCATTAGGGAGCAAAAGGAAACAGAACAACACAGACTTAACACAGCAGATGTTTCTGAGGGAAAGGTCAACAATTCAAACAAAGATTGAACCTTGTCAGCCAGCAAGGCAATATGTCACCTGGCTGAAACAAAATAAAACATCCTACCACTGCTGAACTGTCTTTAACCACACAAATAAAAGGGATTATTTTCTAATTTTAGAATATATAACCCCTAAAAGAAAACACTGCTGTAAATATTTCCTTTAAGTAAACACTTTGATTTGACAGACTTATTGGTGGCTAAACATAAAAAAAAGCCATCACAGGAAAGTGAGAAGAAGAAATAACTAATCAAAGTATTTTGCAGTGATTTGGGACTTGGGCTTCATTTAGATGTTTTAATTTTTCTAGTGCCTGAATTATTTATTTCTTCTCTCCTTCAGGGCACGCACATTGTGTTTCAAAAACAGTAAGAACAGCAGTATGTTTTTTTGTTTCTTACTCAACTGAATGAGAACCCCAGTCAGACCTTGGATAGCCTGGGGGACAGAACCAAAGCAGCAGACAGAGCTGAGAGAGGAGCTCCCCGCTCTCCATGTGGGAAAGGAGGTGCATCCAAAACCAAGAGCACGCTCCCTAGGTTCCTTTTATGTTTTGGGGTTTTTATCTGCATCCTCAAGGTTTCTTTCTAAAGATCTGGGCTGTCCTGGAGGATTTTGGAGGGAGCCTCAGGCACTGCCATGGTGTGAGCACTGAACACCTGCTGTGCTCCCCAACAACAGAAATCAGCTTTAGCTCCTCAGAGCCCAACCCAGGGCTCCCACTCCCTTCACTGGGTCAAGATTTCACTCTGAAGAGCTCTGCAGAAGCCAATTTCTCTGTTCTCCATATATCAGTTCTCAGGCCAATGTTTGCTGTGGTGCTGCAGAGGAGAGCTGGCTCCAATAAACACTCCCCACACCTTAGTGAAACACACATACCCAGATCTGCAATAAATCTGCACTGAAGGTGATAAACCATAATCACAAGCCAGCATCAATGGAAAGCCAAGTTTCTCTTACTCCAAGCAAGCCACTCTGCAACTTTTCAAGGGTTCAATAAAATATAAAGCTCTCCCAAAGAGTGCTCTACACATGTAATGTTTTCCTTTTGCTGTAAAATGCATCTTATTGATTTATAATGTACTTCCAAGGAGAACAAAACCTGGTCTATAAAACTAAATTTTAGGAGAAAGCACAAGTGTTGTAAAGGAAACTCCATACCATTAGTGACAGGGATACATATTCTCATACTGTCTGATGGACAGATTGTGTTCTACAGTTTTTTACTTCATATAAATAGGAAATAGAGAACAAAAATGCAACTATAAATGTAAAAGATAATCAGTACTTCTGTAACCAACAATTTAAACAAAGCTTGCTATTTAATAAACTGAAAGCTGCTAAAGTGCATTTATTAGAAGTGTTACAGAATAGAAAGTGAACCTTAAATTTGCATTTGAAGAAACCAAGTTGTTTGCTCTAGAAACTGAAATTTCTAAATAATTTATCACATTTTCACAGGACTGTAATCAAGATTTGAGCAGCTCCAGAACCGCATTGCTGTTTTTCTTCTCTTAACATCAACTTCTATTTCACTATATTTTTGTTTACAAAGTGTTTTATCAAGCTAAAGTGCAAGGAGTTTCTCACAGATGGATATGGGGAAAATGTTTCTGATTCTTGCTATTCCATCAAAGCCATGTTTACGTTTGTGCAAAGGAACAAAATTCATCTCTACCTTGGGAAGAGATGTGTTGATGTTATTCAAAAGCCTACACTGTAACTGCATTTGTTCTCATGATAACAGAAAATAAATCTGTTACTGTGTTTAGCACATCAGTACACCAGAAAGGGCTTTTATTGTAAAACAACCCAGAGCAATGCCAAAAGAGTCTAAAGATAAAATAGCTCTGCTACTCATTTCTTAAGGGAAGTTTATTTAAGTTTACAACTGTGGTGTAAAGGACACACAAAATAATCACAAGTGAGAGACAGTCACGCTTGTTTCAAAGACATGAAACATCACCCATCAAGTCTTGCCCTCTTAAATACAAGGTATAAGTCTCACATTGAAGACTTTTTGAAGGAATTTTTAGCTTGTATATTCCAAGGTGAGAAAAGTATAGATCCTGAACTCTTAGAGATCTTGGTATATACAACCCTGACAGAGTGCTGTTAATTGCTCTTCATTAATGTTACAGACCCCAGAAGATGCATGAGAACTCTGGAAAAGCTGCAATTCCAGTTACTCCTGCCACCCTCCAGAGGCTGCACAGCCTCTGCTGCTCATGGCAATTCACATTGCTACAGGAATTCTTTAGTTTGAACAAGTTACAAGCCAAGGGTGCATCAATCCAGCAGCCCTGCCAGGCAGGTCACATTAAGAATGCAAGGAACAGCAATACTTGCACTTGTGGGAGCAATAGCTTTGCTAAATAAATATAATTGCAAAATACTGCCAAAATTGGAAGCCTTGGAGTCTGCGAGGTACAGGGAAAGCTGGTTCATCTGCATCCTCCAACAGGAAAGAAAAATTAATAGAACACCCCACTGGAAGTAGGATTCCTCTACCAAATTAATTCCACTCAATACTTTCAGAGATGGTTGTTTGTTTTTTTTTTAATCTGAAACATATTTGCACAGTAAATCCCCCACAAACATCATAAATTTCATAGCTGATAACATCTGTAACTAGACTTCGAAATTCACACTGCTATTAGCTGTCCTACATGGCAAAAGTTTTGCCTGAAAATACCATTTAAGCTGTTTTCATTTTTTCAAACCATCAAATCTGAAAGCCTATTAGATTAGATGAATTTTTCTTGAAGAATAAAACTAAATTGAATTTATTTGAAAGATCAAACTGTAAGGAAAAGATTGAAATAAATGTTTGGTTGCAACAAATGACCTGCTCTATAAATCAAGCTCAAACAGGATATAAACAATGGACATGGACCAGAAAAAAAAAGCAGATACCAATTCCTCAGATTTGACCTAAGAAAATGAAAACCATAGGAAGGAACCTGTATGACTGAGAGCAGAGTGGCTGCAAGAGAGCTGAGAAAGCATCAGGTAAAACATAGGTTCCTTTAGTTAAAATTCACATCATGGAGCCCTGCAAGTGTGGGATGTCCCCAGTGCCAACTTCAGGTGCACAACAGCAGAGCCCCATTATTGCTGTATTTATTGTGGAGCAGTTTAAATCTGATCTGAAGACATGCCAAGAGAATGGGTGCACCTTCAAATGTTCTCCAAGGGCTGTATAAATCAGCATAAACTGCATCACCCCCAGCACCAGCTGAAATCTGAACCCTCCCTCCAAAAGCCGTGGCAGTGTTGGTGCTTTGGGATGCAGGGCTATTTTAGTTTTCATCCCTGACCTTGTGCCAGCCACAAGTTCTCTAACTTCTCTAGCATGGTTTCCTGTATTCTCTTGCTTCTAATGGCTCCTTTTGCCTTTTGGCCAGGCTTCTCTATAGATCCTGATATTCAGTTAACATTCTGCTTGCTGAGTAAACTTCCCAGGATCTTTTACAGCCCGTTGCATTGTGCTTTTAGGTGGAAGAGAAATAAACACAGACCCTAAATCCTAGTTGCAAATCTTTGTTTTAAAACACAAATGAATTTTCACAGCCAGTTTCTCTGCATTCAAGTAACTTGTTGATAGAGGGACACTGCACTAGCAGCACTGTCTACTTCAGTATGTGTGGCTGGACAATGTGTGCTGGTCCAGGAGTTGATTCCAACAGCCTCACACACACAATAATGCAAGCAATAAATTATTTCCAGAGTAGTTTTCCATGTAGTGAAGTGCTTAGCAGAAGTAGTACTTCTATTTGAATAATTAAAAAAACCTTTTTCCTCTCCATCCTGAAAGGCTGGATCCCAAGTCCTTAGCCTGGACCTCCATTTCTCCTCCATATGGTATGTTCAATTTCCATTTCATTTTTGAGTGCTAGCAGTGGCCCATAACTTCAAGTACTGCTATTCAGAGTCAGTGCCTTTTCCCTGATTAATTACTATGGAGAGATGATACCTCTGGGAATCAAATACATCGTGTGCTTAACTCCAGAATAGACAGTTCTTGTCAATAACACATCCAAGCAGCTTAAAACTTCAATAGCCTGGTTTCTTATATACTGTAAGTGGTGCTGAATATTCAGTTTTATTTCTGTTTCCCTGCCAGTAGGAAATAAAGAACACACTTTTAGCTAAATGAGAACTGAAGTGCATTGGAAGAGTGCTATAAATTATATGCAGGCCACCAAATAAAATTCAATTTTCAGGTAATGTGAAGGTGTAATGCGTCTGGAGAAGCTGTTTTGCATATCACACACGACAGCAGGCAATAAGGAGCAGGGAATGACTAAAACCTGATCTGTCACATGCAACTCTTTGATTGTTGCCTCTACTTTACCTGCTCTAATCGCGCTGTTGCAGTGTTGATTCAGAACACGGCGGCCCATGAAAAATGTCACCGTTCTGTCGATGTTGCGGATCCGCTGGCAATTTCAGCAAGCACTGGATGCACATAAAGGGTGATAAGGCACTATATCCTGCCATGCTCAGCAGGTTTTCCATTTCCTCCTGCAATTACACATCAAACTGTTTTAGCTTCACAAGCTTCGGCACTATAAATGGCCTCAAGGCAGAAGTCTGCTCCGCACACTGATGAGTCTATCTTCAAAGCAGAGTGCAAACTCAGGTTTTGGGGAGAGATGATTTTTTTTTTTTTAAATACCCTTTTTCCAGAGCTTTTAAGAGTTTACTTAGAGATTATACCTACCATTATCTCCATGTACTCCAATTAACAGGCAGTTTTATATCAGCATTAACTGGAGCTGCCTCCAAGAGGCGGTGAAAGCCATGCATACACAAGAGCAAGCCACCATCTGCACAAGAACCCTGTTCACAGCATTACATCTCTACATGATGGGATTTCACTTTAGCTCCACCTTCTCTTTTTTCCTACAAGGCTATCTGGAATTCCAGGCTGACAATGGCAGAGGAATTGGGTTTTCAAACACTCAAAACTGTCTCACACTACAGCAATGCTGCCAAAACCGTATCGTTTCTCCTGCTGCTCCATTTAAAGCAATTCCTACATTCTGGTATAGGTATCTCACACTGATGTAAGAAGGAAACAAGGCAATGTTGAAGTTACTGCTCTCAACCATTCTGGCACTGTGATTGGCTCAAAATCAGATATTAACCACATAGGAGCAGGGAATCCCAGGATGAGCCAAACACAACTCTGGTGGCATCTGTGGACTCAGGCAGAGGACAAATCCCACCCAGGAACCACCTGGCTCCCACTCCTCCTGTCAGCCATGCCAAGTGGGATATTGCAGAAGTCATAATCCCCAGCAACTCATGATTGGCCAAGATCTCCATACACCTCAGAGCCCTCAGGAGGAGCTGCTACAACACCTGCATCTCTGGCCATGCATATGGGTCACCCACACAGGGCCTTAATAGAGAAGGAAAACACACAAAACTACTCCAGGTGTTGCCAGCTGCAGGACACACTGGTGGCTTCTCCCACAGCCCACCCCTGAGATACCATTAATACCCAATAGTGGGACAGAGAGAAGAAACCACCACTGCCACAGAAAACACTTCTCCCTCCCTACCCATCCCCCAGACAGTCACACAGCAGGGACCTGAGCCACCCCAATTACACCCTTTGTCCAGTGACAGCAACAATAAGACAAATCCTGGGACTGGCCTGAAATAACAGGTGGTTTGTGTGCCCTCCACCTCTGCAAGACAGTACCACAAAAGGACTGTCAGACATGGAGCAGCAGCTTGAGCCACTGAAAACGAACAGGAACAAACAGCTCCTCGCACACCACAACTGACAGCTTGTCCTGTGCCTCTCCAGCAACCCCATCCATGAAGAACATGGACCTTTTATAATATGCTTCAGGGTGTATTATCATTTATTCCTAACCTTTGAAAAGCTTAGCTAAATTGGACTTCAAGTTCTTTAAAAAAAAATAGAAAACATTCTCAACTAATTATGTTTAACATATACCTGATTGTGTTCCTAAATTATCAAAGCACATGCAGGTATGTCAGCTGTCCAACCAGGACTGCAGTGCAGCCACTGTAAAACAGGCTCCAGCCTCCTGAACAACAAAGACCTTTCAGGAGGGAGACAACATCTTCAGGCAGCACATCTAAAGCAGCAAAATCTTTACTCAGATGATCCAACTTGTGACTCCAAGCTGTCCCAATTTATGCACAGAGAGCACACACAGGACTCCAGAAGCATCAGCACCACCAACCAAACCAACTCCACCACCAGGACACGGACAGAAAGCAGCAAGGAGGGCAGAAGAGGGTGTTCCATTCCTTAATAAAACTTAATAAGGCTTTGAGTATTTGTGTTGGTAAGTAAAACACAAGAGCAGCAAACCAAGTCAGTAATGGGCCTAAATGGGAGCGGAACTGCTGGCAGAGCAGTAAATTCAAGTCAACACAAGGAAGATTTATTTCTCTATTTGATGGTGATCTACGCCTTGGCAAGAGCAGCATCTGCCCTGCACATTTATCATCACTGCTACCTGCATCTTTGACTCCACCTTTGCCATCCCATGACAAGATAGTGCCTTGTGCTCGCTGCAAATTCAGACATGCCTGGCATTGCTTGTTACACTAACTTAACCACCTGCTGTTCATAATAAAATGAGTATTTCCTTATTTCTTGGCATCTTCTCATAGGTGGCATTGCTACAACACTTGCTGTAATTCTCAAGTGCTGCTCCAGATTGAAAACTCATCCAGGATAGGAAAAACCTCTTTAAATTTCCAAAAAAAAACAACTACTAAAGTGTGGCTGGGCAGGTCCTTTTGGTAATTTTTTTTTTTTGTAGTTTGTTTGGAGTTTTTTTGTTTGTTTTTTTTGTTTTTGTCATTTTTTAAGTCCAAATATGTTTGCTGGTTCTTCCACCCAGAATTACAAAGAAGAGAATGCTAAAAATAGGTGAATTTTTGTGACAAGGTGCAGATGGGAAGACACCAACATTAAATAAATGAAGACCATGCTGCCACCAATAAAAAGTACAAGTCCAACAAGTTTCTTCTATATTAACCATTTGTGAAGAAACAAATCAGGACTCACTGATAAAATACTTTTTAAAAACTCCTCATGAAATGTTGTTTAATATGTCTTCTTTAACCAGAGACAAAACCAATCCCAAACCAATGAGAATCACATCCCCTTGAATGTGTTGAATGTGAAGTGGGTCTTTTTCTGTGAAGGAGCCCTCAGTGCTGTTTATAACACATCCTCTCACAGGGAAGCTCCAGTGATTAAGGAGAAAAATTAAGCCCTGGAAGTCTCCTCATTAACAGGAGTCCAAACAAGCCGTGGTTAGAATTTAAGTGGCTTCTACTAAATTTAGATTATATCATCTGTGAATAATCATGCCCCACCACAGTTAATAGTGTGGTTGCTGCTCTAAGTTCCTTTTAGCTGTGGATGCTGGTTGAGTTGATATCAATCAACATAAAGCACAAGAGCATCCTTCCATCTCCAGCTTCTCAGAAAAGCTGTATTTTAAAGAGTCTTTAATGGACTATTAAATATAGAGGAAAACTTACCCATGCTCACTCACTTAACCAAGGCACGACGAGCATTTTCAAGCAAATCACTCCCCACATTCACATCAGTAAGTGATTTCAGGGAGAGGCTTTGTTCACATTATCCTAATGTGAGCTTTCCATGATCCATCTGCAGTGTATCTGCCTGAACAATTATGTCAAGCATATGGAAACAAAGCTGGCAGGAGGAGGGGAGGAACAGACAGCACCACACCAGCTGAATGGGATGTACAGGTACAGAGATGGCACCTACATGAAGGTGCAGAGAGCAACTACTAAACATACTGCAAAATAAAATGATTCTCAGATATAATTATTTCAAGTTCAAGTATGCTTACAGAACAGTTCAGCTCCTCCAAAGCATAAAGTGCTAGAGATGATGTTCAAGTCATTTCTATTACCTTGACACTGTTGACAAATGCACCATTGAACGATTTTATCACTGTACAAACTCATCATAACCATCAGCACACCACTACTGGTAACGAAAAGCACTTCATGAAGTGCCCTGTGTGAAATCTAAAATTTGATATGGCTCCTACCTGGCAGCTATCCTGTATTAAACTCACCTTTTAACTATGGTTAAAGCCAAGTGAGTACCCAAGCAGCCTTGGAGACCTGTGCTGAGAATAGCTGAGCAGATGGAGCCCAGAGAAGCTAAATAGCACCAATATTAAGAGCATCTAAGCTCACACAGAATATTTCCTCCAAGTACAACGTGTTAGCTTCAGATGCTACATCAACCATTTCTATGAATCCCGACAGGCAGTGAAGATTCACGTGCAGTGACACCTGAAAACAAAAATTAATGCAGGTAGTTTTCCTGCCTGAACATATGTGCTGCAGTGAAGATACACAGCTCTTAATCCTGCTAAGTGCAGTACACAGTAATGCTAGGAAATTATGAGTGCACAGACATCTTTATGTTTTGCCTACTTGGCAATCTATGTTTTCTGTACACAGATTTATTTGTAAGTGATCCATATGCATACCATTCCCAGAGTTTGTGTAAAGCCATACTTCAAACTGCAAACAAAATAAAATCACTGCGGGTGCAGTGAAGGGCAAAAAAAAGGGAAGGCTGGCACACGGTGTAACTCAGTCAAAGAGCTCAAATTGAACCTAAACTGCAGGAAATAACAGAATTGGCTCCAAAAATCAGACAGACCATTGATACTCAAAAAGTAAAGAGGCTTTTCTATTTGTGTTTGGTTTTTGGTTTTTTTTTTTCTAATTATCATTACTTGCTTGTTTCTTAAAGAAAACCCTTTAGATAATTTTTGCTGTTGAGAAGAAATCATGCCAACAAAATAGGCAAAGCTTGGATAGCTCCAGACCTGGCACTTCTGGGTACCTCCAGCTGTTCAGTTCATGATCCTCCCTTTCAGGACTCAATCACCCCTGTGTGAAACACGTTCTTCATCTCTAAGAACATCTAATCCACCTAAATGCTATAAATGATAAAACAAGGAAGCAAAATGCAGGTACTGCTGGATGAGTCAGGCAGTGGATCCAATTTGCATCATGCAAGCAAACAAAACTTCTGCAAACCGAAGCCTGAAGAAATGACACCTTCACCGTGTGCATTTCCTGCTGTTTAATCAGAACCGTTTTCTTTTATATTTTTTTGTGTATGTTTGATGCAATTACTGGAAAACTTTTTAGCTTGTTATGCAGGTTGTCAGAAGAGATGATCTAACAGTGCCTCCTGGCCTTAAAATCTCTGCATCTTTGATATATTTCTCAGGAGCTGGTGAAATATTACCATTACTTTTAAAATGCCTAGGCATACACTTCTCTGGCAATATGCAAGGTATTACTCACATTTCATTCACTTAATGCTCCATCTTCCCAACAATTTGAAATAAACTTCCTATGGGGGAGGCATGTCAGGGTATGCTCTCTAATACTTCTCTGAAATTAAATTCTAATTGCAAGGTGCGATCTGCATCAAACTGAGCCTTTTAAACGGCAACATTAGAAAAAGCTAAACAGTCTTGCTGAAATTAATCCACCCAAAGAATGGCTGGTCCCTGCTTCCGTCCATCCCATTCTGGCTGTGCCAAGGGAATTTGCTGGGACTGACTGGATGGGTCCAGCAAATGATCAACCTCCTGATCTCCCTCTCACAGCCAGGGCAAACACCATAGTTTCACACAAATGTGCTTTTTCTGCCCATATACAGCATGGGTGCAGAGACAGATTGGTACTGGAAGTTAAATACAAACTGATTTACAAGGGAAAAGGAAAAAACCCAAACCAACCCACATACATGTTTTAAAGCTCATCTGAATCCTCCATTTATTGAAAAAAAGCTGGTTTGTAACACAGGGTCCAGTCCCCTTCTCAGCTCGTAACACCATCGCAGTAGGACATTTGCAAGTTAAAATAAATGTCCAGCACACTGAAAACATATGCAAAGCCACATTTTTAAGCCATTTCCTCCCCAATTTCCTCTCCATGCCAGCTCACTGCTGCACTTCTCCTATTTCATGGGCTTATTAATATTGCAGCTGCACAACCAGAATTGCTATTACCAGGCCCAGACTCAAGTTCCATGTACAGGAGTCAGTTTGTCAAACACTCCCCATGAACAACATCTGCAACAGCTGAATTCCAGTTGATCACTTTCCTGCTGGAAGCAAGTCTCTGCCTTATAAACTATTGACTTTGTTCCAGAGTTGCCCAGTAAACTGCATTTTTAAACCTGATCTGCATCAACAGGAGCTAGCCACAAGCAGAAGAATTTTGACTGCAGTATTGGAAACCATGGAAGTATTTCCTTCATAATCACAATTAAGACATTTCTCTCAAAGTTCAGCTGCTTTCTGTGAACAGAAAGCAGAAATTTGTAGTACTAACCATGATTTTTTAAAAATTCCATGCAAACCCAAAGCATTCTTTTTTATGTATCCTATTTCAATGGATCTTGTTTACAAAGCTCCATCACCGCAAACATTTAAGTCCATGTCTGAGATCCATTTCAAACACAGCCAATGGCCAACTGAAGGTTTCTGAGACACTTCCAGGTTACCCTCAGGATATATGCCTGTAAACCCATTTGCAGCACCTTTCCCACATTTGGCCAGTATTCATATCCCATAAAAAACAGCAAAGGCAGAAACAGGATGACATCAGTGCAAAACTCCTCCTGAAAGTCCTGCCTTGTCCCTACCAGAGAATCAAATTGCAGAATTCGCCTTTCTTACAATCCCATAATTTTATATAGAGACAATTTCCCATCTCTTTTAACAATTTTTTTTTTTCCACTTTGAGTTTATCAGTTGAGTAAGCTGCTTAATTTTAGCCTCCTTTATCATTAATATATTTTTATTAGAACAGTTCCTGAACAGATTCTTCCCCTTCTACATTTTCAATCTGGGGACTTTGTTGAATGTTGGTGGTCAAAAGAAATCACAAATCCTGAAAAAGTCATCCCAAGAAAAAAATGGGAATAAAAAAAGGAATAGAAGGAAGCAAGAGATGGAAAGGAGACTGCCCTAAGATGACTTGAGAAAAAAAAAAAAAATTAAAATCTGCTACAGATGTGAGTCCAAACTGGGGCCAATAGAAGAGGTTTTCCCTTATCAGGGGGAACATCCCCTTAACACTCCTGGTTTTCATGCAAAGGCCCAGGCAGAACTTGGTAAGCACAACACTCCCCCCATTACAGCTCCTTCCCCATAAAAATCTCTTTCCTAAAAGAGATGATCCAGATTGTGGAAGAAGCTATACATCTTTTCAATAGATCCTTCTCTTTTCATCATAAAAGCGAGCTCCAGCAGCTCTCCCATGGAATTCACTGTGAAATAAAATTTGCAACCTGGCAGCAGTGTCTGACAAGCAATATACAATCCTTCCTGAAAGGCCCAGGAGGATTCTATTGTTTTGAGGCTTAATTTTCAATTTGCATCTTTAAAAAGGTATGATTTCATCCAAATTCACTGGTCTGCTCATTTATATTTATCTGTAAGAGACCACATTTTAGTTCCTTTGAGAAGAAGCACAGTAAAAAAATTTTATGTTCAAAATTTTTCTAAGAGCACTACTCATATTTCTTGTTTTATTGCAATCTGCTTGGACAGAGATGTGAGTAATTTATTTTGAAGGGCCTGATTCTGCAGGCACTCCACACTGAGTAATCCCTTTGTGTTTTGCATGTCAGGCAGCAAAAAGAGGAGTTCAAGTGGCAGAAATCTGCACAGTTTCATTACATCAGAGGCTTTAGGCTCATTTACACCAAAAGAGGATAAAGTCCTGTACGTCACGATGAAAAATACAGAGACGTTTTGCCCCACACAAAACAAGTTTCTCCCTAACAATGACAAGCTGAAAACTAACTGCAACTGGAATCAATTAAAATTCATCACAAAGCGCCAGTACCTTGCTTCAAACCAAACAAAAAGTTGTGCCTCGCAGCCAACAATATCTTGGGAATGTTCACGCCAGCTCCCTTCAGAAAAGGCTCTTGACTCCGCTTCTATAATGAACATCTTAAGAACTGTAAATGCAACATTAACTGGTGGTAAAACCTTCAGGATACACAATGATTTTGAAAGAGAGCAATTAAACGGCGAGTTATTTTGAACCCGTGTCCCCATTCAAACTATTTTCCTTGTAGTCCATCTGCCAGAGAGCCTCTAAGGCAGGCAGGAAGATGCAATACCCATCCCAGAAAGCTGCTATTGCACTAACATTTCCAAAGGCCCACAAAGCTGACTATCATGAGCCTCATTAAGAAAATGCAAGTTGCTTCACTATCCTTAAATATATGAGTTCCATGGGCATCGTGCACAGAAATGAGACTGAGTTCCTACAACAAACACAACCAAGAGCAGCATCACGCCCTCCATGCCTGCTCTGAGCCCAGACATGAAGCCAAGGTCCTTCTGATGGAAGCCTAGTCTCATCATGGCCATTTGGACTTTTTTTTTTTTTTGCAAGGAAACTTTTCTATTTCAACAAAACAGAAGAAAAGATGAGGGAGGGCTTCACAGCTCTCCCAGCAGGAATGAGAAGTTTCCCTCTCATTCATGACTACCAGATGGCAAAACAAATTCCAAGAGGAAGATGAATTTTAGGGTTGATATTTTTACTACACATGTTCAATAAAGTAAATAAAGAATGTGAGGAAATTTATGTAACTCAGAGGAGATCTTCTCAGCGCACAAAAATTCAGGAATGAATTTAATTGCTGTACCTAAAGAAAGAGGAGATATAACTGGGAAAAATTCATTATCCTGCACAACGTTCACATTATTCACCTTATCATCAATGTCAGACAGTGGCAGCTATTTTCATCAGAGCTCAAAATACTCCAGCAGCACTCTGGGATGAAACCCTCACCTACAGGAAACAATGGGAATGTGATAACTTTGGTCTAAGCAGAATTACAACATTTGGATTTGATGTGTTTAAAAAGAGTGATGAACATGACTCCAGACTGATTTCTATTTGCAAACCTTCCCTCCTCACCTTTGGCATTTCCTCCAAAACACTTTTCAACACCTTCACTGGCAATCCCCCTCCGAAGGCAAAGAAAATCAAAAGGTCAAAGCCCTAATTTGTACAAATCATAGTGTGCATGACTAAAAACGTACTGCTAACCTTGACACTCCAATAATTGATGACCCAACCTCACTTGGAAAGCAGTAAAAACAAATAAAATCAAGGAAAATTTACTTTGTGGTTTTGAGAGTCACTGTCACCACTGGCATCAAAAGCCCTGCAATATTTATTTTTTCTTCTAAATCCTGGAAATTAGGTTACTGGAAAAGCATCCTTTTAAATATATAGAATACAAAAAATGCAATACAAATGTTGAAAGGCTGGAAATTAGTGTATATCTGAAGTCCCCAGAACCAAGAAATAAAAATTAACTTGAGAACACATCTCCCTTCACCAATCTCACAAAAAACTGAAGACTGACTCACGAGTTTTGGGTTGTCAGTTTGTTTTTTTTTTATTTCAAGGTTGGCACGACTCTAATGTTATGATTTGGCCAAATTAATCCTTTGGAGTAAAAGATAATAAAGAGAATTAAAACAGATTAGATAAATATTTGTATTTATTTCACTAACTTTTCCAGTCAACATTGCATTTGTGAAACATTCCACACTGCAAACTTCAAGTAGATCTCTAATGTGAAGGCATTAAATAAGTGAGAATTGAGCTAACAGAGCTGAAGTGTTCAGCAAAACCTATCACTGAGGCTGCTCCATCTGCTTTTACTTATTTAGGAAACAGCAGGCTTCACATATTTGAGATGAAACGAATGAGAAAACATTACAGCAACATAACTTCCCTCAACTGAAAATATCCACCTAACAGATTTTAAAACAGATTTCTAATACATGTAGGAAGGGTTCCCTGATTTTTTTTTAATTGGCTCAGTAAAGTACAAAGATGTTTCATTTCTCACAGGTTTACTTCTGTAACACTTATTTGTTTAACAGTTTTGCAGTGAAAACGGTTCTGCCAGCTCATGCTGCTTCTTCCCACATAAAGTTGCTAGAACCCATCCTTTAAGAAAACAATAAATGAAACTTGGGCCCTGGTGGTTTGAAGTGTTTACATGGGTGCTCAGTCTTGCCCACAAGGAGCAATTCCTCAGGCCCTGCCTTTGGCAGCCCTCTGACCCTTCTGATGTCCTGTATCCATCCATGTGCTGCTTCCCACCTCTCTGGCTAGGTGTGAGCTTCACTCCCAGCAAAGTTTGGAGGCTGTGCTGCAGAGCCCATCCTGCCCAGGGGACCCTGGGCACTGCCCATCCTCTCCTGCTGTGCATTGCCAGCCTCAGCTGTTTGATAAAACCATCCTTGATGCTGGTCCTGGATGCTCAGCTCTGACCCCCAAACCCCCTGCAATCCATTTCCAACCACCACTGCTTCCATGCTGCTCCATGCAGTTGTGCCAGGGCTCCTTCACCAGCCAGACTGCCCAGCCAGTGCTTCTGGGCTTCCAAGACTTCTCTCCAATAGGGGAATTTAATGACAAAAGCCAGGATATCAGTGCTTCCCTAAGATAACCATTCCTTTAGTACCATACACACATACACACACAGAGGTATATATAATCTCTCTCAATACACTTACTGTAGCTGCATGTGGTCTTTTAACTTCAACTCAGCACAAACTACAAAAGATGCCCACTCAAAAAAAAGGAAACAACTCCTGCACCATGATATGTTGCACACCATGGAATTTTTGCAACATCCTAATCTGTGACTACATCTGCAGTTTTCTCTCAAGTGTGCTATATACACATAAGGCACTAGAGATGATAAAGGAACAGTAAAACCACAGAACTGAAGGAAAACCATAAAGGAGAAAATTCTCCATCAAGCCATCCCACAGCTGACAGCTTTACCACCTTCCTGTGCAATAGTGCAATCCTCATCAAGAATCGTCATGTAGCTTCTCTGCAACCATCATAATTACAATTAAGTCTCAAAGAATTACCTCCAAGCCAGGTGCTATCCACAGTTTTAATGTCACTGGTCATTTCTGAAATGCTGAGAAGCGTAAAATTTTTCTGATGTTGAATGTGACAGCAACCCACCATTATGACAGAGTGTGCAAACTGTGAAAATTAAATAAATTAGCTCAATCTTCCAAAGCTGATATTGTCAAGGATACTCAACCATTGCAATGGTATTGCCTCCATGGGAGGAAAAAAGGGAAAGCTCACTTTGGAAAATAAAATGAAATTCTCTTATTCTTGCTGCTACACACAAGACTGAATCAAATGAATGGAATCAGGTAAAAGAATAAACTAGCAAATATCGTCTCATTGTCAGGCTGCCAATTTAAACCAGCTTGGTAGTTACCAAACAAAAAGCTTATTCCCTAAGCTTTATGGTCAATAGCAAGAGAAAGCAGTACTTATCCCTAACATTTTAATTTTCCATGGTTGCCAGTCATTTAAGTATTTCAAGAAAATAAAAAAAAAACCAAAAAACCCAAACTCCGTATTTTCTAAAAGTTGCCTTCTTAACATTCATATTTTACTTTAAGGAACAAAACCAATAGTTGAGACCATGCAAGCACTATTTAAGTGAAGAGAACCAACTGATAGAAGTTTGGACCTGCAGTCTGGCATCCCATTTTAAAGCAGTCCTTCCACTTCAAATACTGGGGGCTCCTATCTTTCTGAACCTAACACTGCCAGGGTGGAACCACAACTCTCAGTGCTGGGATTGGCATGAGCTAGTTTAATTACAAAAGCAAGCAGAAATAATTTGCTTACTTAATGCATCAAAGCCAATTGAAAAGTTGAATATTTAACTTATGAGCACACTGGCATTTCAGAACATACTCTACATTGTGAGGAGTTATTTGTAAAAATAAATTCTCACCTGAAAAGTTACGTAGTAGAGTTTTCATTTTACATAATAAATCCTAAAATAACAAGCATAAACCTGCAGTTTGTTCCAACAGGGTTCCAATCTTGTATTTTGATCAGGCTGAAACAAACACCTCTGTATTTTGAGACGAGCATGCCATCAAATCATAACTACTGTTCCACACTGATTTTACCACAGTAAAATTTACTATTCAATTTTACTGATCCTTTGACCATTTCTATAAAGCTAATATAAGTTCATAATAAAAAAAAGCAAGCAGTGAAACCAAACAACCCTCCCACGTAGATAAAAGCCTCCGTTTCCCCCCACTTCACAGCATAAATTCTCTCCCAGCCTTTCCTGAGGAAAAAAACCCACTGCTACTGTGTAAAACTGCACACCAGGAGTGATCATCAAATAGGGCTAACCTTGATTCTGGCACAGCATTTAAAGGATGACCAACACTCGAGTCTGTACATAGAAAAAATGAAAATATTGAACAAAAGAAGCACAGGAATTAATTATTCAGGGTTTACCAAACAGTGCTAATTGCTGGCAGCACACTCATGGGCTGCAAATGCACAGCCCTGGTCAGCATCTGATGGTGCTGGTGTGAGGATTGTGTCAGCACTGACAGCCCCATGGTTCTGCAGATGGGGCAGAAAGGGAGGACAAGAAGAGAGGGTGAGCAGGAAGCCAGATCAGCCTCTAAATATGCCTGTGCTGAGGTTAAAGCTTCAGCACAGCAACAAACAGCTGTAAAACACTTCATTTTCAAAAAATTATCATCATCTACTTGCAGATCTCCCAAACTCTCCATGAGCCATTTAAAGCCTGCGAGGTGCACAGGAGTTGAAAAATCAAATGGCCAAACATCAGCTTTTATTAGCTGCATCTCCCATGCCCCCTGCATATATAAAGGCAATAGAACATCATCCAATTTTGTTTTGTCATTTTTCTGCATAACTTAGTGAGTTAAACATGTATTTATCTCCTTTTCAAGTATCTCGCTAAAGGCTAAAACTCATGTTTATTTGTACAGACAGAAGATACTTCTCACAACTGAAAAACATGTTTGAGGCTCAAACAAACGCATTAGAAAGAAGAAAAGGGCAATTGGTTGATGAATGGAATATTCTGTGTAACTCCTTTAATTGATAACTACATTTTGCTCAGAGGTGAAGGGATACAATGGCATAAGATGAACTGCAGGTTGTTTTTTGTGTCCTGCAATTCCTTCATTCTGTTACCTTGTGTATAAGGCAATTCATTCAGGACTCATTCTGGTGCATTCAGGTTGTCCCAAGACACAATGTTATTAGACAGATCAGTAATAGATTAAATTTCATAATAAAGCCCAGAGTAAATTGTGTAACAGATTCAAGACTACAAATTTAAGAGCAGCAGCTGCTTCTAATTCTAATGTAAAGCTTAATTTCATTTGGTAACAAAACCAGAAAATATGGGCAAAGAAAGACCACTGTCAAATAGTCCAAAGGCAACTATTTTTGCAAGACAAGTGATAGTTTAATTTACTGGCCATGGTGAGTTTTGCAACGAAACAAACTGCAATCTAATTACTTGCTGCAAAACAAGAGCCTGATTTGATTTTAGAAGAGGTTCTCTCTAATTCCCTGTTATTGTTTTGTCACTGTAAACTTAGATATTGCTGGAGGGCCGGCAAGTTTAATTTCCAAATCAATCCTTGATTTACGCACACATCCTGCCTGGCGTGCATGCGTAATGTGCACGTCCCCAGGCAGCAACTGCTGCACAAACACTCAGGACTCAAAAAATATCCACCTACCTCATGTCTGCACACATGGATCTGGGGGTTAAAAATAACAATGAAAGAAAGCCCTCAACCATCTGCATAAGGAGAAAGGGAAGAGAAACTCAAGGGAGCAGAGAATACAAGGCAAATCAGCAAATAAGGAAATCTTGCTCTCAGTTTCTAGAATAACTTTTAAAATGGGTAAGTCTTAGAAATAAGAGTTGTTTTACTTAAGTTACAAAAAGCAAAACCAGATTTCTGCTCAGAACTATTTTTTGCAATTGATGTTAAATTGTTTAGAGGTAAATGAGCTTATGAGTGGTCTGAAATCACAGAAGAGCACATGGATTCTGTCACAGGATGCTCCCACTCCATTGCTCTGGTCATGCCAGCGATCCCATGCAGTACCTGCTGCATTATTTAAAGCCTTTTCACACAGCTCCCCACACACAGGCTTTCAGCTTGAGAATCTGCAGCACGATGCCTGTGGAGGGCTTTGAAGGTGTATCCTGGGAGAAAACTGCCAAGGCAGGAGTGCTGGAGGAAAGCCAGGGGTACCACGAGCGCAGGCAGGCTGTCCTGGTGGAGCTCAGCTCAGCCCTGGAGCAGGGCTGGCATTCCCAGGGGAGCACAGCCCTCCCTGGGAACGGGGCAGGCTCAGCATCCCACCCCGAGGACAGGACACCCCTGGGAGCCCAGACAGACCAGCAGCCCAGGACAGCAGAGATGTGTGGAAATGTCACATCCAGCAGCACAGAGAAATGTCTTCAGAGCCAGAAGATGAGAACTCAGGGGAGTTAAATTAACAACATAGCACAACATTTTACCAAGTAATAGCACTATATTTTTTCTTTTATGGAGCACTGCTCAGGGCAATATTTAATCTCTTGAGTTTAATGAACTTTTAAAACTACTCAATAAATACTCAAAGCCATGACAAGTACAATCATAAGATAAATTTAGTCCTACTCCAGTGGACTATATCACTTTTTGTTATTAAAAAATGTTAATTTTAATATACTAGGGGACTTCATTTCTATAAAAGAAGGTGTCAGAGTTTCTAAATTCACATCACAATGGTTAGTTTTCATTAAAGATGTTAAGTACGTTGTCATTTTTAATAAAAATACATGGTGAGCCCTTCTTTCTAGGCTAATAATAGAACTTTGGATAAATAGCCCTATCTATAAAATGTTCCAGCTCTCAGCAAGGCTTCCTTTAGTCACTACAGAGGTTAAGATTTCGTGAAATTACTTGATGAATTGAATTCATGTAGCTAAAGAATTTGTGCTAACCTCAAAGTGAAGACCTAGCTAATTATTCCATATTAATGTATTACATGCATAATATAACATTAGACACGTAATAGGAACGTGTTTTATTGTGCATATGATATATTAACATGCAAGTAATATCCACACTAGAGTAAACAAAGACACTACATCTATAAAAACACTAAAATAGAACAGAGCCACCCTCAGAGTAACATCACTCCCAAATAATGCCTGTAAGGTCTGTTATTGCTGTCTGCCTACATCCAGAAAAAAAAATGCATTAAAAGAATATAAAAATTGCAACATGAAGTACTAAAAAGGTAGGAAGCACTAAAACAGAGTTATGAATGTAGGTTGTCAGTCATCTCTTAATTTCATTTTTGTTCAGCTCTGTAAACAGTGTCTGCCTGCAGGTGTTCAAGAGCAGCCCCCAGTTCTGTCTACACCTCCTTGTATCAAGACAGAATAGCAGAGAAAATAAAATCGAAGCATAAGGAGGGTTTGGTCAGTGGCAAAGGATGAAAAAAACCAGAATTCAACATACCCAGGTCACCACACTGCCACACCCACACACCCCATTCCAGCCAGAACAGCCAAGGACAGCATCCATGCTGCCTTCATCCATAAATTTATCACTCCTCAAATGCCTTTAAATTGACTACAGCTTTGTATATATGCTCTGAGTTATCAGACATGAAGTACTAAGTAGTCTCCCCATTTATTTTTCATTACCTCCCTGAAAAATGGAGAAAATCAACTGCTACAATTCCTTTTGAAATACATTCCTGAAAATCTGGGTATTGATTTAACCTCTTTCATGCCACATTTCTTTTAATTCCCAGAAGTCTGCCTTAGTAGAACATCTCTATTTGAAATAGGAGACAGGATGTACTGAGAGAGGTATGCAAGGATTCTTCTCATAAGAAGTTTATCTTTGTTAGGTGATCAGATAGCTCAAAATTACATAAAAGTATTGGGTTTTTTTCTCTAAAAAAAGGAGAGTAAAGAGCTCTCAAAGGCTAGGATCTCATATACTTTCACAGTTAACAAAAAGTTCTTGTGGAGGGAAAAATTATGAGAAGTCAGGACTTTTTCACCTATCCACAAATCCTAGGTGTCAGAATTAAATCACAAGACTTTTCTAATAACTACTCTATTCTTTATTTCCAATATTTATATAGGTTCTTTCAAGAACAACAACATGCTGTGTATTTAATAGTGTTCTTTTTAATGAATTTTTCTTATAGGCAAGAATGAGTTTGCCTTCAGCTCAGCAGCTACAGGCACTATACAGATTATTACCACCACACTCAACCAGATAAGGCTCATCTTGTAAGGTTCTGACACCTTTGCCACTCAAAGCACGAGGTAACATGAACAAATGAGAACATAAAAAATGGTTCTGACAAATAACTAGTTAATTCACACATTATGTTCTGATAGCTGAAATTGCCTTCCCAGTTTTATGAAGAGATGTTAGGAATGGAAAAGAGAAATTGGGTGGTTCTGTTCGCTCTTCTCTGATCCCATTACTTACTGGGCAGAGCTGTTGCTTGGAAATCTTAAACACTAAATATGTTTACTGTGTTAGCCATTCTGTAGTAGACTTTTCAAATATAGCTCAAAAGATGCACTTTCAAACTTGCCAATTATCTTTGATGAACATGTCACCCAAAATAATGGTGTACATTCAGTGCTGTTTTCCTGAGGATTTGCTTCTCTTTAATGCATTAGAAGGCTGCTGCTCATAGCTGATGATGCAGCTTTGTCAAAATGGAGCCAACACCACCAAAAGCAGAGCACAAAAGACAAGATGACCTTTCTGCTGTACATGCAACAAACTAAAGTGAAAGAAATGAGATAGAAAATCAGCCTAGGAAAGGACCCTGTTATTACTGCAACCATGGAGAAACTTTACATAGGAAAAACTGTACCTGATTTGCCTTCAAACACAGCCAGCCCAGCCAAACAGATCAAACCTTCAGCATTTTGCATTTCCTGCAGTGAGCTACACAAACCCCTTTGTCTGGGAGCTGCAAGGATGATGACTCTGCAGATTCATCACTGGGAAAAACCCCTCATCCTCAGGGTTTGCATTCATTCTGCTTCTGCTCCATATGCTGAGTTAATTTGGGTTTCATCGGCCAGCCCCAGCCCACACACAGCCTCACACCTGAGCTATCTTGAAGAGTAGTTGTGAACAAAAAAAATAAAAATCTGTCTTTACCAACTAAAATCCATTTTTTTTTCAATTTCAGATGGAGGTTTCCAGCCTCGTAGGAGTAATGGGACACAACCACTGACATTATAATTCAATAAAGGGAAAAGAAATCATATCTGTCAGTCCATCTTTGCATCACAGGGCCTCTTTCTTGTTCCTCCTAGCTGACCTCTGCAACAAAGCTGTCAGCTTAGAAGAGCTTAATATCTTGAGAAGATAACCCCCTTAAATTTCTTCCCTGGCTCACTGACATTCTGTCATCTAGGAGAAAACCTGGCCCAAATTTAGGATCGCTGGGATTTCTTTCAGCTTACTGAGCAGCATGCCAATGCTGTGTGCATCTGCCCAGGGTAAACTCCCAAAGAGAGCCTGATCCTGAAAACTGTCAGGAGTCCAAGAACTTCACTAATGCCTCTTAGCAGCACACTGCTTAGAAATTCGGATAAATTTTTGGGCAGAGAAGGTTTAATTCTCTTTGGTCTTTCAAACACGTAAATAATGCTGTACTAGAACACAACAATGCCAGCCCAGCTGCACCTCTCTGCCTCCAAACTTTACTGTCCTACCCAGAAGAACAGGAAATTTCATTGTCTATCCCCAACTGGAGAGGTTTGAAGTCCTCCTGGACCAAAATGGGCAACTCCACCTCAAACAGGGATCCAAATTCAACCTGCCAGGACTGAGCATCACCAACACTTAGACAGGCTGGGAAGCGAGATACGAACTGAGGAACCTGTCAGGCTCCAAGGTCTTCCTTGTGCTGCTCAGGAATATTTCCTGTTAAATAAGAGAAGTGTATTCGGATGTCAGATCATGACCTAGAAGCCAGGTGCTACAAATCTGCCTGTGAAAGAGTAGAGACAGAAGCAGCATTTACTTCTTGCACAGGGATGGAATATCCTGTCCCACGGGCCGTACACACATTCCAGCATGTTCTGCTGTATCATAATGGGAAAACTTCTGAGGAAAAACCTTCATTAGTCTCATATTGTTGCAATACACAAGCACTATATGAAGTTATCAAGGAATTCATTTAGGCTAAAAGCTGCTGCTACTACTAATTGTAACTACTGTTTGAGAAACTCAGATTTTGGTTAATTAACTTTGGGCAGTCAATTTAGCTACAGTCCAAGCTGAAGCATTGCTTTGCATGTTCTGACATTGTTGGCCTTCTTAAAGTCTTTGCCATCAAAATCATTCAGAGTCTTAGGACCAGAATCAGTATTTAGTTATCTACAGCTCATTTAACCAAATATTCCACAAACATTTTCCAGTAAAACACATCTTTTAACTCTTTCCCCCACCCCCCTCCTCAGATGAGCAATTTTCATTCACCTTTCACATGGCTGGAATTTCAAGCACTGAGTGGTTCATAAAGAATGAGGAGTAAAAAAACTCTCCTCATTCAGGGAAGAGACTGACAATTAGCTCATAAGACATTATTTATATTTAAGCATATCAAGTGAAGATACATCATTTGCAAGCCCAGTTGTAACAGCTGACACTTGCCCTTTGCTGTGTTAACAGTAAGGTACCAAACTCCTATCAGCCACCCTAATATTGGCACTTGGCAATTAGCATGTTTTCAAAATGCATCTAAATATAAAATCTGATCAGATTTATTGCAGGAGTAGAAGAACTTCAACTTAATCTGTCTGCTGTTGGTGCAATGAAGTAGTATTGCCTGTCTTTGCTGTGCACAACAATATGAAGGATTTTGGAGAGGAAGTTAGCAGAGATTGTTGGATGTGCACTTCATCACCTTAAAATTTAATTTGTTTCTGATAAGGTACATGGAAACACCATACATTTTGTGGATCTAAGAACACCTGAGAAATGTGATGGCCAGGCTCTGGCATCAGGCTTTGCACACAGACGGGCAGATCATTACATCTCTATCAAGGAAGGTGGCATTAAAAACTTCAGCAAAGGAGTGGGATGAAGTAGAGACAACAATGATTAATGTATGAACAGTGTCCACTCAACCACTGAGGCAGTAATAAAGGTATTAATTTGACTGCAAACATTAAAATATGTACAGTAAGATGGATTTTTGAACAGTGCAGTGTGGCATAACCTTAATACAGTACATTAAAATCATTCATTACAATGAATAAATAGCTTAATGAGATTTGAAACATCCAGCACTCTCTGTGTAAGCAGGTGATGAAGTGAAGCCTGGTATCAGCACCACTGAACATAAATTATGCAAAAGTAATACTTTTAATGTCATCTATTCACTAGCATTGTTGCTTTTGTTAAATATTCCAGTGTACATCCTTCTGGGACAATATTAAATTAGTCTGTCCTGGAGTTTACAACAAACTCCCCTGCAACAGCCTGATTTGCATAAAAGTAAACAAAATAAAAATGTGCACATGCAGTGGGATTTCCTTCCCTTGGTTTATTTTTGCAAGGAAGAGAATTCATCTTACCAGGGCTAGAACATCTTGGTTTTGTTGCTGGTGGTGTATTGCTCCCTCAAAGTCAGCTGCCACATTAAACATGGTATTCCAAGTTAAACTGCAGGGGTATAAGATGAACTGATGGAGCACTTTTTTCCCCCCTATTAATTTAAACAACTTATTAACAAATCAAGCCATTTCATTTAAATTATGTGCCTAACCACATAATTAGTTAACTAAAACCACTTAAAGCACATTTTTCTTCCCATTTTAAACTGTGATGTTGGAGCTATTCTATGCCAAAGCATAGAAAAGAAAAGCAATTACTCCAACAATGATGTTTTTTAAAAGGCTGGTACACAGGTTCTTGCAGCATAGACAAAGCTGTGGGTTTTGTTTAATGATCACTTATTTCTTTACTGTGTACAGACACAGCTCGGAGTTTTGGATTAATTTCAATAAATATAAAATCTTTATTATAACTGTTCTAAAGCACTTGTTATTTACATTTGGAAGTGCAGGATTACTCATGCATGGCTATCTGTCAATTAATCCAGTATCACCCTGTGGATTTTCCCATTTGTAATTGGAAAAATAGAGCTTTCCTGGCTCTCTGCAGAAACAACAGCCATTTAACTACAGGTGGTGCTCGCAGTGGCACTGCACACATTTCTTCAATGTTTATATAGAAAATAAAACCCCTATTTCCCTCCAGAGACGGGAAAGGATTTTGGGGGGTTATTTTCCTGTCTCTAGCATTAAAGTGAGGTTTTATCAATGACGGAAGGCAGAATAGCAGCAATGAGTGAAGGAGATCAGCAATCTTCCCAGCATGGCATGGCTTAACCCCAGCCACAGCTCCGACTCCCCTGGTGGGATGGGGGAGAGAATCCAAGGAGTAAAACTGAGAAAATTGGTGGGTTGAGATAAAAACCCTTCTCAGGGAGAAGAGAGTCACTGATCCCCTCTGCTGACTCCCCACAAGTTGCAGAAGCAGAGGGAAAGTGACCCAGAGCAGAGCGCTCAGCCAGGTCACCCCACGGGAGAGGGTGGCAGGGGATCTGCTGACAGTCACACAGCCAGGCTGCATGAAATCAAATGGAAAAGCTGATGGATTACTGTGAACACTGGCTCCCAGAACTCCTACATATTCAATGCAAAAGAGAAGGAATAAAGATTAACCGAGTGTATATTCCCCACGGTGTCCCAGAGAACTTGGGTTTTTACCAAGCTCAAAATCCAGTAAGTTTTATCACAGGACACCTATTCATCAGTACAAAGTGGCCTGGAAAAACTTATCACTGTGCCTTCCCAGTCAACCATGATTACTCTCCCAAGCCTCTTGGATTCTTAAGGTATTTACAGCCAATTATTTACATCCCTTCTTAAGTGATTTCCTAGAAAAGATTCACACAAACATCTTAATCTCTGGATATCTTCCAGGAACTTTCAGTTTTATGAAATGCCACTACACTCATCAGTCACAGTGCTATAAATGGTACCAGCAACCATCCAAATTCGAGGGGTTTGTACTCAAAAGTAAAATACAACAGCTCAGACTATCTGATTCAAGTGGAGAACTGTCCTTGCCCAACAGCAGGAGGGGGTTGCACTTTTGAGGCACACACTGCAACATAACGTCGTATGCTCCAAAAAACAAAATACCATTTAATGTACAAACTCATATGAAGGGGAAAAAGAAAAATTCAAAAAATATGACTCAGCACTAGAAATTTCTTTCCAGAAAGGTAATTTTGGGGGCAGATAAACCCACAGAGTCCAACCCTGCTGCAGAATAAATAGCTGTTTACTTTAATTCCGTGGAAGAGTAATCTCACCTACACCACAACAGCATTAACATCACCTAATTACTCATCAAATGCAGGAGCAAAGCTTGCTGACCCAGCCAACATCCTTCCTTTTTCTTGATGCTCAGTGTGTCCATATCTCTGCAGCACACGGCAAGACACAAAGGTGGCACAGCAGCTGTCACAACAGGGGCTTGGGCTCGTGTTTGCAAAATACATCCCAACCTGATTACACGCTTCAGCAGCTATCACTTCTCAAAATTCAATAGAAATTAATTTCTCAACAATGAGGGCAATTAAAAGGTCTGCATACTATAAAGTAAGAATACCTGCTGACACACCAGCTTTGCCAATAAAGCTGTAAACAAAGCTGGAACGCAGGGATATTAAAAGGAAGACATCAAACTTCCATGCTCTGATTATGGGTCTGTTAATACAGTTAATGAAACAGTTACTGGTTTAATACAGTATTAACTCCAGCACAGCTTGTGGTACAGTAAGTTACACGTAGCAACTGAATTCTGTCCTCTAATTAAAGGACTTCATGTGAAGTAAAAAAGAAAGCCTTCATTATATTTGTGGTAAAACATCATTGTTAAAAGGTTCCAAACAATCAATGCAATCAGCAATTCTAGAGCTTATTGGAGGCCTTGTTTTCACCACTCAATAGGAGTTGGTTCAACCTCCAGCCATGCCTGAAATCTGAGCAAAAAAAATAATGGTCATCAGAAAAAATATTCTGATGACTCACAGGACCAACTGCACAGTCTGCAAAGCAGCAATTTTCTGAGAGCAAGGTCAAGTAAGGGGTTATCCAAAATACTTCAGGAAAATTCAGGAGTGCTGTAACGATGCCTCAACAGAAGTGGCATGGGAAGCCTTCCCTTTAGCTAACTTTAGCCCAAATTGAACAGTTAGCCTTCTAGACCTCAGTGGCAAAAATTAGAGAGCAAAAGGAAAAAGTTTTGTCAGAAGTGGACGGGGACACAGCTCCTGGTTGACCATCAGAACAAGCTCCTTTTTGGTGACAAATTCCTTGTGCCCTAACCACATGTGTAAGTAAAATTCCTACTCCAAATCAGCAGTGCCTGGCGACGGTAACTCCTCTGGCAGGTATAATAAATACAGGTACCTGTATTTAAATACAGAGCACACAGCCATCTCCACAAAGGTGATGTATTTTCCCTTCCTTGCAAAACCTCCCCAAACTCCTGAGTGCTCATGCTGCACATCTTTTGCTTTTGACACATTCCCTCAGTAGCTGCCTGAAGAACGCTCCCACCATAAGACGACAAAAATAAAGGCAGGATGACAAAGTGCCTTTCCTTACCCCAACAGCTGGCTTTAACTAATTTTCAGTTATTGAACAAGCTCGTGCAGGTGTGGAGTGTTTGTGGGGAACTCGGTGGCACGCAGATAAATGAGAACAGCAGCTTCCTGCAGCTCCCAATCAGGCAGAGGAGCGTCTGTGCCGGCTGCCACCGCGACCGTCACAACAGAAACCGCGGGGTGTCATCAGAATTCAGGTGGAGTTCGCCTTCCCCTCCCTTCATCGCTTTATTAAGCGCTTTCCAAGATATCCAAGCTGCTGCTCTAGCAGCCCACAGCCCGGGTTGTCTCTGGCCACATGCTTAAAACTTTAAATCAGAAGAAACAGTGTCAGATGCAAGTTATGATTTGGGAGGAAATAACCACGTTTAGTCTTTTTTCTTGGAGAATTGAATAAGGAAACTGAAGTGGGTTCCCTGAGCTCAAGTAGGTTCCTGGCACAGTCTGTCACATTTGACCCAAGTCTTGATTCCACCACAGCCCAAGTCTTTATTTTTCAGTGGAGTTAACCCACAAGTTGATAGTGGTATTACAGCAGAGGAAGGAAACTCTGTGGTCACAAGTGAGAAATTCCCAGACCCAAAGATCACTCTGGGAAGCTTCAGGAAATAGGCTTAAAATCCATACATGGTTTTTTGCAAGTAGTTCCTCAAGTTATATAAGAAATCAGGCCACTGACATTTCACCATCTTGTCGCAAAGGGTCAAAAAATAAAAATTTAAACTGCAGTCTAGGCTGGAAAGAACATCAGTTTCCTAATACAAAAAAAACCCAACAACAACAAAAAACCACAAAAATAATTTTCATATTCTGCATTGCAGAACCTACACATGAAATGCCAAAATATTATTTTAACACAAGTTAAAACAACAATATTTTCTCTGGTCAGGAAAGAGGGTTTTTTGATTTTTTTTAAAATCAGGTTTTGCCTGCTGCCTCAATGCTCTAGCGTCAAACAAGGCATAAGACTGTTAAGGATTTTTCCCTTTGGTATAAGAATTTTCCTCTTATGCCCACCTATAACCCTGGCGGGTGCTTTATTATTTTTGACACTTCTACTTCTTGCCAGCAAAACCTGTACCGGGGAGTGAAGCTGCCCAGGTGGTTGGAAAGTTCAGTCAGGGAGAGACAAGGGGCACTCAACCTTTGTCTCCTTAGAACAGGCTGGAAAGCTCTCGATGCAACACTGCCTACCCAGAACTACAAAGAAAATAAGAATTTAATTCCTTATTTTACAGAGTTTATCTAGATTAGACAATGAACATGAGCTTTAAAATAATTTCCTGTCATTTTCAGTATTTACTGACCCCATCTGTGTGTGAATTAACTAAAGTTCCCTTCCCAAGACCCACTTTGACCTAAGAGACACTGGTAACCTGGGCAGAAGGAGAGCTGAATCCATTTGGCTTTTATTTTTAATTAAACTTCCCTTATTTCCATCATTCTTTCTTCTCAATGGGATACAGACAAATCCATTTTTCTCTTCTTGTTGCTTTCTATCTGAATAGATGCTTCATTTAAAAAAAAAAAAAAATCCCACAAACTGGAGTGGTTCTTAGGGCAGGGGTGAGACAGCAGCAGGTTCTTTGCCTGGTTTTTCTAATGCCAAAAACACAACACAAAACCAGCCTGAAACAGAGCTGGGCCCACTCCATTTACAGGCACAAATACTTAAATTGCCCCCACGGCCCAGCCTTACATACCTGGACATTTTGCACAAACTCAATTAAATGCTCCAGCGCTTTTCAATATTTTCCCACTTGTCAATATAAGGAGATGTGTGCACACAAAAACCTCTGCCTTTTAAGCAGCCTTTTTATCTACTCCCATTACTTCAGTGGCAGTGCTGTGTTTTGTGACCTAACAGCACAATGCTACAATAAATGGCAATAATGAGCCACACTCTGCATTTCCATGCTCTGAGGTTTTAAGGTTGGGTTTAGATTGGAATCTTACAGGTTTCCCATCCTGAATAGGGAAAGACCCTTTTGGGGACTTTTCATATCTGAGATTTTTCCATGAGGCTCATAACATCAAAATTACAAAAACTCAAGTCCAAAATTTAGTTTAGATTGGCATGCCGGCATTTTTCCTTCCTTATCAGAACTAGTTCACAAACACCAAGTGAGATCTGACTTGAGGTCTCTGACATTTCCCCCTCTGCCTTGTGTTTGTTGAAAGACAGATCTCTTCTGACAGGACTTCTTCGGTTTTGCTTTTCTTTTTTTTTTTTTT
>VZRH01003629.1:1407263-1440242 GCA_013397555.1 Urocynchramus pylzowi
TTAAGTAAAATCTCTGCTATGGGCCCCACTGTATGCTTCATTCAAACAAAACTATTTGCACAATGCTCAAAAGCTCCTTTTTCAGAAATGGGAAACATAAACCAAAAAGGAGCTAGGTCTGTACAACGAGATGATTAAGGAAACATTTGTCTTTAAAGCACCTGAATCCCCAGCTTGCTGCTGTACTGTAACACAAGGCTCATTGCTTTCCCTCTGCCTACCACGCAATAGCTGTGAGTACCACGGGGACTAAAGTAAATTCTTTGTTATGTCTGCACAAAGTAGTAAATGAAGCATGCAGCTCAAACCTCTCCTGCAGCGGCCAGATCCTCAGTGCTCTTCCTTTTGGAGTGGGAGATTTAATGCTATTTTCTTTTCCATATGCTTCATCTTTCAGCTTTAGCATAAAAAGGAAAGGGAAAATCTAAAGGCTTCGTTTCGCACTAACTGCTCCCTTCAGATTCTGAGACATGTCTTGATGAAAGCTCAGTTGTGATGGAGCAAAATCAAAAGAGGAAGAAATTTCACCCCATGAGATGATACTTGAAAGGGGGGGAAAAAAGACCTTGGAAAAAAGTTCTTTATTGAGTAATTAGCCATAATCTTAGATAAGACAACAGATCAAACAAGTTCTCTTAAAAGAGTTGCTGTGGGAAAAAGAGAGAGGCTTTTGGCAAGGGTTTACAAATAACGCTAAAAAAATTAAAAAGCAGAAACACTGGCAAACTTTTCCACCAAAATTAAAGCTAACCATGCAGTTGTGTCTGCTCCATTTCAAAATGCAAAATGGGTCTGGGACAACTCCAGTAAGCTCTTCCCCTCCCTCCCCAAACAGCAAGCCCAAGGAGGGCTCTGCTATGCCAAGATTCCCAGCACTTACTGGGAACCTGAATGTCCAAGCTGGGTCCAAGCAGCTGGAGCAGGGGACTTGGATGGCCCAGAGCTGATTCCCACATGCTGCTCCTCAGCTTTAACTACACAGCACTTTTCTTTGCCCTCTCCCTCTGCTGACTTTTGCCACCAGGTTAAAACAAGCAAGACCTCAAATCCAAAATAGTTAAGAATTCTACATTTTCACATTTCATCATTGCAGGACCACTAATTTATAAGGAACCAAATTACTAATTTATATACCTCTGATCTCCACTGCCCTAACCTTATGAGTCTAATTTCCACAAATGCCATCTCTGAACTACCAGGATGCTCCCATGGACATCTATAAACTCTAAACAAACTCCGGAAAAGCAGCAGGATGAGCTGTGCACAAACCTGTTGGCCTGAATAAAACAGTAAGGGAAAATAAAAAAAAAAAAAAAAAAAAAAGCATTATTGCCAGAATGGCTTAAAAATAGTGAACAGTGAGTTAGACTTAAAAAAAATAATCTGCTAAAAACCTGTGTTATNTTTTATCCACATCCCTCCTTGGATGTATCCCTACTACATCTGAGTAATTCCCCAGTCCCAGAATAGTCACGCTCGATTCATGAGCTAACACTTACTGACTTGCCAGATGCTTTACCTCAGATGACAAGTTTTGTTTTATATATGCAATGAAGACTTAAATCAAAACCCAACTATAAATATTTTGATGAGACATTTTTTTGTCACATTGTGAAAACCTAATTAAAGGGCTCATTACATGTGTGAGTGAGTGCTGTCTAAATAAAGCTGGTGCTTGCCCTGGGCTTGTTCTAAACCCAAGCTAGAGCATCCACCCCTATTCCCAAACCCACACAGGGCTCACTATCCTCTCCAAAGGCTGGGCTGGAGGGTCCCTGATGGGTCTGGAATGGTTTTCCATCACAAGGAGTTTGCTCAGCCCACTGGATTCAGGGCAGCACATTCTCCAGTCAGTGGTGAAATAAATACAGGCTCCACATGCAGTGGAAGGGATGGGGATACAGTGAGGAATTCAGAAAAATCACCTTTCCTACAAAAGAATTAATTGGGCTTTTGAGCCAGATTACTGGCAGATTGTACTAACTCTTTGCATTCTTTTTATGGTGCAATTTTGTTTGTGATATTCACAAACATCCAAAAAACACTTCAGAAAAAGAAATAAACACATGCACTCACTTGGATGGCAGTGGGTTTCTTCCTAAAATAAATGTTCCTAAAAAGGCACTTTGCCAGCCATGAAAACAAAACAATACAGCTGTAATGTGTTTCTTCCTTTTTTTTTTTAATAACAGATTTTTAAATCCTAACTTCAAAGAGACTATAAGCAAAACTATTATGTTTGAGTTTAAGGGCACACCTGACCTCTTTTATAAAGGTTCTGCCCCTTTTACTCAGGGTGCTATTAAGTTTCCAGAGGTGATTTGGAGTTTATGGCCAGGAGTCACAGCCTGACCTTCTGGGCATCTGTTCAGAGTCACTCAGCAGCCGTGACATCCCCAGGAGCCCATCTCTTGTCCAAAAGCACCAGGATACCAAGCAAGCAGTGACCCAGGCCACAGATCAATCCATGCTCTCAAGTATCAAACCAGAAAAAAGGAATTTTGGAACACTTTTCCTTCAGATAGACCTTGATACACATTTTATATTTTGTAGATCTATTGCATGACCAGTTTCAACTGTTATTGAGATGCTTCCACCACTAGAAGATTTTCATCAATACTGTTCAGAGCAGATTAATTACCTTAATGTCAAGAATAGGAAATACAATGCAAGTTATGAAGCAAGAACTCTTTGATCTGTATGATGAAATGGAATTAGGAATCCTAGGTCAGCTGCCTTAGTCTAACTCCTGGAGCACTGGAAAAGGATGAGCCAGGCCATGGACCAATGGGACCAAAGCCTTCAGGTCATTCATTAACAACACACACCTTGGTGGATGCAGGACAGGATTGTGCCAGTGACTGGGCACATAAATCCTAAAAACAGAAACACACATCCACACAGAATTTATAATAAAAACAAGCTTCACACTATGGGAATAGATTTTCACATTTTTGCAAGGTTTAATCTCACAAGTTTTACTGAAGGAGGCAAGGTGAGTCAGGACCCAGGAGTTATCACTTGACATGTCTTATAGCTTTTTAATTGACCATACCCAACCTGAAGTTTAGGTTTGCTAAGATTTATGGCAAAAGGATTTGGCCAGTTGGAGGTGAAAATATTCCGTGGTGAATCAGAGTCTCTTGCACATACAACAACAGGCACAGAGCAAGTTTCTGTTCTGAGTTCCACACCTGGGAACATCAGGGCTTGTTTTGGGATTTGGTTGCTTTGTGCTCCTAGCATCCGAGTTGTGCACTTCTTCCAAGTGATGCACTAATAACATTATTGCTCTTTGATGGCATTTTTTTATTATATAATTACCCCAGAAGCCTCACAGCCATGGAAAATATATGTTCAGTGGTATTTAATTGCTTTATCATCATGACTATAATCATAAATGAGGACCTTCCAGAAGTGAGAGCCAAGAGAGGCTTTTACTCACTCGGTTCTACCTGTCACCATAATAAACACTCCCTGGAAATCTCCCCTGTGCTGTATTTTAAAGGATTATGTATCCAAGACTCTTATTTATGCATTTTGAGTGGGTGGCTGCTTTTGTACTAAACTGTTTCCATTCCTCAGGATGCAGTGTGCCCTGCAGAGGGAGGAACAAATGCAAACATGGGCTCCCCCACACAGCTGCTCATGGCACACATCTGGAGGGAAGCTGGGATGCTCCAGGTGCCAGAGGAACAGTGTTACCTGTGCTACAGGTGCTTGTGCACCTTCCCAGCACAGAGGAGCTTCCTCCTGCAACACTGCTCCCATCCCACATCCCATCCCAGGAGCAAAGTCTGTGCAAGTCAGTGAAAGGGCCAGGAGATATTCCTATCTCAGCAGAAATACTGCATGCAGAAAAAAACAAAGTCACCTGCAATATTTATTTCCATAGTTAAAACAAAGCCCCTAAAAAAAAAAAAACCAAGAGCAAAAAATCCTTCACAATAATGCCCTGAAAGAGACAGGACTACTTTTAAATTGTGCATGGCTTGCTTAAATAGTAGCAAACCTGTTTCCATTCAAATCCATAATGTTAAAGAGCTCAGTTCTTGGGGTTAGATCCTATTTAATGAAGGTTTTGAGTAGCAACTTTTCCTAGATAAGAAAACTGGAAGAACTCTTTTCAAGGCTATTTCAAGGTAAAAATTACTTTGCATGAAAGCAACAATTAATTAGCACTCAGCAAGGTTCCCTCTACTCTATGCTGTGAAGTAAAAGCAGGTCACTTCTGCAGCCCCTCACACCTGTTACAGGTCACAGATCCTTACCTGAACACAGTATCTTATTTGCTGTTTCAGCACCTCAAGGTTAAAACCTGTTTTCCTTCCAAACACAATAGCAATTCACTATTTTTTAGCATAACCGTATCAAGGGATGGAATCTGAGATGCTTCTGTTTGAGAGCTGAAAAAATGCAATCACTGCTTACTTTTTTAAAAACTAAACATTTGTGCTGTAATTTATGCTCCAGACTGCAAGACAGCTTTTGTTCCTCTTCATATTCTTTTTCCTAGAAGGAAACCTTGAGCAGGAGGGCACCACATCCACCCTTCTTTAAGCTCCTGCTTAAAGATGAATTCTTCCCTGCCTTTCCTGACTGAGACAGGGGGAAATCTCCATTTGATTACTTAGGATGGCTGGCTGGCAGCTTGAAATTATTTGTATATCAGTAATGATGCTGCTCCACATTTAGTGTAAATGCAATTATCATTAGGGCACTCAGAGCTATCAACTGAGAGTACTTTGAGGAATGTCAATGCCTAAGCAGAAATAAATGCATGCACATGCACACAGGTGGACTCAATAAATTCTTGGGCTCTCTTCCCTTTCTTTGCCCATCACATTTCTCCTCTAGGATTTCTGCTCTCATTTTCTCACATTTCTTACAGTAAAAAGCTACTTGAGAAAAGGAATCCATGCAAGACAAGCTTAAAATTTCACTCCCCCCACCCTCCCAGGAGCTGTGATAATTCTCATGAAGTTAAAAGGATGCTCTGGTGCAATGCTGGGCAAGGCTCCAGGCCCATTCCCACCAACACCCAAGAACCTTGGAAGGAACTCAGTCTGGGTCACCACCCCACTCCCAGGGTGTAACTACACTGAACAGGACTTGCAAGGCTGATGGATGAAAAGGCCTGGAAGGGAGAATTTGAACTCTTTGGACACTGATCCTCAGGGGAGATGCAACAACCAGGCTGCTCCAAGCACAGCCCCAGCTTGGGCAAGAGCAAAGTGAAGATCCATGGCCAGGACATCAAGCCATGATATAAAAACACAAGTGTAGGACACTGACCTACCACACATTTCTGATGTGATTTTGTACAAGTCTCAATTAAGACTCATCTCAATCCGAGCTTGAAGAGCACAAAGAGCATTCAGGGCATTTCTCCCTGTCCCAGGGGGAGCTCACCAAACTAACCCTGGCTCAGTGTCTAACTTCTCATAGCAGTGCCAGAGGAAATGAACCCCTCAGCCTGGAAAATGGGGCAAGAGCAGTTCCTGCTCCCCATGGAGCTGGGAGGCCAAGAAATCAGATCTGGGTGGGCTGCAGGGCCTGAGATGGGCCACCACATGGGCCAGCTCTCCCCAGAGCACAGAGGCACTGCCAAGCTCCTTCCTAAAAAAAGAGATTTCTTCCAAAGAAACAGACCAGCAAAGGCTAAAACTAGATCTCACAAGCTGGATTCCCAGGGCTTGAATAACCTGGGTGAATGAAAAAAACCAAAACACAAAAAAACAGAGTAACCAAAACCAAGACTTGAAGCCTCCCCACCCTGTTCTAACACTTTACACAGGGAAATGACAGCAAGCTGCAAGTAGAAGATGATTTCCAGCTACAAAGAAAAAAAAAAAATCACCCTGAAAAGCAAGAATTTAATAAAGCTACTAGAGCTTTTTTCACTGCACTATTAGTTAAGATTTTTGAATACATAAATGAGAATTATTTGACTGACGGCCTCTTTATCAATGGTATAATCAGCTTTCTACTGTTGGAGTAAGACATTTATTTCAACAGTAGAAACATTTATTTTAGCTGTAGAAATATAACCCTATTTATTTCCAATATGCAAAAGTAACCCTTGGTAGTATAAACTAATTTAAAGAGAAAGGAGATTTCTTATCTGCAGAAAGCAGCAACAACACTGCAAAGGACAATGGACTGCATTTTTATTAATGCAAATATTAACCTTCTATTGCACACTTGGATTTCTAGCCTCAGAACAATATCATTATCTACAATGAAACTAAATTTATGGTAATCTAATTTTATCATACATTATTTAAGTATCAGGACATTTATCTATTAATCTCTCCTTTTACCTCCTTAGTGTTAATATTCCCAGCCTGCTTACAACTTCAAGGGCAAGTCTGCTTCATCACCAGCTGTCATCATTAAAAAATCATTTCTTGTATTTTTAAAGCAAATGTAAAGTAGTAAGCCATGTCACAAAAGCTAGACAGAGAACATACTTCTGCATACAGTCACATGCTGATTCCTACTTGACTGAACACGATCATATTTTTTGGTTCTATAATTAATAGCTAACAGCTTTAAAAGTCTTACTAAATATTCATTATTAGAGGAAAAAAATTGAGAAGGTCTAATCCATTTTAAATGTCTCTGACAACTGCCATTAAAGCATCCTTGTGCAGCCTGTCACAGATATTTATATTCAGGCAGAGCTGAGATGGATCGTAGGAGTCCACATCCTGTGTTGTTCTTGCTCTGTTAGTATGAGTAGAGTAAGTGTCAAATGTTATAAAAACACCTTACACACTTAACTCCTCCCTGTATTGCCATGGAGTGACAGGGGTGCACTTCTGCAATGGTTTGAGTTGACTTCCCTAGGTCACCTCATCCCACCCCTGCATGGGCAGGGATGCCTCCCACTGTCCCAGGGTGCTCCAAGGCCTGTCCAGCCTGGCCTTGGACACTTCCAGGGATGCAGAACCATCACCTCTGGGTTATCACCTTGTGCCAGGGCCTCACCACTCACAGTAAAGTCCCTCTCTTCCTTACACCTGGTGTGTGAAGTACACAAGTGCCAACCTTTCAGACTGTGTCAGATACCAGGTTTTTCTTGCTGCCCACGGGGCCATCAGGAGGAGAAGGGAACTCAGCCACCCCTTCATTTACTGCTGCTTGACCAGAGGGACCCCTTCCCTCAGCTCAGGCAGAGCTGACTCCATCAGCAGCCTGAAGCTCACACAGCTGATTGGGAAGGAACTCAGTCTGGGTCACCACCCCACTCCCAGGGTGTAACTACACTGAACAGGACTTGCAAGGCTGATGGATGAAAAGGCCTGGAAGGGAGAATTGGAACTCTTTGGACACTGATCCTCAGGGGAGATGCAACAATCAGGCTGCTCCAAGTACAGCCCCAGCTTGGGCAAGAGCAAAGTGAAGATCCATGGCCAGGACATCAAGCCATGATATAAAAAAAAAACAAACAACCAAAACAAAAAAACAAGTGTAGGACACTGACCTACCACACATTTCTGATGTGAAATGTGATGTCACATTTCAGGAGCCTGAAGCTCACACAGCTGATTCTCCTAAAGGTCTAAGTAGATGCTGCAAATGTCAATCCTGCCCCTTAACAATGAAGCCCATACTTGCATTTTCATAACAATTAATACTTTTTCCCTGTTGCTTAATATAGGTTTCAAAAGCCAAGGGTTTAAAAGCTCATTTTACAATTGACTGAGATGCTGTTTGGATCCAATAATAAGCTTTGCTTAACCTTGAAATTGGCCACTTCAAGTCTGATGAAAAAGCATTCATTATACATAAGCACCACATGATCTTTTTGGTATATATATTTTTCAAGGATTACATTTTAGTTTTATTCTTTTTTTTCATGAAATCACTTGGAAGTTATACTAAAAAACTAAAAATGGGTATAGCTGCCATGAAAGCAGGAGGCCCAGGGTCCTGGTACAAGCTCAGAGAGCTCTTAAAATCAGTATGTTTTCAGAAAGCCAAACTGCAATTTTTCAGACTGAAATGCACGACTGGCAGTAATCCATAATCCTGACACAGTGTCATGGGTGCCAAAGGGCCTCCAGTGAGTGCTGCCTTTGCATTTTTAAAAATGTTTTATGAGCTCAAGACCCCAGAATTAAGCATCTATTTCACAAGCAGCCCACCATCTACTAATACTACAGCAAAACCAAGCCAAAGTAAAACAACAAGTCAACCACAGAACAAAGGATCTCTAACCCATAGGTAAAGTCTCTTTATCCCCAAATCCTCCACTTTGAGTGCCTGAGTGTTAAAAGCTGAGAGTTTTCAGCTTCAAGCCCATTACCATTTGCTCTTTATCTGCATCAAATTGCTTTTGTTGCAAATCAACATTGGAAGAAGAGTAGGACAAACAGATGAGCTTACCACATGTACAGCTGATTCCTCACAAATGACTAGGTTTCCCATTAAGGAGACTGTAGAATTAAGCAATAAGGAGATATCTACAGGCCCAGCAAAAGATGGACTGCTTTATACTGAATTAGGGCCCCAATCAATCCCCTAATTACCAGACCCCAGTGTTTACTAACCTGACTCCAGAATTACTTAATTCTCTGCTCCAAATAAAAACATTTAACAGCCTATTGGTTAATTAAATAAGCTGATGCAACTCCATTTAGCATAAGGACATGATTTTTTGCTTATTTTCAAAGAATATGGAGGCATGGAGCTCCTTACACACAGCTGTCTTTGTCACTGCCCTTCAGTCAGTAAAGCAAAGAGTAAAGCAAAAGGGCAAGGCTGGAGCAGCCTAATCAAGATTCTTCTTCTCCAAATGCTGTCATAAAAATCTAACATTAGTTTTTAAAGAGAGTTTCTGCTGTGATCCTGAATAGAGAAATACAGAGCTGGTCACAGTCAGGATTTCATTAACATTTCACAAGAACTGTGTTCTGGAACAATTTCTCCAGGTAAAATATGTAGATGATTTTTTTAATAAGGTTATAGATACAAAAATAAGGAAAAGAAATAGTAGCATCATATCATGTTGTCTCCCAGATGGAAAATTTCCAGAGCAGTTCACAGACACCTTATGCATCTTTTCTCAAGCTTTGTAACCTTAGTATTTCTTTAAGAGAGATAAAAATCTCATCACAGGAGCTAAGCAAGTGAGTGAGACTGAAGTAGATCAATACTTCTCCAAACACCCCCTGAAGTGCCTCTCCTGAAGGAAAAGCAATGTCACAGCTTGTTCCAGCCCTGCCGTGCCTGTGGCAGGTGCAGGACACCCCAAAACCCACACAGCACCAGGAACACCCCAGCAGAGAGTGCTCCTAAAGCCCTTGGGCACCTCAGCACACGGAGAGGATCCAGGGAGATGAAGAGGAGTTTAGCAGGGACATTGGTGCCCTGGCAGCTGCAAGCAGGAAGGACAGCTCTGCAGACACAGCCAAAGGTCACTGTGACACCCTGGTGACAACTCTGCCCCACTGAACTCATGGCATCACCTGACCCTCCTCCCAGACAACAGTGAAAATGCCCACTCTGCACTCATACAAAGCTTCAGGAGCTTTTTCAGCAGCACAGATGGTCAACATCATAATCCCAGTCATTTCTGTCATGACACTGCTCACACAAAAGATGCACATAATCCGTGTCTGCAATCCACATTCTCATTGTCTGCATTTACCACAAATCTCACCCTTGCAGACAAGCTTAAAGCACCACAGGAAGGGTGTGCACAGAAGGGTGGAGAGCTGACCCTTCTTGGCTTATCCAGCCAGGCAGCAACAGCCCCAAAGCTGTGGAACAGCTTCAGTTTGGCCCCCAGCTGCATTAGGAGCAGCAGTGCCAGGAGATGGGCTCAAGGGGCCACACAGCTTGAGCCATCCTGTGCCCCAGATCTCAGCAGGACTGCAGGTCCTTGCAGAGGGACTGCAGCTGCTCAGGGCTCCTGTGGGACACTTATTTCCCCACCTATGCTTTACTTTTCCAGACCTACCAAAGCAAGGCACAGCATGTAAAAAACTGGAGTACTAAAAAAGCTTTAATTCATGACAATTTCATTCTTGTAAGTGTTCTCTCACTCCAGGTATTAAAATCTCAAAGAAACCTTGCTTGGTGTTTCTGTACCTCTTTGAAAATCAGAAAAGACTGAATCCTAATCTAAGGTGGTAGTATCAATATAAATATTCAAAATTGAAACCTAACAAAGAAATGCACTCATTCCAACTTTGGCTCCTTTTCTTATGCATTCCCTCTGCTGGCATCCATGAGATCTCACAGCTGGATTGGAGTTCCTTTAGTCCAGAGACAGCACATCTTCCTGGGGGTTTGCTCTGTGCTCAGCAATGACACTCTGTGTTATTTCAACACAACACTGTGTGAATTATTGTTACTTAATACCAGCATACTGAACCCGGAGCAAACTGATTAAAATTCTGCATGTGTTACTGCCATTAAACCATCATTACCACCCATCCCTCCCACTGAGGTTAAGTGTCTGTCCTGCTCTACCTCAGGATCCTTCTGACATCCCATAATGATTCAGGCTGGGACATCACACAGCATGTTAATTTGGAAATGAAGGGAGAAACATTTAAAAGCAAGAATAACAGAATTAACAAAAATTACAGACTAAAAGTAAGATAAGTGAGAAGGATTGGTCCCAGAGCAGAATTTATGAGCAGTCCAGCAGCTGGCATGTGAAATTTCTGCCCATAATGATTTTTACTGTCCTAGCTACAATAAAACTAGAGAAATTAGAGGCAGGCAAGAACAATTAGGCCAAATGAACTTTTCCACACCAATACAGGATGGATTTAAACAACTTAAAAAACCCAAATATACAACAGCAATACCTTTTACCCTGACCTCTAAGCACAGTTTAGTGAAAATTTAACTTCTCAGTATTATAATTTACCTACAGACCAAGAACTTCAACCATTTTCTCTATTCAGGGCAACATAATCAGAGGAACTTCAAATACAAAGAAAGCTCAAAATTTAAGTAACTGATAATTCCACCAGTGAGAAAAAGGTAGAATTACATACAGCAAAACCACATTTGACATTAAATTTGCACATGAACTGTCAAACTTATTGATCATAAACTGAGATGGCTACTTGGACATGTCCTCTCCTCCACCAGAGCTACTCCTGAAGAACATGCTTAGATACTTGTCTTTAAGGAATTGCCAGTTGCACTCAGATTATGTAAATGCCTGGAATTGAGGATTCCTAACAAACTCCCACAAGTGACAAGAAGTTGTGGATCTTTACCATACACAATGCCTGTTCATCACTCATCTTAAATGTCTGACAACCTTCTCTCAATGCTTTCATCAAACCTGAGGGTTTGACCCCAAACCAGTTCACACATTTAACATGCAAATTACATACTTAGATCACCTCAAATTTGCCTTTGAGGGATGGAAATTGTCTGACAAGCTTTATGATAACATTTAAAAAATGATGCAGCTATTTCCAACAGGGCAGTTGAGATGAGAGAAGGCAGCATTCAGCTACACAGTCATTCTGTCTGTGTTGATGTCTGGCTAAAACCTCATCCTGGATAAAAAAAGCAAAAATTTTAATATCCAACTCCTAATCATTATCACCTGCTAGAACAAAAAGTTTCAGGTGAAAATTATATTGTTAAGTCCAACAGCTGGCTTTGAAGATTTCAGTAGCACCTCTAGCTGCAGAGATAATGGAACACCCTCCTGGAAAATTCAGAAAGAAGTCTTAACAATAGAAGCTCCAACACCTTTTTTTTTCCCCCCCATGTGCCTCTTGGACAGTTCCCTCAGAGATCCAAAAAACTGATACAAACTGCCAGGAAAATTAGCATCCTGGAAGAGCTGACAGACACAAATGTACTGTGCAGGTATCTGAATTTATGATAATCCCTCTCCAAAGCACTTCTGGAGTCAGCAGCATGCAGCCTGACATCAGGGCTTTCAAGTCAACAGGGAGCAGGATGCCTGGCTGAAAATAGTAATTTTTGTTTCATTGCACTGTGTAACCCCCCCAGGAGCTGGATATTCTGTGATTAGCACCGAGGGAAGTTCTCCCTCCTCGGAAGCAGCACTGGCCACAGCCCAGCAGAGGCAGAGATGCAGCCCAGGGCACTGCTCAGGCCCCAGGTCCTGGTTGAACCACCATCACCCAGGTCCCTGCAGGTGCCAGGAGTGAGCTGGGTATGCCACCTTCCTAGGAACACACTGAGATGTGACTGGGGAAGGATTTTAAGAATGATCTCGCTTCTTTCAAAGCATAGATCATGCTTCTTAATTTCAGGGAATTTGCATGGGCTAAAGCCCATAGGAAAGTCAGACTGCAGCCTCTCAGTCACTGACACACAGCAGCAACAACAGGGCACAACCACCAGGTCAACAGACAGGCAGGAACATTTCTCAAGAGATTTACACCCTAGAAAAAAAAAATACAGTTGCTCTATCTGCACTCAAGTTGTCCCTTTTTTTTAAAAGCTCATCTAATTAAATCAATACAAATATCTACAAAGCTAGGCCTATTTAAGTTAAAATGCAATTATATTTCTTTTAAATTAACTTGAAAAAAACCCATCCAATGGATTAGAAATATTTTTTCCTCCAGTTAAATTAAACTTCGGGTAAACTGCTGGAATAACCTTAAATGTCAAGAAAACAATAGGAAATGTCATTTATACACAAAAACAAGTTCTGCAGAGTCCTAAACTTCGAGCTTCTGTTGAACATCTGGCTTAATACACAGTTAAATTTCATGGTTACTGAAAATTTTAAACTCAAAATTTCCAATGAATTTATTGTTTTGCATAATTAAAAAAGGTATTACTTATAGCCCCCTAGGGTAGACATGGAGATCCAAAGACAATCAGACTTTTAGGAGATTATGGGTTCCAGCTGTTTGCCTTGCCTGGTAATCTCCCTAAGGTGCTGTTTCCTCATGATACCAGTAATCACTTTTCATGGGTTTACATAAAAGGTGCTGTATATCATCAAATCAAAAGGTTATTGCTCTCTTCTTGTTATACTGAATATGTGGCTCAGTTCTAAAAGCAGAAAGCCGAAGTAAAATGTGCATTTTTACATTACAGTTGACCTACTGGTTTTTATTCAATATATAAAAACAAGCCTTGAAGTTGCCCATTAACAAATTGGCATCAATATTTCATATCAAATCATGTAAATGTATTCACATTTTCAGTAGTTGTGCTTGTCCAGTTCTGCTGAGCTTTCAAGTTACACTCGGGCTGAACAATACAAATCCATGACTTGTCAACATCCTTCATCTCATTAGTTTCACTCAGCAACAAATCTCAGTCATCAGGTTTATTAAAACAAAACTGTTCTTGCACCCTGTTGAAAACTGTGGGAGATTTGATGTGGCAAAACACTGCCATGGCAAAAATGCCTTGTAAAGATCTTTTGAGGTTGGAGTGGAAGCTCAAGTATTTCCTTTTGGTGGTTTTGGTTTTTTTTTTTTTTGCACCTGACAGAAACAAACCTTGCATTGCTCTTCTGAGGCACAGAAATAGTCCACAGTTAAGTTCCTATAATAATGAAAATAGCTGAAAACAAGAGGTTTTACTAGAAGGTCCTCTCCTCTGCTCTGCAGCTTCTCTGGCTGGAGCATCTGAGCCAGTGCCAGTTCCCAGCAACTGAGTGACCTTCACAGAATTTGCAATTTGAGACTCTCAGAGTCTCCAGAAGCCAAAGTCAACCATTCTAAGCCATTTCCCACTTTCTCCATCTGGAAAGCTGAATTTCAATGAAGCTGTGTTAGCTTACAGGAGAAAGGAAACTGAGTGAGAGGAAGCACCAGCATGGAAGGGTGGTGCTGGAAGGGACCCTAAGGAGTCTCCCTTCAGGTGACACCTGGGCAATGAAAACATCTCTGGGCTGCAAAAACCTAAATTAAAACCACCAGTGTTCTGTTGACAAGCAGTGCTGTGCAAAAAACAGAATCCCCATCCAACCAGCCCTCCTTGCTGCTGGAATTCTGCACATGCAACTCCTGACTCAGGTGCCACTGCTGGTCCTTGCAGCCACAAGTAGGTTACAGCCCCTGCTCCACTAGTCTGTGGCTCATGAGAAACATTTACTGCTTCTACTCAGAACTTCAGCAGCCCTCAGCACAGGTTCAGATTGCAGCTTTGTTTACTGCAATGTTTCCCTCAATTGTTTTCTTGGGGTTTTTTTTTTTTTTTTTGGGGGGGGAATTCAGCATTATCAATTGTAGAAAAATCGTTAAAATAGAAAACCTGCAATGGAATACAAAGACTGTCTCTGAAGGAGTGGGAAGGACAAAAAGCGCTTGAATATAAAATCTAGGGAATTCTGTGGTCTAAACAGACTTTGATGAAATTAGCACTTCATACATGGCAAACAAGGAAGAACCTGAGCTTCCAAAGAGAACAAGAAAGAGACACTTCATGAAAACACCTTTTCATATGCAAGGAAGATCTATCAGTATCTACAGGTAATAATTAAAACTACATCTACTAATCTCCAATCAATTTTTAAAGCAGTCCTTGTGAAAACAGGACTGTACACAGGTCCCTCCCACTATCTGCACAATCTTCTCTTAATTCTCTGCCTAGGACAAGGATCATCATTAATGTCTCCAAACATGGATAACATTAACAAAGATTCTGGAAGACCTGCTCATTTGGTACAGGTGAGAGAGGCCTTAGAGGAAAGCTCTCCAAGGGCACTTCCTCAGGCAGCAGCTCCTGGGGACATCTTTATTAAGATTAAGCTCCACATCCCATGGTGAAGGTGCCAGAAAATCCAGTTACAGCAAATGAGCAGCCAACACTTTCATGGCAGAGGACCTGACACAGGCAGGGTGGGGAGAGCCCCAGCTAAGGAAGCCTGCTCTGTGTTTTGAACAACAAAAAAGAACTGAGTAACAGGGATTTTATAATTTTCTATCTTCCATCCATCTACTGCAGCATAAGTACCAACCCAGCTCCAGTCAATGAGGAGTTCTGTTGCTCGTAATGTCCAAGCACTACAGATTAAAATACAGATTTTAATTGTTCTAGGGCTTTCCCCAACCACAACTATTTACTGATAAAAAGCTATACTCCTTGGTTGTGGCAACGGCAGCACACATCCTAAAGTAACCTGAAAATCCATAAAGCAAAACTAGCTGTCTTAAATTGACAGATTACAGTAATTTTGTCATATAAATGTCTTCTGTGACAGTCACACAGGCCACATCCATCAGCAGCTCCTGAGAGGGAGCACAGGAGCCCTAAGGACCTGCCAAAGGACCACGAGCAGGAGCTGCAGAGGATAAAAGCCAATGCTGAGAGCATCAGTCCTAAATCCTGAAACAACTCCAACTCCAGAAATCCCATCATCCCTCCCTTCACCGCGCTGCTAAAACAAGGGCAAGAAGTTTTACAACCATCAGGCATGTTACGGAGTCTTTTTCAACATACTTTGGAAGCAGCAGGGGAGAAAAAAAGCAAATAAACAAATAAAACCACTCACCATATTTGGTGTCAGTCTTTACTGTCAGTGCAACTAAAACTCTTCAAAATATCGAAAGCTCCACAAATGTTATTAGCAAAAATTTCACACTTTTTAAATGGATATTTACACTTTGAGGCAGTCTTTTAATTACTTTTGTTATTTGCATCTGATGACTCTGGGAAATGTTGAATTCAGATATGAGACTATCAAGGACCGCTGGATGAAGTCCAATAAAAAAGCTGAGATCAGCCTAGTTAAATTAGCCATCTGTCCTAAATAAACACAAATCAGAACTACTTTTTAATATTCTTTCAACCCAATCTTAAGTGAAATAAGAACTTCATAACAGGCATCAATTGTGGCAAGGTAAACTCCAAGGAGGCTCACATCCATCTGGTTTATGATTTATCTCAGTACTTCAACTCCAGCTACAAAAAAACCCACCCCAGATGTGGCACAAGAAGGCCACACAATAACAACCAGATCTCAGTCTTTAAATTGTGATAAAAACGAATTAATGAATTACATTTGTACCAGTTACTGCTCTAGTTAAATTATTACCAGGAGAGTGGATTTATAATGTGCTGGTTCCTGTTCTCATTACAATCCATTCTCACGAGAACTTATAATCAGAATTTTAATGCCTCCTTCATTCCAGGAGAGATAGCTGTAAAAATATATTAATTTGACCTTTTCAAAATTTTGTTATTTGATTTGGTGCCGATTTTTATTTGCTCCTATCTACAGCTCTTATATTTGATCCTATCTAAAAAAATGAGTAGAAAATGGAAGTATGTCAGTAAGTCAGAAGAGTTTCCTGTTCATTTTTTCCACCCAACCTTATACCACTCCTTCAATACCATACACAGGCCAAAGTCACTGCCTAAAGCAACCATTACACTTTAAATAATGTTTCATCAATAGCAGAGGAACAGTGATATCCTAATAGTATAAAAAAATACAATAAAAACCATTCCCAGTGGGCCTTTCCTAGATACTCCCAGAGGATGACCCACACTGGACACAAAACCAACCTCCCTGGAGACTTTCCCCTCTCTGTGCTACAACAGGAGCCTGGAACACTTGGATTACAACACAAAGGTGGTTTTAACCCCCCAACTGTCTCTGCTCCTGAAAATATGCCAAGAAGCTGAGCTCCCAGGGACCTGGAATTAACCTGATCCACTTCCACACTGAGACAGCCCCAACCACCTGTGCCTGGTGGGAGGCAGCCAGCACAGCACAGAGCTGACACTGCAGGAGAGAAAGGAGGATTTCATCTCTTGCCAGCAGCCCACGGGGACTGCTCCCTCTCATGACCTGTGCACAGGCTGGGAGTCACTGTGCCAACCCTCTGCCCACCCAAATATTCCTTGATGACTTCATCTGAATTAACCTTAATTTCATAGCACACAAGGAGGTTAACAGAAAGCAGATTTATCAGACAGCAGAACCTGACCTTCACTTCACAACCAATCCTGAACAGTCAGACTCTCTGTTCTACCCCTGAGACTGGCACTGTGCTACAAAGCTTTGTGGTACCAGTGACAGGCTGGAGACAGCTTCAGGTGCCTTCTCAGGAAACTGATTTTTATAAGTTTTGGATGCTTTATGTGACACTAGAGCCTAGAATTTTTACTTTTTTTTTTTTAATTGGGGTCATAAGACTGATCAAAATAGTGCCACCTTTCAATCACTGGCTTGCTTTTTTTTTTTTTTTAACATTCCTTAGGGTTCCACTTAGCCAGAGTACTATTTAAACTATACCTAGGTAGTCAGGTGAATGCTATCCAGGAAACTGGTTTTGAAATTGAACTGCATGTATATGCTGTAAACTAACAACAAATTATATTTCTGTCAGCATCAGGACTACAGTTCACTCAGGACCCCGAAGTAAACCTTCCAGAAGATCAGTAGCATTCACACATGGAGAAAAGAACAAAACCTGTAACAATAGGAAACTCTTATTCCCTGTCTGGTGGAGTTTTCAGATTCTACTCATCCTCCTCAATTCAATCCTTCTGTTCTCACAGCACCTACAGTTATGATTTCCCCTTTTTACCTGCCTTGGGAGCAAAGGCTTCTCCTGCACAGCTATTTCTGATTACACATAAGCACACATGAAAAGCAGTCAGGAAGGAATATATATATACACATATATTTATATAAACACACTTCTCTAGGTCCTCAGTTCTACTTCAGATGAGGATAGGCACCAACCAAAACTGTAACAGAGTAACACCCACAGCAGTGAGTGATGGAGGAACCTGAACTTCAGTGATTACACCACTGATGGGTTTTGGTTCCTGAGTTCACCTACCACATCATTACAGGAATTAAAGTTGTTGGAGCCAGCCCTGACAGCATTTTCCATTTATCCATCACAGGGCTGACACCAACAACAACATTCAGCCCCAAACAAGGACAGCAGGTGAGACAGAGCCCTCCCTGTCTCCTGTGATTTGCTGCTCACAGGGGTTAGGAGACATAAGTCACATCTTTTATACAAGAGGGCTCAGCAACCAGCTCCTCTGGCTAGAGGCTGGACTGACTACATTCACACAGCAGCAGCTAAGAGATGTCATGAGCATCCTTTTCCATGGCAAAGCCATCTCCAAAAAGTTTTTTCCCCCCTCACGACCCAGTCACTGCAATCCCATTTAACTTCCAATTTCAGATGAAATTCACACATACTAATTCTAAGAACACGTTGGGATGGTGCCTTTTCTGCAGTTAATGGAAAAGCCCTGAGAGCTGGAGCTGTGCAGAGATGATGTTTCTGTGACCACATTGCTGCTCCAATGAAGGTAAGAGCAGACAGTGTTGTTACAGCGACCCTGAAATGTTAATTTCTGGTGACTCCAGGGACTGGAGATGTCAGCATGGCAATGTTCTGGCTTCCACGGGGGATGGAGCGTGTTCACAGCTCTGCTCTTACAGCAACCCCTACAGTTTAGTGCACGGAGTGGAACTGATGCCTGTCTCCATAGAGACCTCCTGTCCTGCTTTTGAAAACGGAAAGAAAGTGGAAACTATGACAACAGACAAACCTGTGGGATGAGAAGGCGTAAACAAGGCAGCAGGAAGCCCACGGTAGTACACTGGGGCCAGGCCTCGTGTTCTCCTCGTTATCCAACATTAACATAAACAGATAAGGGAAGTACTTGGGAACAGAGCCACACGTGGCACCAGCAGAACCAGAACCCACCCTGAGACAGGAGCTCTGGCTCTCCAGCTGAGGAGGAAATGCCTCCATTTCCACCCCACCAAACCCCAGCCCTGCAGTTTTATCACTGTCATCTTTCCATCACACAAACACAACCCTTTAAGGCACTGAGGGACTTGTCACAACATCCTTACCCAAGATCATTTATATACAGAAATCAAAGTGATGTAATTAGCCGAAGAACACAAAGTTAAAACATAAATCCTAATTTACTGCACCTTCTTTAACACAACTTAAACCAAACCAATCTGATAGCACAGTTTCTGTAGACAGATCCAGACAGCAAGCACCCCTGCCTCCTCTCTGTGAGCTATTCTTGCACACCTCAGTGGCCTGAGAAAGCTTCTCCACTTAAAGGCAGAAAAATATTCAAGACTTTTTAATAGAAGACATCCCTATCTAAAGAGCACCCTTGGTATTTGTAAAGCATTTTGCAGAAGTAATTTGCTTTAAGGATGATAAAGTCAGCTCTTCATTGTTTTATTAGAAAGCATCCAGAAGGTCATTACCTCCAGCACACAGAGGGATTCATCTCGTGGATTGCAAGAGAGATGCCAATGGGCAGCTGTTCAGCAACTCCTGCAAGAATTAGAGCCTGTAATCAACTTCTGGTCAGGTTTTTTTTTTTTGCAGCTGTAGCCTGGATACGTGGCCTCCAACTACAGCTCTTCCATAGCAGCATAGTTAAGATTTTTGGGTTAGTATCTGCAGTATTTGTTCAGTGACTCCTACCTTACACACCCACGCTTTTTTCCTACAGAGCAAAAACCACACCACCACCAAGGTAAGCTCTTAGGGTAAGGCAGACACTCAAAAAAAAGCTTTATGTTTAAAAAAACCCTCTTTACAGGGCCTCTCCAAGGCGAACAGTTTTTCTGTGCTATCTCTACATAAATATCAGTGCTTGATATTTGCTCTTTAGATGTTTAGCTATTTCACTGACTTGGCTCAATGAATTCATTAGCATTTCCCCAGCTTTCCAGACACACACACTCTCTCACTCAGCCTCAGTTTAGGGGATTACCATCCTCTGACTCTTCCCAGCCTAATGTAGCAAAACTCAAGTTGCCTGGGTTTGAAGCAGAGCATTGTCCAGAACTGTGCGTGCAGAAACATTTCATACTCATTCCATTGTCAGTAATTAAATTTGCTGTTCCCATCTGGGACACAATCTTCCCCGAGTTTGCAACAGAATCTCTTTGTCTGATTGCACTGATAGATTGAGATGATGTTCTCCTCATTATTATACACTTCAGATAACAACTGAGATGGAAAGGGACTACAGCTAACGAGGTCAAGTCATCATACAATAAACAATATATTGCATAAATATAAATTGATCAAATCATGACCTGGGATGCCCTTTAGCAAGTACATGCTACAGTGCAAATAGTATTTTACAGGTTTAGGGATGGGAGGTTCATCAACTGGTAAAATAAATACTGTAGTCAATCAACTTTTCTATTTTACCAGTAAAAGGAACAAGGCTGCATAACCTGCTACAAAGACACAATATAGTTCCTAATTTTAAAAGGAGTCATGCAAGTCTCTTATTCCTTTTTTTTAAACCACAGCTGTTCAGGTGGTTTAAAAACCACCTAAGATGTCTGCTCTGTAGAAGATGCACAGAAAGCTTTCACTGAACGAACTTCCACCCAAAGAAACACAGAACAAAGTTAAACACACAGATGGACGTTCCCAGTTTTGTTTAACACAGCAGCACCAGCAAGGAGGTTATGTGATGTATGAATTTACCCCTGAAATGCTACAATGAGGTAAGGAAACTTTATCATCTCTGCCACTTAGATAAGAACTGCACAGAAACCACCCAAGGCCACACACACAATTTCTAGACCCACAAAAAGGGAGCATTCAGGGGAACACTAAGACTCCCAGCCAGCAAGGAGGTAACAGTGTGTAGCCAGGGAGAGATGCCATGGTAGAGGAGGAACCCATTATCACATCTGAGCCACATCCCAGAGTGGAAATCCAAACACAAATGGTAAATGATCCATGACACAGACTCCCTTTTGTAGGCTCACAGATAAGGAGCTACTGAGGCAAACAAAACCCAGCAAGAAAACTCCTGGTTTTGAGAGAAGTATTGGTGAGAGAGGCTGGGCACTGGAGAGCAAGCAGCTCCCCTTCCCCATGATTCTGTTTGTTCCTAAAGGTCACACTGATGGGCACAGCCACCAGTCAAACATCTGAGTGGCCTGAAAAACACACAGCGACCTGTGAGCACACCCTCCTGTAAATAAACCCAGCCAAAAGCTGGGAACAGCTTTAATCCTGCTCCAAAAGCCCTCCAAGAGTCACAGGCTCCCATAGATGGCAACAGGTATTTGATCAATCCCTTTTCACAGCACTGCACAAATCAGGGAAAATACCTCAGTTATTCCGTTTCATGTTAATTTCATTTGTTAACAAGTTTATTTACTATCAAACATTGGAATCCATCAACAACATGACTACCCTGCTAAATCATCATCAAAAGGCAGCTTGCAGTTCCTTTAAAAAATACAGAGATTTTTCTCAAAAGAGAGAGCATTTTTTAATGAAAAGAGTCCCTCTCAAAAAAAAACCAAGCAGCTGAAAAGGAGGTGAGTTTCTTTCCTCGTTCTGCCCTTCCCCCTACTACACACCAGCCAAAGATTCATGCAGTTTCACTTAAAATAAAAGCTGTGCTTGTGCACTGACTGTTTAGGAGAACCAGCTATCCAGCAGACATTGTTACAACTGAATTCATCTCATCCAAAATCATCCTAACTGTTAGAAAAAAAAAATTAAGGAAAAAAAAACCACTAGAGCAACAGTAATTCACAAGTTTGAAATGATCTGTGTGAAGTTTTTGCTAAGATTCAGCTCAGGACACATCAAGGTAAGATTCTATCACTACTAAAAAGAAGTTAAAGAGCTTCTCCCCGTATTTAACATTCTCATCCCACCACCTTTTAATACACTTATCCACAGAAGAGGTGTATGCCTGAATAATTCGTGATCTGCATTTTGACAGCAATTTTGGGGCAAGTGAGCAGCAGAGAAACTTCAAACTACTCCTCTAATTCACACAGGCATGAGAATTTTCAGTCCTCAGTGAATCTAATGATACTGAAATGTATTACAGGCCAACACCAGCACTGTGAATATCTTCAGGGAAATGAGACTTGTGAGTGCCATGGAGGAGACCAGAACAATGCAGGTGCTTCTGTTAATGAATGGTCCATCTCTTAATAGCCAAGACTTGTCTGATATGATTTATGCCTGTTGATCTGTGATTAACCACCTCTACTACAGCAAGATCTACTGCAGCTTGTACTATAGCTGGCAGTAAATTGACTGCTTATAATAAAAAAAAAAATTAAAACCCACACTAAAAACCTGTGATAATGAATATGGTATAGACCACATTTCCTCAGAGCTTTTATGAGCAACATGCATTTGTCTTATCAATCACAGAAGTGCATTTTCATGTCAATCAATCACCACATTAATGTGCTGCTCCATTTTCCACTGTAAACATGCATTTACTTTGTAGAGGTTGTTACAGAAGAGGAAGAATCACTACTTGCCTCTCAGAGGCTGCTGCTTGAAGAACTGAGAAAGTCAATACTTATCTGATGGGGTAAAAAACCCCAAAACCTGAGGTAAATTTTCTGTTTAGCAGGGAGATGGAACAGGGAGCAGCTGGTTTGATGGCTGGGCTCGCACTGCCACATCCCTCAGGCACGAGGGACTTCAGTCAGGAGTACTTTGACACGGATCTGGTGCACACCAGAAACACCCTCAGCCTCCCCCAGATAAGGCAGATTTCTGTTCTCACCCTTTGCATCCAGCTCTCTTCACACTCAGCTTAGCTGCAGGTTGGAGGCTCGTGCCTTATGGCCTCTCAATAAATCTCCCCACTCTTCTACACTCCAAATACTTATACACCAAAGAACTGTAAAACAGGCTTATGTGAGCAAATGGTGGAAAGGCTGCTTGCCTTCAGGAGCCAAGAAGGCTGTTTATAATTAGCAGCAAATGTATCCACAGCATGGAACTGACAACTCTCTATCCAGCAGAAATCAAAGTGTAGTGCCAACAACATCCAGAATAAATAAAAACCCTTCATGGAGTTCACTCAGAAGAACCTCAAAACGTGTTTTTATGTAAATGTACAAGTTGTTTTACCATTATTTTCATCCTTCTCTGCAGATCAGCTGTCTTATATAAGAAAGAAACAACAAATACTAAGAAGGGTGAACACAATCAAGATGACTAACACAGAAATACAACAAATTCCTAAATAAAATCAGAATAGCAGATAGGAAATCAATAACCACAGTGCAAGTATGTGAAAGCAGCCCCAGCATAGCTTTAGTTAACGTCTCTGCAATTTACACAGGGTTTACACAACTGTTTCCTTTCCAGTTCCACAAAGCTCAGGGAGTTACAGTACAGCAACAGCTTCCTCATCACATGCTACCCACACCTCACTCCCAAGAGCACCTTCCCAGCGCAAGGCAGGTCCTTGTGCTCTCCAGAACAGCCAAAAAAGCAGCAGCACATCCACACTTCCCATCTCACCCTCTCAGAGTTGATGCTTTCATGGTCAGCATCACTAGAAGCAAAACCAGCCCCATCACTTCACACCACCTTCAGCAAAAACCAGCACAGCCCCTTCTACACAACCCCAGCACCTTTGTTTACAGAGCTGCAGTTCCACACAGGGCACAACTGGCAGGCCAGGACAACAGCCAGCTCAGTTTCAGGTGCCCATCCCTGGGAAGGAAAGCAAAGACACACACAAGGAGCCCAAGTGCTTCCCTGCAGAAAACACACATCTAAATGTAAAATACACACTGAGCACCTCACCATCAAGACACATCAAAGAACTGGATAAAGAAAAGAGAATTATGATTACCTTGGGGGAGTTCTCATCTGTTCCAGAGCCACAGCCCCTGCCAGACACGCAGACTGAGCCCTCAGCTTCCCAGCAAACACTGACCCCCAGCCACCCTGGCCTACTTATAGCCAGGTCCCACACCGGCAATCCATCCCCCCAATGGTGCCACAGCTGCCCCCAGTTTGGGAGGTGATGCTGGTGCCAGGTGAGTGCCAATGCTCAGCCTTGGAGCACAGGCTCATGGCCAGCAGCTGCTCAGAGCTCGGGGGATGTGGCATCAGCCCCATCGCAGCTGGTGGGGAGAAAATTAAGTTCCTCTGGAGATCCTTGTGCCCTGCTGAGTAGAGAGGATGCTGGGAGGCATCAGGGGCTAGATATTTAAAGAGTTTCAGGATTAACTACAAATTAACTTGAGGAGGGAGAGGTATCTCCCATAATTTTGGAATTACACTATTAAATTCTACCCCATGTAGTTTATTGAGCTACCTAACTGTTACCATGCCAGAAGGTCAGGATCACTTCAAATGCTTAGAAAAATATGTCTATTTTTAAACTTTTATTAATGTGTTCTTCTGTTCTTATAGGATAGAAATATGAAATATGGCTTAATTTGGAGGAATAGAGAGCTCATTCATGTGGGAAGCATCAATATGTTGTTATAATGTGCTTTTAATTAAGCAGACATTGCACAGCACTTGGTAAGATCAAGTAAATGCTGCTAATGTTTCCTCTACTATTGCCCCTCCCCTGCAAAGCATAATGAAATCAACAAAGTCAACTGAGAAAATAACAAACTTTATTAAATTTTCAAATTTATGAACATTAACAGACCCCAAAAGCTCTTATATACCAGTAGATGGCAATCTTCAGATGGAGTAAAAAATGTGTCATTAGCAAATGCAAAATTTCAAATTAAAACTGTAGGAGAGAAAAAAAATCAACTCAAGGGCTGAAAAATTCCTGAGAATTTATACAGAATCACTCCAGTTTCATTTTATAAAAGAGAAAAAGAGGACAGAGAATTTTTTATTGGTCTCGTTTTATTTTTCATACTAAAATTTACTTTTTTGTTTTAGCAAGTTAAAGAAAGAGCAGTATGGAGACGTGCATTAGCGTGAAAACTGAATCTTTCATTCTGGACAAGTGAAACATTTGGGGTTTTCACTAAAACTCATGTTTCTGCTTCCCTTGGGAGTCCCTCACATGGCCACAAGCCCAGCCAGTTTTGGACAGATGTGGCATAGAGCCCACAGCTGGGTACCCACCTTACTAGGGAAGAGGGGGAGACCTGAGTGATGGAAATGAGAGAAGTTTGAGGGGCTTTTCTGGTATTAGGAAATAAAACTCTGCACTCAACTTTTGGTTTAAAACTCAATGCATGCCCAGCTCACAACACGTGGCCAGCACACCACCAGGAATGCACAAGAATGCTCTGGCCTATATTTTTTAATTCCTGCTCTTCAGAAAAGCTGAACTTGAAATTCTGCTTACTGTTGTTTCTCGATATTTTAAGACCTCAGGACATCGTGGAATGTGATCACACTTATACCAGCAGAAGAAACCCAATAAACAGTTTCAATATCCATGCTGATCCCAGCTCAGTGTGCAACCATGGGAGGGCTGGTAACTCAAACACCACTCAATTGTGTCCACTGATAAATGAACACATTACAACACATGCTACAAGAACATTTTTTCCTATCTGACATCATACTTTTAAATAAAAAAATAATAACTGTAAGGATGTAAGTTAAAAGTAAATATTTTTTACACCTGAAACTGTATTTATTTTTATTATTTGTAATAAAAGTTGCAAATTCACTCCCTGCAATCTTCTTAAAAAAAAAAAAATCATCTCAGACATAGAAACCTTCCAACCTGCTCCAAAGGGAACTCCCACCCTCCAGAGAACAGAAATGGGACAAAATCTGTAACAGCTGGAGCAATTTCTTTGGAGTTAAAATTAAAAAGCCTGGCAGTGTCATAAAAATAAAAGATTTTAGAAAAAAAATGATGCAAAGGATGTATTAAAGTGAGGTTTATGAAGTTCAAGAATAATTACAGATAATGTATATTTATTATTCCTACAGGATCAATCCATGGCACAGATTTCAATATCTGAAGCCAAACGTACAGATAATTCTCATGTCTGCAGTTATCTCTGCTCTCAACTCCCACTCATCTCCCCAGTGACACATTTACTGTTTCCATTTGTGATATATCAATACCCTCATTTTATTTATTTCAGTTTTCTCTTTGTAAGGAAAGAAAAAGAAGGAAGCTGATTTTAATCTTCAATAACAAGCCCTCCATTTCTGACAGGACCCAAACCCAAGGAGTAAAAGCCCAAGTCCAGATCATCATACCAGAATGGCTGATCCATTCTAAGAGCACATCCTGAACTCCAGAACTGAAGAAACACCTCTAAGGACTCCATGTACTCTGCAGTCAAGAGGAAAGGGCAGATTTTCTGCTCTTTTGAGGACACCCATCCCAGCAGATAAATTAATATCTCTGCAGACAAAATACCACAGATCCCCCTGGGCTCAGCATTCAGATGTGGAAGGTTTTAGGTAGATTACAATTCCTTAAAGCCACAGGATCAGCCCCAGACCATAAAAACCCCAGCCCCAAGTGACACTGAGTGCTGAGCCAGGGCTTGCAGTGGTGTCCAGAGCTGGGTGACAGGAGCTCCAGTGGCACCCCAGCCACCAGAGTCCCTCTGCACACCCCAACCCTGCCACACACACAGCTGGGTACCCACCTTGTTTAGGGAAGGCAGGAGACCTGAGGGATGGAAATGAGAGAAGCTTGAGGGGTTTTTCTGCTATCAGGAAATAAAACTGCACTCAAATTTTGGTCTAAATGTTGGTGGTGCTCCTTCAGGCAGCACTGCCTGCATCCTGCATTCCCCTCCCAGCCATCCTGACTGCAAACCAGCTGAGAGATTCTCCCTGCAGGACAAGCACACAGCCCTAGACAGACTTCAGTGATGCTCCAGTCTTGCAATCTACACATCTTTACTTCAGGCCCTAAATGCAAAATAGAAGACAAGCAATGAAGAGGGAAAAGAAAAAAAAAAAGCTTTTTCCTACTTGGGAAAAACTTTTAGAAGAATTGTTCTTGAGGATTTAATGGAAAGAAACTATTTTTTTTTTTTATACACAGTATTAAGTGATTAAAAGCTTGTTCATCACTTTGCTTAGTTTAATTTTAGAAAGGCCTACTTGCAGATTCTTTGAAATGCATAATTAATTGATAGCAGCGTGGTTACATCAGTACAGAAGTGAACGATAGATGTGAAGTGGTTTTTCCACAAAAAAACTCACAAGCAGCACAGGGCACAATTACAATATCCGATTCACTCCGCCCTCCAATGAGGCTGTTTGATCTGCACATCTGATTGCACAATCCTCCATAAATATCCCCTGCATTAAAATTCTGACTGGTTTGCAACTCGTTTCAACTCGTGCGAGATTCTTTTTTTTGTCAATTGGATCTGACAGAAAAATTAAAATAATCCTCTTTTACCTCTGCATTATCCTTTAAGTACTTAAGTTTTAATTATATCTCAAGTCTACCTGAAGACATTTCGGGCAACTTCCAGTAACGTGCATAAGCAGTTGAATACAGTGTAAAAGTGCATGTAATTTTCAAGTCCCCAGTTGTTAATGAAATCCCAAACATTCAGATTTTAATTGAACTAGATAAAGATTAAGAAGCTTAGCAGCAGCTGGCATTGCGAATTAGTTCTCAGCAGATTTTTATGTTGTACTCTAAATCATTGCTTTTGTAATCTTCCTAAATTGTCCTTTATCTTGCTAATGCAGATATGATTCTCAGAAAGCATTAGGCTTCCACTGTTCCCATTGCCTGTAAAATCTTGAACTGTAAAATCTTAATAGTCTTTTTTTAATAAGTATTATGATCTATATGTATAATGTGCATTCAATAAAATCTTACTGTAATTAGAAGAAAAGTTTTTAGGTTTTTTTTATGTGACCTGTTTTACAGATTAGATTTATTAAACAGCATAAACTGTTGGAGCTGCTTTAAGACCTATTTAGAGCCGTCTGGCATCAGATAAAAAAACAGTGCTAGACCCAACGCTTGGGGCTCAGCTCTCCAGGAGGTTCATTAGGAACTTTCCCTCTCCTGGTTCAGGGAGCTCTGCACAAACAGTTTCATGCTGCCTAAACGCCTGACAATGCATGATCAGCACTGATCAAAAATACCATTTTGCTGGTAGGGCTTGGCAAGGCTCAGGGAAAGGATTCAGATTAACAGCAGAGCTCATCAGCTGCTCCCCCTCCCCATGTCCTAGCCCTCCACCCCAAGTGGGACCTGCACACACCAGGTCTTTCTGCAGGCTGCAAACTCTGCAGGGAAGGTCTGTATTTGAAATTACCATGACAAATGTGCTCTCAGGACCTGTTTGTGCATTGTAACAGCTCTTACGAGAGTTGTGAGTGCAGTTATTACTTGCATAGTAAAAGGGGTTATATTTATGCATCTCGCTTGAGGATGCACTGTTTTTATTCACACTAATGCAGATAAAACTGGAGTTCATGCTTTATGGGGGAAGTGTGGGGGGAAATAAAATAAAAAAGATAAATACTACCACTACTACCATCATCAAAAAGCAAGGAGCACTTCCATTTTTCTCCTACATAAGAAAAAAAAAAAAAAAAAAAAAAAAAAAAAAAAACCAAAAACTTGAGCTATTTTTCTAGCTAATGGTATTGGTCTTTCAAGTCTGTTGGTAAATGACCAACTAATGCAGTTACGTATGCACTGAAGAAGAAAATTATAAAGAGATAATACAGCCAACTGGCATAAAAATTTTGAACAGAATGGAATTTTAACAGTTCCGCTGAGGTCTTTTAATATTAAGAATCTTGGCTGCTCCCATTTTCTCACAAGGAAAGGAAACATTTGGCAGGATAACAAACACGAATGTCAGAAGAAAGGAAATATCTTCACCTGCACTTGATGACTTATTTATTTATTCATTAGAAGCATGGTGGTGTCCAGACTTTAGAGATGGCATTTCAGTGTGTTCTGTCACCCCAGTCTCTTCCCAAGTGCATTTTCCTTCTTCCCAAGTGTACTTTCTCTTCCCTGCCATGCTGAGCTCCGTGGTGCCACCATGCCCAGAGATCAGGATGCTCCAGGGCAGGGACAGCAGCAGCAGCACGAGAACAAGCACAGTGATCATCAGTCTGTACCTGTCTTCAAAGGATTATGTTTGGTTCAGCAAGCTTTGAGATCTTTGAATGAGAGATGCTCTAAGTAGCACTAAGCAATTTTCTCTCCCTCAAACCAAGATGAAGCCATGAGCTCCTCCCGTCTCCTCGGGCCCCTTGTTACTCTGCCATTTCCCCTCAGCAATCTTCTCATTCCTGACTCTGACATTCTGGCAGCCCAGCTATTTTCAGAAACTATTATCTGAGTTTGAAATTGTGATTTTTCTGCTGGGTCTTTTTTCCAAGCAAGCATTTCGCTACCTGAACTTCAGCAAACTCCCAAGTAGACTCCTAGAAACAATTCTGTTTTTTAAATTTTTTTTTTGCCATAAAACAAGGAGTTAACTTCACAATGCTGACTTCTCATTTGAGCCATTTTCTGAAGTGCAGCTCTGAAAGTGACTTCAGTACTTTTCCCTCAATTTGCTGAGCTTTTTACAAAATCTTGACAATTTTTTTTCCTAACATTAAATAACACATTCTTTGGATGTTCCAAGTTCAAACAGGGTTTTGTGATGCTGCTGCTGATTCCAAGGTGCCCTAAATTGAGCATTTATTGAAAAGCCTGTTATGAATTTTGTCCTTCAAATTACTCCAGTAAGAGCAATGGAACTTGGCTGCCAAATTGCTTCCAAGGCTGAAGGATTTCTTTTGCTTCAAGATTGCCTGTAAATAAGAATTTCAACCCATTTTTTTTAAACACAAATTATGCAAAAGAATTTGACACCAAAAGGAATTTTGTTATGGACTTTATTGGGAACATACTTAGTTCTAAGAGCCCATCATTCCCCCTGTGGCTTTATCCTCATGTTTCTTCAGAATTTACCAATGCACCTTGAGCACAAGAGTAGCAAAACCAAAAATGTCTCATTTAGAACAAAAATGAGACATTTAATTTTCCTAAACATACAGAGAGGCATGCACAAGATTAATCATTCAACAAAAATGTTTTCCTTTTTGTATGAAAATACGCAGGGTGGGAATGCAAACAAATCATAATTATTTGGACTCCTGTTAAACAGACTAGTGAGCCTTATAATTAGTAACATAATCACTTTAAGACAAATACACTAAATAAAATAATGGATCCTCGGCAGTGCTCCACAGAAAAATGCTAACAATTTATGCTTTATTAATTAGCTCATTGCATTAACAAAGTTGGGAATTTGGAACCTCGGAGAGTTGCCATCTTTGCTGGCTGGAGGATTCACTCTTGGTGGAACAGAGCAGAAAGGAACTTCCATGGAGTCCTCACACAGCTTTAAGATCTGCTCGTGGGGATGTTGATTATCCAGGACAATGGGTCAATAGAATTCATGTATTCCAATCCTCTCCTCCAAACACACCCCCAGCAGCCCTAATTGATTTCTCTGCTGGCTAATGACCAACCCAGATGCTCACTGACTTGGAAACGACTGACCAGCACTAAACAGTGTTGTGGTCACGTCCAATGAATCAAAGGGACTGAAAAGAGCTGGATAAGCTATTTTTCTGATATATAGCCACAGATGCAACTACTTCTATTACTCAAATCATAAGGCAAAGAATGCTTCATCAACTGACTGCCGGAGTTATTAGAATTAGCCACTCAAGTGCCACTTGCAGGCATTAAAAATTCTTCAGAAAATTTCACATTGAGGTGTGTTCATGTGTTGCCCTACATGGAAAAAAAAAAAAAAAAAAAAAAAAGTTTAAAGAGGAGAAAAGACTTTTAAAGAGCAGAAAAAACACATTTAAAGAGGAGAAAAGACTCCNAGGAGCTGACACCACAATCTAGACAAGGAATGCCTGAAGCATCTATAAAGGGAAGGCAGAAGTGGGGCAGATCTGTGCCAGGCCAAGCAATTCAGGCAGGAGTTGGGGTAGCAGGAACAGGCTGAAGCAGAGAAGCTGCCACATGAATCACCAACATGCAAACCAGGAAAGATGCTCCAGGATCAAAACTCACCACGTGCCAAGGTCACTTCAGAGAACACAAAAAAGGTTCAGTGATGATCTCACATTAAAAGTTCAAAAGCCCATCAGAGAAATTTTCTAATGAAAATTATTTTATATGAAGAACTCTCCTAAGGCGAAGTAGAAATCACAGGTTTCAGTGAGTCTCCATTGAGAACCAGAAAATTAAATTTTAAAACACCACAGAAAGTTAAAGGATTTATAAGCAATATGGGGGTCCTTAACGTGGGGTTCTTATACCCCTGTGTGATAGTGGGGACTTGCAGAAATGGGTTTTGCAATAGGTTTGGCATCACTCAGAAAAGATCTTCTGAAAGAAGAACAGGTTATTGTAGTCCTTGATAGAACAGGACATTCTTAGAAGTGTTTTTGCCTTTTTCACAGCATCACAGAGTAACCAAGGTTGGAAGGATATCAAAAAATGGGCTGGTGCAACCTCAGAACTTTTATTTGCTGATTGCTCAGTAAATTGTCTATTTCTTCAATTAGAAACACAAACTCTGACTTGCACCCAGAGCTACAGTTTTTGTTGGTACAATGATTTCAGCAATACAGACCCCAAACACAGCATTCAATATTTTTAAAGGTAGGAATGAAGAATTAGTTATGAAAATAACTTCCTTCAAAAGATCTTCAGAAAACACACCATCACCAGCAGGTATTATGGCTCAAATTCCTCTGCTGGAGACACATCACTCACAAAAACCCAGGTGCTCTCTGGCCACACACAACAGCTTGCGTTTTTTAAAATATCAAATGAAAAAGAAAATCCTTTCCTACTTCAGTTTTGCTCACCCTTCTACTGTATGAAAACAATTTGCCTGCTTTCAAGCTCTGGCTGTGACTACTTTGTTTTCACATCATCTGAATGCAACAAATAATCTCGGTCAGGGCTACCAAGATAAAAGCCAGGAGAATTCACTTGCTGTTCCACACGGGCACGAGATGCTGCTGACACCTGCACCATCAGGAGTGCAACTGCACACTGACAGGGAACCTGCTGCCTCCACAGACCCAAACACACCAATCCCCCTTCATTCATTTCTCTAATAATTGCACAGTTTCCCAGACAAACACATAATGTTGCAAGAACAGATCCATCCTGACAACCAAGGCCAGCTGTATAATGCTCGTCTAAGTGGCAATAAGATTCATTAATTAGGTTGCTGCTTTAGAGTGTTGTTCCCCTGCAGCTATGTTCTGCTCAAGGGTATTTTCAATAGTATTGAATAGATGAAGCAATTACTAAGCAAAATCCACTAACTGATGGCCAGTGTCAGATTCCTCAGGCCATAGTTTCAAAGGACGTGAAAATATATATATATATATGTATGTATATATATGTATGTGTATATATTTACTTGAATGAGTGATTGAACTTAAGGGAAAAAGGCAAAGCAAAGCAAAGCAAAATCCCAGTGAGGCACAGCCTGGCATTCTCCACTTTTAGAGGTGTGATCTCTAAACCAAAACTCCCCCTTGGCAGACACAATTAAGATGTACAAGGGCTACAGGATACATGATTGCACATGCAAATCAGGTTGTTTGCTATCTAAAGGCACATACTTAATTCTCACAATTAATGGCAGGCCAAGAGAGTTTTATCCAAAATTATTTGCCCTCTTTAGTGGCAGCACTATAAGCAATTTGTAAAAATTGTAAAAACTGGATTCCAGCTGAGTGTTCCTTGTTCAGGTATCTACTTGCAGGCTACTGTTTTATTCCAGTAATACTATTTTTATAACATGACATAGTTCTAAGCATTTGAATTAAATAAACACAGCACAAATATTTTGCCTCTACTGTAAACATGTGAAAATATTTTCTTGTGAATTGTCGGGTTAGCTTTTTTGTCCCCTTTCTGCAGCTTCAGTTACTATGATGTTTAGACTGTGCCTCATTAAAGTTGGGAGCAAAAGTAAAAAAGTTTTCAGCAGAAGCATTATTTTCAAAGTTCAAGATATCTGTAATTCTAACTGATCTTCCACCTGGCATTAAATCTTCAAAGAATGTCAAAAAGTATCTTAGAAATTTGAGATGCCTGGCTGTATACAGAGAAGGAACAGATGCACCTCTGTAATTTGCCCATAAATAAGTAAAAATGAACCCATCAACTTTTCAGGGATACTTGCATGCAAGCAGGCAAACACATCCTTTTTTCCCTTTCCTTGTGTGTTTGTGGTTTATTTCTTTCTTTCTTTTTTTT
>VZRH01003629.1:1440364-1463223 GCA_013397555.1 Urocynchramus pylzowi
GTTTTTTTTTTTTTTTTTTTTTACAGTTTTAAAATATCTTTTGAACCAGACCTTACAGGGTGCGGGTAAAAACTGATGTGTTTGTTTTTAGAAACTTACTATGCAGCAGTGCCATCTCATAACCTTCTGCTACTGCCTTTGGCCTCCAAATTCAGGGGGACCCATCTGTGGCAGTAAACCACGCATGCACAAAGTACATAACTTCTCCCAGAAATAGTGAAAGCTCCGTCTGCAAAAGCTTTCTTTAAGGTCACAGCAAGTCAACTGCTGAAGAGAAGTTATCACCATAAATTAAACTATTCCTGAAACCCAGCAGACACTTAACTGAACTCTCCTAGTTCCCCCCTGCTCGTTTTCATCTCCAGTTTTGGGCATGGCTCTGAGGAGAAGTGCACACCCTTCTCTCTCTCTTTCCCTTCTAGGGAAAGAAGAGAAAATCCATAAATTTGAAAGACATTTAGCTGTAAGTTTTTAATGGTGACAAATTTCACAAGACAGGTCTAAAAATCAAGTTGTGGCCAATCCAAAACCACTTAGAGCACCCAAATTTGAACCTTCATCTTTATTCTTTACAGATTAATAAACACATTCTGACGACTCTTCTTCCAAATGATTTGACCTATTTCTTTAAAACCTGATGTAGGAGCAGCGGACGCAAATTTTAAAATATCCTTTAAAGTCACCTGGGCAGAAATGACACACAATTTATGGGTTGCAAATTCAGATGGAGTCAGCTACACAAGCACAGGTGAGGAACTCCCACAGCAGGAAATCCTTCAGGCTGATGGCATTTCCGAGCTTGACAAAAGCGTGTCTGGGTGGGTGACCAGATGGGGCACCACACTGATGCTTTGTTCTCTTCAGTAGGCTGTGCTGGGTTCTGTAATGAGCCTCAACTCATCTGTCTGAATAACACATCTAGGGAGGAATCCTTTCATTCCCTTATCGAGAAGGTGCAGAATGAAAAGAAACAAAGGAATCAGCTGGTTTCTGCTAAAGCATCCCGGTGCCAATTACAAAGTTGGGAATGGAGTAAGATGTACATCAGTGGCTGGCAGCACGTGAGCTCTGCCACTGCAGATACAATTTCCCCTTATCTCCTGTCATGATTCTGGCACTTCTTTCCATTTTCCTTGGTGTTTTCTAGTCCTCCTTCAAGACTGCACAACCAGACACAGAAAACTTCCAGTGCTACAGGAGGAGCTGTGCTGACCTGGGCAAGCTCCCGGCCAGCTCGGGTTATTTGTCCTGCTCTAAAGGCCACGTGGGGGACCACTGCCTCCAGAGAGGTGCAAGCTTCCATTTCTCTTTAATTACTTTCTCCCATTCATGGATGATCAAGCTTGAAGAATCTTCTTTTTCAATTATTCACATCTAGAGGATGCCTTCTTCCCTTTCTGAAAAAAGCCACGTCCTTAAAGACAACAGTAACACAGAAACCCCAAAACAAAACCAAAAGGTAACGCACCAAAAACTCCTGAACAGATTTCTGTATCACCCTGCTCTAAAACATCATCTGAGCAGGAGACTGAACAGCTACCCAAAGGCATCTCCTGTTTGTTTTATTAATTACTGACTTCAAGATAAAAGCTGTGAGACCCCACACATGGCCAGGATCCCACTATGCCATTTGCTTTATAATCTCAGGTCAGGAAAATGGTGATCTCCATCTCAGAGATCATTTGCAATCTAAAAAAAGATCAAGAGGTAGATACAGAGGAAGACAAGTACACAACTAAACCAGTATTGGTTAATAAGTAAGAACAAAACATTTCACATTTAGTTTGCAGGTTGTTTTTATTTGAAGACATTTATTTCTGTCACATCCTGACAAAACTAATAGTAATTCATCACATGTGCACCTGGAAAGGAACAGGATGTCTGATACCTGACAAACATCCATCACTTTGCCACAGGTTATACACAAGTCCTCAATAGAGAGGACTACAATAGAGAATATATCTCACATCTAAATTTGAGGAAATAGTTATGAGCAGTATTCCCCTCCTTTTATAAGCTTTGATCAAGGAGACTCAAGAAATATGTTTTACCACGCTTTGATTTCACTTGAGGGCTTTTTGTTATTTAAATAGTGAATAAAGATGACAGGCAAATAGTCTAATTAGCACAAATATCTTGTTTCCTGAAACTTCGGGCAATTTTTAAACATCTCTTGCTCAGTGTTATTATGAAGCTCTCCATTGCCAACCCTGAGCTAGTATGGGTCTTTTATCTGACACAAAGACACTTTTCCCTTCCATTTCTGGAAGGAAACAAGGCATTCCCACCTGCACCATCCCTGGCCTCCCACGTGGGAGTGGAGGGGCAGTGGGACCCCTGGATGCCCTCACATTCCAGAGGGTCAGTGGATTCTGCTGGGCTAAGGCACATCTGCTGGGAGTCACTCAATCCCCGTTTGCAAAGCTCAAGGGTCAAAGCATATTTCATTTCACTTGGTGGCTCCCTCTAAGGGCCAGTCCCCCACCTGTTGGAAAATCCATCAGGGCTCTTATTAAACCTCACGTGTTTTGGTTCTCCGTCAAAATCTTAATATTCCCTTTTCCTGCAAAGATACAACAATCACCAGTATAGAGCACAAACAACCTCTGTGGATCAGCAGGACTTTATGACAAGAAGATTATTATATTTGGCTAAGAATATGCCAAAATGAATCATGAAAATCTTTATTAATGCATAAAAGCCATCACTGCTGGACTGCCCTCAGCCTGAAGCGTGAGGTGACGGAGTCCTCGCGGCATCGAGAGCTTGTGATAATTGAAGTCTGAAAATATTCCACAGAACAGCTGAAATACCAATTTATATTTAAAGAATATATTGAATTGCCACAGATCTCACAAAAAGGGGGACTAGAACTTATGTATTTTGTTGCTGAGCTTTTAGCTCAGCATTTTACAAAAGGCCATCTAGTTTTAACCTAGATAAGTTGGAAAGATTATTCAACTAATGTCTTCCCTGGAAGTCTGCAGCTCTGGTGCTAATAAGGGAATTTAATTAGATGGACAAGCCTTGACAGCAATCCGTTTCCAATACATTTAGTATTGGAATAGGTCTGGGAGTTCCAAGATTTGTAGAAGAAATCCACTACTCATGTTAATGTGGAAAAATATCTGAAAGGTTTGACTAACCAAGATGTAGGCTCTTGTTTTTCTGACTTTATTTGTGGCACACATCACATTACCAACAATTACACCAACGGACAAAACCCCTGGTCCAAATGCACACGCTATAAAGTTTGAGCAAAACTGACTTTTCCCTCTGTGTTGGTAAATTTCACTAATTCCCTGGAAATCAGCTGAGGACAACAGCCCATCCAGAAGTGATTCCACGTGGGACACCCACTGCTTCACTTCCCTATAGAACACTCAAAAACCCAAGACAGAGCAGAGCTGCTGTGCACAAGGGCTCGATACATCCCCAAAACAGGATCTCTTTTAAGTTATTTACAATAAAGACATGCACAAAGATGAAAGGCACAGAAAAAAAAAAAGCACAAAGCCAGTACTTCCTAAAATTGCAGAGGGAACCAGCCTGCCAGCAGGCTGATGAAGCACCTGAGATAAAGCAGCACAATCAATAACAATGCTGCACCTTTAAAACCAGCAAGTACAACACGATCAATTCATATCGCAGCGAAGTAGCGTAATAAAAATCTGCAACTCCAATAAGCTAATTTAATGATACTTTATCAAGCGCTCACAATTCCAACCACTGATGTTCACGGCAGAATGAAGCCTCTGTAAAAATATGTCATGAGTCAATATGGCATTCTGCTGAAGAGAAAAGACCCACATCATTAAAATCTTAAATAAGCTTTCATTAAGTAAAACTCATGAAATTAGCTCTTTCAAAAGAATTTAATTAGTCAACACATGCAGGTTGCACTCACAATCTGCCACCGTGGTCTTTTAAGCCGCTCCTTTTCTCAAAGCTTTGTCAGAAGAAGGACATTTTTAAATTGTTATTATTTTTATAATATGGTGGGAAGGCACAATTCCTTTATGAAAAGGACAAAGTATCCCTTGCAAACAGCAAGACACATTTTCATTGCTGCTCTGTATAGAGCACTGCCTCGTTAAGGCAATTTCAATCATTTTACGCATCTTCATTAAGTCAGAGATACGGTTCAGCTTTTCACAGAGAAAAACCTCAGCAGCTGCAGAGAAAAGGAGGGACAACAGATTCTTAAACAGAAAAGAGAAATTACCAGTTATCTAGCTTGAAATGAAGCCTCTGGGAAGCCCCATCTGCAGTCTCAGTCATTACAAATCACAATAATTACGTGAGCTCTCAGCCCATATATAAAATTTCAATACCTATGAAGAGCTGCAATACTGCAACGTCCACAACACAGAAACATTGCCAGCTCATTTTGCCAGGCTTCAGGCTACTTGTAACACCCAGAGAAGATGAATCAATAAAATGTTATCAGTAAAACAGTTTGATTCCTGCACAGTTAAGCGCACGGCCACTTCTATATTTCAATCCCCTCAGGTCAATATAATTTTACACAGTTACCCAATTCTCAGCAGTGAAATGATACTGGTAGATGTTTCAGATATTCTAAAGCACTTATTTCTACATGGAGAGAAAAAGAAAAAAGGACAAAAAAAAAAAAACCAACTCTCGCTTCCTATCTGGTTCAAAGTTGAGTTTTCAGACCAGTCTTAAATGCAACTCTTTACCCCAGCTCCAGCAAACTAAGTCCCTCTGAACAGTTCCCTCAGCCAAATCCTGGGTGTCCTATTCACCCAGTGCTTAAACAGGCATTGGGGAAGAAAAACAAGTCAAATCTGGATCTGGCCTTTCAGTCAAACTAAATCTGAGACATTCTAAAAGAAGATGTAATTTCTGCCTACTCAAGAAAATCAGCCCATTTAAGCAAATTGAACTATTCACCAATAAATTCTGCTAGGTTAGTCACCACAAGGGCTGAAGAAACTCTAAATGCTACTGACAAAGACTAACTGCACAGTTAATACAACATTTTGCCTCATATCCAGATAATTCTTCATGCATACTCTGAACTTCCAGCTTCCCACCTGGGTCTGCAATAAAATAATGCCTCAGGTTAATCTCATACCTCCAGAGAGCTGCATTTTTTGCATAAATAAGAGCAACAAGTGTGCTTCCAAACCCAAGGAAAAAAATAATCATGTCTAATAAACTACAGTGCTCTAGAGACAGGGAATTCTCACAAGGAATCTCTTTTTAGATACAAGTCCACCTTCCTTGACTTAACTTGACAACATCCTAATGAAACTGAATAAACCTGGTATTGGACTAGCCATGGGCACTGTGAAGTCAAGGGCAACTAATTTCAGCTGGACAGGACCTTAGTCCCAAAAAGCAAAAAACCCCCTCAATTTTACTTCATTTCATTTCACTACCAATTTCATCTCATTTGTCTGCTTCATTAACTCCTGCACTATAGACAACACCAATGCACTCAAAGGCAGAAAGCACTTTTTGGGATTTTTTTTTTTAAATTGTAATACAAGACCATTTATTCCCATATTCAGTTCTTAGCAAAAGTAATGAACATTTTAATAACAAGAAGATCCATAAAGCACCATCTTCTCTCCTGTCTCAGCTCTTTTAAAAGGATTACTTAATCTTCAACACTAAAAGGATGGTGGAAATATGAGAGGAACAAAGTTCCCTGGTTTATATGGTGCAATTCCCTTGCCACATACGTCTTATTGGGAAATTACATGGATTTCCCAAATACTGGCACTAAATTTTTACTAGTTTAAAAATTAGCAGAAAAGGCCCAGTTGCTAAGAAATAAAGCACGCAAATTTATGGAAGACAAAGCTGCACTAACCCATTAATTTTTATATTTTGTTATATCACCAAAACTGTTCTCATTACTTTCTTCTGAACAAGTTTGATAATTGCAAAATTCTCAGGCAGTAAAACTTAAGTGATCTCCATACTCTGCTTTCCTCCTAAATAATGAGCCAACCACCACAGACATACACAGGAGGAAGAAGCCTGTCTATTTTGCTAGAAGACTGAGCTCATGAAAATCCAACTGCATCAATCCTTCTTTTATTATTCTTTCAAACTCCCCAAATCAAATAACTTTCTTGAGCTTGGCTAGAGCCTTCTGAATAGAAATTCCACTGGGGAAAGAGGTTTTAGATTAACAGCACAATACATTCAGAAATCAATAGATAAACCCTCTGTGCAGCAGCTCTACCAGAGTCCATGAGACTGAACTAGGGCTCAGAAAATAGAAAAAACCACTCAGAAACAAATTTCCCGATCTGCCCACTTTTGTTATTGCACTGAAACCAGCAACATGAACTTCACCTCTGTATCACACCCAGAGAATTGTTGCCTGATGTTCTGAATCAAAAATACTTTTTATTTGCAAAAATATATTCATCTTTGTATTAAAACCAGAGGGTTTGTTTGGTGGTGCTTTTCTTTTAATTTTTAGACTACAGAGATAAAGCTGAAAGGCAATAATGCATCTCCAAGATAACCAGATGTGGGGTGCCCATCCTGATACAGTGCAAGCCCCTTAAAGCTATGTAACAATGTGACTGGAAGTCAGGTGAGGGAGAAGGGACAGAGTGAACTTTCCAAACTCATTGTGAAAATTCTTTAAGTCTCATCTTCAGTCCAACACCTGGCTTGGGTGGGATCAGCTTCAATTGTTCTCTATGCTGGAAGCAGGATGACTTTTACTCGATCTGTTTGACCTTTTCTCTCCTCATTAACAGCTGTTTTCTCCCTTTACCAGAGTCCCTTTTGCAATCATGAGGATTGGAGGGGAAAGGGTAAATCAGAGCAAGAGCAGGACTTGCCCAAAGACAAGTGGACCAACGTCACTGCGAGCTGCAGTCGCGGAGCCCAACTGCAGGGCACAGCAGAGCTGGCTCTGCTCTGGAAATACACAAAGCCAGCAGCTGCCAGAGAACAGAAAACCTGCTCCTGCCTCTGTCCATGTGCCTGTTAGAGCAGTCACAGGCCCTGTTAGAGCAGTCACAGGCATCCCAGCTCTGTAGGATGTGAACAGGGATGTTAACACAGCTCACCACAAAAGGCATCTCCCCACTTCTCCCCCTTGGTTCAACTCCAAACCTGCTCAGATTGGATGAGAAATGTACCTGTTCTGAGACACAAAGAGAAGTGGATTTCCCCAAATTTTGGTAAGCTGGAACAGCTCTGATGGCACAAACCCCTCATTGGTGCTCCTGTTGTGTTATACTTATTAAATCCTGCATTTGTTATTTATCATCCTGCATTTCTGTAAGGCAAATCTAAAGAAATGTTGCCATGACAAACACACACAGTGGAGTTTTCATACTAACCTGACCCCTATAATGTCCCTTCCCTCCATTAACAGAGCCCCACTTTAGTGTATCTCAACAAGACAATCAAAATATTTCCAGTCTTGCTGTCGTGAGCCTCACAAAGGGCCGAGCGCCAAACCCAAAAATCCTTTGCAGCAAAGCAGAAGAGCTTTACACACAGCCAGACCTCTCAGATGCCATGGGCTAGGATACCATGTTATAAGGCTGTAAAACTATGGCCTGTGGCTCCAGTCCAGCCTGCAGAGTAATTTAATCTAACTCACAAAGAAATCAGGAAAATGGCCTCTGCTGTGCTGAATCAGCAGTGCTGGAAGCCGTGCCACCCTCGATCAGCTCGTAAGAGAGTGCTTTGTCCACGGTGCCAACTCTGTGTAGAGCAGCTATTGGGCAGAAGAAAGGACCAGCAGGAATATTATGTGCCAGATTTTCAGTAGATGTAAGTCAGAATACTTCCAATGACTTAAGGAGGTGCACCGATTTACATCATCTCAGGATTATCAGGATTTACATCCACTGGAAGTTTCACTTCTCTTTTTTTGTCTTTTAATTAAAAGAATGGTGTGGACTTGGCAGCAGCACGAGCCTTCAAGAGAGTAAGATTTGGGAAGGATCCTGAAAAAGTTTTAGGCTCAGGGAATGGCAATAAGCCATTTTTAGTTTAAAAAGATACAGTGGCCAAATTGAAATTCACAGGATGTATATAAATTCTGATCTATTCATGAGCAATATACAAAAGCATATATTTTCACTCTGCACACTGGAGCTCCCTAAATATAACAATGGCAAAAGAACAGCAATAAATGAAAACTTTGTTCATTCAATCTGGTTATATATCACAAAAAACTATCAGCACAGATGTTATCCCTATTTATGAGTCACAACCAGCGCCAAAACAAATGCCGTGTATTACTTAATTTTTTTTCTCCTAACTGCAAGTGCCAAAAAAAAGACTGCCACTGGGATTAGGAAAAAACACACAAATGGAAAAAAAACCAGGAGGTATTGCTCCTGAGGAAGCAAGCCAACTAGGCAAAGTTTGGTTTTCCCTGATTTCCAAATAAACTCAGAACAAGCACAACATTTCTTGTGACCTCAGAGCAATTTCTGTTGCTCATCTGCTCACTTCTCAAAGCCAGATCCATCATAAACTTTAGAAAAACTGCCTAAAACCACCCTCAGAAACGTGCACACACCTCACTTGCTACATACAGGTGACCATGATGGGGAGAGAACAGAAGGAAAGTGGGAATGTGGTGCCTGAGATGCTGAGATGGGAACAGGTTGATGCTTTAAGCCCCAAAAAGTGAGCAGGACCTGCAGGTATGGCCACGGGCAGGACTACACACAGCTGCTCCTTCTGTGGCACAGTGACCCACTCCCAGCCCAGCTGAGCCTTCAGAAACACTTAAAAATAGGCTCAGAAATAAACAGGCCACTGTTACCAGTGCAGTTCAGCTTACACAAGAACTTAAAAACAAACTGCTCCAAAAGCCACCTCAGGAAACAATAATTTAAGGCAAAAGGCCTCAGTACTGAAGGAATGCAGCCTCATTCCATCACATCTTTTTCACTGCTCACCTCTGAACAGGTCAGCTTTAAATCTCCTTCTTGCAACGAGTCCAATTTAAATGTGTTCTTCAAAGGCTTCTGCAATTTTAAGAGTATTAAATTTTATATCTCCTAAGCTATTTATTAGCTGAGGAAGAATTTAATTGACATTCACCAGATATTAACTTTTTTCTGAGCATGTGTTACAGATTTTGATACATAACCTTGAGGTTTTTTCTTTACTTTGTCTGTTGGATTTGTTGATTTCTTTGGTTTGTTTTTCCTTTTTCAGGACAGCTCTCCTAAGAACAGGTTTCTCAGTGTGTGGATTCCCTACAAATTTCTCCAGGAAGTGCAGACAGATATACTGCAATAAAAGACTGCTCACAAGGGACTCGATGCAGATGAAAGGTCAAAAAACCACTCAGACTGTTAATAAACTGTTGCAGAAATATTTTCTTTGCTTTAAGTCTCCATAATTTGCAGCACTGGCAGACCCAACACGAACCCTGGCCCAGCAGTTCTGTGGAGTCCCCAGGGCTCCAGGCACCCACAACTCTTCTTCTCACCCACCCTTATTTTAATTTTCTGTATTTTTTTCCCCCAAACATTCCCACAGATGTCAAACTCTCCCTCTTACAGGTGCATTGCCAAAGGACACAACTGCTGCATTTACAGAACTCTGCTTCATCATCACAGCTTCCAGGCAATGAAACCTGCTCTACTACTGCACAGGTAAAATTGGCTGTGCCACCACTGCTTGGTTCTGCTGCTCTTTAGCAGGATACAGCCAGTGTTATGTCTCAATTCACAGCAGAAAGGGAAAATAAAACTTCCTTTTATTGAAAATACAGGAATATTCATTCCACTGAAACGCCTCATGTGCACTGATCTCTGCCAACCCACCAGGGTTAATTCAGCACTCAGGAATCCCCACAGTGCCATGCCCTGGGGGCTCAGTGAGCAGGGTGGGATTAAACCTCTGCTAACCCCAACCCAGACTTTGCCAACTGCCCCTGCCCACACAGCCCTTCTGGGAGGGCATCAGGGAATTGCTGAGCTGGGAAATGCCCTCCAGGATCACCCACCACTCACTGTGCCACATCCTCCTGGCTTTTAAATCCCCCCAGGGATGATGACTCCACCACTGCCCTGGGCAGCTGTGCCAGTCTCTAACAACCTCTTTGGTGAAGAAATTTTCATCCTGCCCAAGCTAAATCTCCTCACTTTCTTCTTGTCAGGAGGTCTCAAAACCACCTGGTACAACTGGAGTAGTTTGCTTGCTAGCAGATACAGCAACCAGCCTTTTAACTTTGAATTTCTCTTATATCTGAGACTCCCGGCAAACAAAAAAAAAGAAGAAAAATCTTTCAGTAAACTTTGCACAGAGATAATCAATCTCCTATTCAGTTATTTGAACAGGCATCTAGAGTTTAGCGTTCCAGAGATCACTGAACTTCTCCTGACGAGGGTCTCTTCTTGCAGTTTGAAAAGAGGATGGGGAAATCTTTGGGTGCAATCCAAACATTTTTTTCTAGGAGCAATCCTTGAATATTTCATCACTCCAAATCTTGCCTTGACCTACAGTTTCTCCTTCATCCTATCAACCATATATATATTTTTCTTCATCCTCAACCTGTCCCTTCTGTCCACAGGCAAAGGAAAAATCCAAACAACATGAAAAATCCTTTTTTTTTTTTATAATGCCATTTACCCACATTGCTTTGGCCTCTACAGAGGACCGAAAGGAAGCACTGAATCAATTGAAAAATGTTCAGAAGCCCATTAAAAAGGTAAATAAGTGGAAGTTTATTTTCCGAAATAATTCAGGCAAAAAATAAAAATATTTAAGGTTTATGGAGATGAGCAAAAGAGTTGGCTTTCATGTGTAATTGTGTAAACCTGTTTTGAAGGGAGCAAAGCAACCAGCCAGCAACATCAGGCTCCTAAAAGACAAGCAGCAGAGCACACATGGTCTGAAACAACAACTTTTTCTGCCTCTCCAGGAAAGGATTTTTCACTGAGAGGAAAATACTGAAAATTCTCTAGCCCAGATCTTTTTCTCCTCTAAAGTGAGATGCTCCAGAAGATTTCAGCAGAGAGAGTCTCTTCCTCCAGCACAGGGAGCAGCATCTGCCTTTCTTCAGTTACCAAAACACACAGGCGTGATGGGCAAAATTAAAGAGAGACACTAAACAGTAAAATATTTCAGTGTGGGCTAGGCCTCCTAAAAAGCTCTGTGAATAATTCAGATCTATAAAAACAGGCAGTGCAACACCCAGCTGGTTTGTGTAGGGTGAAGACCTTGCTTTCCTCACCTTCCTTCCAAGATGAGCTGGGAAATGGGAACACAGCAAAGTGAAAATCCCCAGCCATCAGTGGAAACAGGGTATACCAGAGTCCATACTCCACATCCAGGTACAGCCCTGCTTTAGCTTTCATTTAATCCTCTTCTTTCAGCTCACCTTGGGATCAGTAACAGCTCTGTCAGTAAAAATGGCTTTTAAGGAGCAGGAAAGCCAAGCTGAGCATTTTTTCCTTAGCCTGGACATACCTCTGCTCCAGCAGCTCAGCTGGGGCATTTAAACAACCCAGTGGGCAGAGAATTCCAGCAGTCCTTCCCCTCCAACAGCATTTTACTGAAACTGCATGAACCTAGCCTAGGCTTTTAACCTGGAATGTCTCTAGATGGCGAAAATTCAAAGGTCCCAATGTTTGTAATTCTCATAAAAGTCAGGAAAAGTACTGACAACTGAGGACATTTGGAATTGTGTTTCTACAGATCCCAATAGACAACATCAAGACATTAAAGGCTCTGTTCACCAAGCCACCATTCCAATTTTAGTTACTGAAATAACTTTACCCAGAGCATGTTTCAATGGTGCATGGTCAGAGCAGAAGGCTCTATCACATGGGCTCTGCCACAGCCTGTTTTGAACTGGGCTTGTTCCATCCTTTATTATTAGCAGAACAGATAAAGGAATGCAGCATATGCTTGTTACATCTGCAAACCATACACAAGCAGGATGCAACTGCAACGCTGCTGGATGTCGAGATCAGAATTCAAAACAATCCAAACCAGTTGGATAAGGCTGATGTTAAAACAAAAACAAGATGTAATTCAACAGAAGAGGAGCAAGGTAACACGATTCAGCAGGATTAATCAACTACACATATAGAAAATGACTGGGTAGGTAGCAGTTCATCAAAAAACGATGTGGGAGGTTATACTGGATCACAAGCTGAACATGAGTCAACAGTATCATACTGCTAAGAAAAAAGCAATCATCACATTAGATAAATCAAGTGGAGTGTTGCCTGCAAAACAGGCAGAGTAATATTCCCTGTCTGTTCAGCACTGTGAGACTTGGCTGGCAGCATCACATCAACCTGGAGTATCGTGTTAGTAACAAAGAGAAGGGCTCAGAGGAGGGAGCCAAGCACGACACACAAAAGGCAACAAATGAGAGGTTCAGCCTAGAGAACCTGAAAAAAAAATTCAGTTGTGTTGGGGGGGGAGGAAAAAAAAAATCAACTGTTCTGTGTGTCCATGACAAATACAAACAGGTTTAAATTGCATCAAGAGAGCACCACTTAAACCCAGAGGAAGGAAAGGGAAGCAAAGTAATATTGGCTTTGGTCCCCAGCAATGGATCTTCAAGCCCACATCAGGACAAACCTGTCACAAAGGAGCTGCTGGTGCCCTGGGGAAGGAGTGTGCACGAGAAATCCTCCTGAGCTCCTCCAGCCCTGGTTCTGAGCTCAGGAAACACCAATACACAGGTCCAGGTGACACCACAAACAGCTCTTGGTGGCATTTGTGCAGAGTTATCTGTTCACCCCCACTGACTACATCAGGATCAAACTGGTTATTAAATTTCATACTTTAAACTAGTCCTGACTTGCACTTTATCACCTGTACCAATTTCTTTATTTTCCACCATCTTACCAAGCTTGCATGTTTTTCTTTCATATACCAATAATTCCAATATGCTTTTCTTGGTACATGGTGAAGTAACAAATTTGTTTCACTGACCTGCCTTTTATGATTCTCTAGACATGAACTGACAGAGAGAGTTGATACATAGCTCTGTATAGAATGATTCTTGTAATCTTGACTATTTATCTGTGGATAATTGCTACATTCATAATTATTTTAAAGACAATTTCGTTTAATAAGGATTGGAATTACTATGAGACAAACTCATTGTAACAAAATTTGTGACTAACCTCTGAACTGCTAGGAAATTGTGATTTATAACAGGCATAGTAATAGCCTTTAATGACTGCAGTGCTTCTGGGTATCAATGAAAACAGACTGGCTCATTTCAAAGCAGAAAGGGCATCTATTTTATTTTTTCTTTCTTCATGGGTGGCCCATACATATCTTCAGGGTCCTTGGAGGAGCTTCCAACACCCCCACTGTGCCTTGCACACAGTGGCTGCTATTACCAGGCTCATGTTAATGGGCTGCAGCTGATATGACCCCTGCAAGCAGCAGAACCAGCACAGCCCTGAGTTACTGCCACTGGCTCTCTGCTACAGAACAGTGGCACCAGAGTAGTGAGGGATAAAAAAGAAATGGCAAAAAAAAAAAAAAAAGAAAAAAAATCGTAATTTTGTATTGGAAGGGAGCAGGAAAGGGGAAAGTGGATGCTGCAGCCTGGGGTCACGAGGCACGGGGTGGCTGAGTGTTCCCAGTGACAGTGCAGCCCATATGCCAGAGCATTTGCCACTCCACGTTCCCTCTGTGCAACTGCAATCCAAAATTAATAAAGAAATTAGGGATAATGAACATAAACAAGAAAAATCACAAGCCTGTGGCAAAAAGAGATCTTGTTCAGCCCAAGCTTTTTTCATGTCACAGAAAACTTGCTTAGGAAACAAACATCCTCCTGGAAGAAGCAAAGTAGAGGGTTATAAGACAAATATTTTGGGTTAAACAGTAATTCCACATTCTCTTTCATTCTACTAAAAATAAAGAGGAAACTGAGTGCTTTTTCAATGTAAGTGTTACATTTCTGTATGCCAGGAGACAAACTATGCCTAGGTAAAGTCTGGACATTAATGGAAGCATACAGCTGAATGCTGGTCCCTAGTGCTTTAATTATTCCCTCTTTAGAGGTGTGCTTCCAAGAAATTAAAGAAACACAATTTCCCAGTAAAGATCATGTTTTGCAGGCTGTTGCAATGTTTTGATTTAAAGCTGTGTGATTTGTATTTGAAGACAAGCTCAGTTCATCCCTCTGTCTTTTCATCTATTCACCTGCAGAGTGTTTGCCAGGGTCAGAGCCCAGTGGAGGCTGCAGAGCTGCTCAGCACAGGGACAGCCAAAGCAGGCTCCAGGACCACTTCCAGGTGGGTTCAGAGTATCTCCAAAAACAAAGACCTCATGGCATCTCTGAGAAACCTCCTCCAGTGTCTGACAACCCTCAGGCTGAAAGTTTCTTCCCACATTTACGTGCAATGTCCTGCATTTCAGTGCCAGCACCCATTTCCTTCTGCCCTTCCTCTGTGCACCTCATCTCAGCACATTCTCACAAGGAGTTGATACACAAGTATAAAGTCTTCTCCAGGCTAAACAATCCCAGCACTCTCAGTTCAGAAATACTAATAAATAAATATTAAAACAAAATATCTAAACAAATATATCATGGCATCCTGAGCAGTACGAAAACCCTGCCATGGCAGGGCTGGCCAAGGACACTTCAGGGTTTTACTTGGAAAAACAACCCTGGGGGTCATGTAGGCACTTTCCTTTTTCCAAAAGGAAAACAGAATGGGAAGCCAGATCTTCTTCAGAATCTTTGGCTAGAAGGTTTACATACACAAAAAGGGATACAGATCAATTCCATCGAGCTTGCAGAGGTTCCTCCTGCAGTGCTCCTCATCAGGATCCTGGGGAATCTGTCTGGAATCAGAGTCACAGGTTCATCCCAACCCCCCTGCCAAACCACTCAAAGCTGGCAAGGACTGATCTTTGCTTTTCAAACACCACTTTCTGGTCTTAGTTCTTACTACTTCCATTTGCCTGAAAATAAAAAATTCCACTTGATACAGCGATGGCCTTAATTCTGAATATACCAGTAACCTCAAATCAAACAAACTCCCATATTTCCCTATGTTACTCAAATTCATTCTATGAGAAACATTAAGCAGCAGATTTCCAATGAAATCCTATCCTCTGTAGTTTTAATCTCTTCTTGCCCTTCAAATAAGACTTTTAAGTATTATCTATATTGCTAAAATATTCTATGAGCTGTGCACATGGCCCATGCTGCTGTGGAACCAAGTACTTCCCCAGCTTGAATTTGCAATGAAATAAATTCCACCTAAAAAAACATGAGACTCATTTCCAGGGTAGAAATTAAGGCAGAGGGAGGCCTGCACATAAATATCAATGAAATTAGGCAATGAGAACTGGCATTAGGTCAATGAAAATTAGGCAAGAAAATATTTCACTGCTAGAATAAATAAGTTTCAATTGCCACATGCAAAAACCGTAATTTCCAGAATGCTTTCAGCATCTGCTCTTTGAGATCAGAGCTCATGAGCTCTGTCAGTGACAGTCAATTCCTGTACAAAGAACTGACTTTAAAATTAACATTTTCCAACCTTAAAAGCCCTAAAATGATCAGCTTAGTGATCAAAACAACAGGTATTTCATAATAAATAACTAATTGATACTGTTCCAGACACAGCTTATTTCCTAAAAGCCTAAGCATAAATAAAGAAATGAATAAATTATTCAACAGAAATTGTTGTTTCATCTTCTTCCTTAATACCTATCTGGAATGCCTAATTTGAAGCAGCACAATTCTCTAACAAACAAATCCCTGAAAAAACAGAGAAGCTTCAAGTCTGTTGTTGGAGAAGCAGATTTATTCAGATAAAAATCAGTTAACTCCCCAGAATGCAGAAAAATGTAATTTTGCTTGGGTTTGAAGAATTTGGTTCAAAGCTCTGAACTAGAAAGCAATATATACAGTTATTAAACAGTGTAAGGGGATTAACTCTACAGAGTGTTATTGACTACTCCAGTCTCATTAACTGCAATTTTATTTAGATAAAAATGTCATCTTAAACATCATTTTTGTGTCAGAAGTTAGATCTGAAGAACAACATTAAAAATACATAGGCATCAGCAGTTCCCTGATCTGCAGCAGCTCTTCCCGGGGTCTCCCCTGGAACACACGATGGAAATTACGGTTTTGATTTGCAACGTGCCCATCACGAGAAACTGCTTTTAAAAGAAGTTGTCCTATGGAATGTGAGAACTGCTTTCTGAGAGGCAGCTTCACTGGAGCTTGTACAAGCTGAACACAGAGAGCTGATGCCTGCCTGCCTCTCTTTCCTCCAAGAAAGGAGGGAAGAAAGGCGAGGGTGAGTTCTGGGCTCCCGGTGGCCGCTCTCCTACTTTCAGATTTTATGAGGGAACTATGAAGCTAATTACATGTACAATAACTGCAGTAACTGCTTTTCATGCAGAATCACAGACCAGAAAATAATCAAAACACGAATGGAAAAGCCTCTCTGCTTTTTTCCAACTCTGAGCAGCTTGGAGAAGGCACTTCCAGGAGGCTGCAGCAGAGCTGCTGCAAGCACCCAGCGACCCTAAGAGGTGCCCAACAACCTCACCATACACCAGAACAAATCCAGCATTCCTCAGGCTCTTCCCTTTCCAAAAGCACCTGTAGGACACACCAGTGAGCACCTGGGAGACACAGGATGACTGGGCAGGGTAGCCTCAGACATCCACACACTCTTCAGAGCCACACCTTGACCTGCCTGTGCAAACCAAGCTCCTGCCAAAACTGACAACAGATGGGTACTGGGTATTTTCTGGACTCTAGAGCCAGGAAAAGTGGGAATTCTAACCATCTACAGTACTCTCCACTATCCCAGGGAGATTGTGGATGCTGGGGTTCTTTGGTCTATGCAGTCACTATTTTCTAAACAGCATTCACAGCCTTCCTAAGTTTTAATATTGGATGTGGTGACAGCTAAAAAGGATGGAATTTTTGAAATCTCAGTGGAGAGAACAAAAATGCTTTTGACCATGAAGAACATCCTACTTCTCAAAAACTTACAAGAGATTATCTCCACAGTGAATTCTTCTAAAAAAAAAAAAAAAAGCGGTATTCCAATAAAGCTTTTATGTATTTTTTTAACAAAAATCATGCTAGTAAAAATCCTAGAATAGAAGCAATTACAATTTTATGCATTTGCATGAGCTTGGCTACCTTTAGTTTCATACATTTGCTCAGAGCAGAACATGCTGGCAGAGTTTATTCATCTCCTCACATGAAAATAAAGGGTGCTGCCACACACTTGTCCCCAAACGTGGCTGCCCACACAAGAGAAGTTCCCCTGCTCCTTCAGCACAGGCACTGCTCGGGGTGGGCAAGGAAACATGAATCACTGCACACAAAGGGATGCACAGAAAACACAAAAAAGTGGCTGTACCTCTCATCTGCTCGTGTTGTCTGCTGTGAGTTGTTTTGTTTAGGTGTGTTTGAGAGGGGCTGGAGCCGTGGTGGGGCCACTCTGGAGAAATAATGCATTCAACACCCTGATGTCATCCCACCTGCTCCCAGCCACCACAGCATGCCAATTAAACCTCAACTTCTAACTTTGAAAAACATCTTTTTTTTTAATCATCATAACCTTAAAAAACACTACAAAAAACCAAAAAGGGCATAAAGCCACTAGCAAGAGTATCATACTGCACATCACTTTCAGCATTCTACTCCTTCCCTCCCTCCTTCCCCAAGAGGCCACAGGTCTTCATCACTCCCTAACACTGAGTTCACATCAGGAATCAGATCCCCTGGGACACTGCTGAACTGCTTCAGTGCAGCCCCACAGTCCCTGCTCCCCACCCCTCAGGACCAATGTTCTCACCACATTAAGTTAACATGAATAATTAACAAAGAGGAAAAGATCCCCATGCCACAATTGTCCTCTGCCATGCTGCAGACATGGAGATCTTTCCCTTAGGCTAAAGAAGAAAATACTTAACGAAGCTATCTTAAACATTATCATGCATCAGTGATCAAGACTAAGTTTATTATCCTGCAAACAAAAACAAAGAAAAAAAAGAATAACATATTACACCCCAGTAGCTTTCATTAAGAGATGCAGTGATGGCATTTCTGAGGAAGGCACTGGCTCCACAAATCACCTCAGCTACCACCCCATCATCAGGCCACAGTGTTGGCAGTGATGTGCAGTGTGTGGTATTTGTGGCACTACTGGGGAAAACTATTTTAAGTCTAATTAACATGAAATTTTTAGAATGCAGATGCTTTTCATTTATACATAAAACAAAATGCCGTGACATTTCTCCCATCCATTTATCATAAACAAGTTAATTACTGTGTAACAAATAGCTCCTGCTAGAATCTGTATGTTTTGAGCATGTTAGAGAGCTGACTCAGGCAAATAAGATGAACCACAAAGTAGTAGCTAATAGCTTACGGCATACTTATAATAAAACAATGACTCTGTAAAAGCTCTTGTTGTCAAATTAAGGCTAAGCTATTTCCATTGGAATAAACCAATTATAAGCAGTGATTATCTGTTTAACTTGATTCAAACCTAGAATACTATAAACACTTTCATTTTGATGCATTCATAACAGTGCATACATTTGAGAGATGGATATTGCAAAGCTTAAAAGGGAAATGCTAGGTTTATTTATTTATCACACAGCTCATCCCGAACCACGAACATCCAAATTTCTCCATGTTGTGGAGGAATTTCACCACCATGCTGAGGGCTGCATGCTGCCTGATTCCTGATGGACAAACCTTCAGGGAAACTGTCCCAGGACTGCCCACTTCTCCTTCCTAAGGACAAGGTGAGCATTAGCCATAAAAACCTCATGTTCGCTCCGTGAAATCCCCCGAGAGCCATCCAAGCTACAGACACGCTTTTTCCAGCCCCCAGATTCCAGGAAAGCACTGACAGGTGAATTTCTGCCTACTTTTCTTTTTTTTTTCTTTTTTTTCTTTTTAATTCAGGCAAACAGTCCCATTTGGCCTGCAGATGAATTACTGAATGCTGATGAATAAGATGGTGGTAGCTGCTGGCAGCAGAGCTTTGCGTGGTAAGATGGTGTGAAATAGTACATATGTCAATCTATCAAACATGATAATGTAAGCAATCTGAACCCATTTTTGGTCTGAACTATTGTACAATACTTCACCCAGATGGAAGAAAGAGATAAACATTTTATGCTTCAGACACATCAAGTGCTAGGAAGTAAAATTAAACCTAAACTGGAAAACTACCAATTTTACATGCTAGAGTATATATAAAGAACAACACAAGCATGAAGAAGAACTTTCTTGCCCATTATTGTATAAATTAATTAGATATATTTGCTTCCTATGATAAACAACAGCATGTATTTGACTGTAGATTAAAAGGAGCAAAGATGATGGTTTACTTATTAGCAAACACAGCACTTGCACTTTTTTTCTTCCTTCTTTTGTTGAGAAAATGCTTTTAAATCATAGAACCTGTGACAACCTTATCAGGACATGAATCTTACAAGTGGGGTATGGATATATAATGTCCCCCAGGCGAGTTCAGCCCTAAATCAGAGTCAGGGTTGCCATGACTAATGTAAAACTACAACTGGTCCCTAAAGGATAAAATCAAATAGAAATATATTCTCATTCAAATCAACTTGACAGCCTGTGTAAATATAATTTCATATTTAGAAATTATCAGTTAAAGCAGAAATGAAATGACAGCCCCAGTGCTGTTTTGAAAGTCACAGCCATCTAATGACTCTGAGCAGACCCTTCTGCTCCATCCCTGTTGTCCACCTCCATAAGCACAGCACAATTTATCAAGCTCTAAACTGCAAAAAAACCACTCTTCTGAGCAAATATATTTATGACACAGCTTCCTACAGTATTCAGAGAACATTTTTTATCAAATAATTTGCAAAGCTAAAAGAGCATGAAATCTGCCCAGCTTCCAGCCTGACCTGTAAAGACACTTTCATGTTTGGGAAAAATTGCTACAAAGTATGTAAACTATTGGTATTTGGTCTCTTTAGGGTTGCATAATCTTAAGCTTGTCCACCTCAATTCCCTCCCTGGTTACCCTTCAAACTAAAAATGAACTCCCCAAGGTCTACTAATTAATGCCAATTCAAGAGAATTCCTGAACAGCAACACTAAGACAACTGGGCACAGAAACAAAAGTGATTGCCAGCTCATGCAGAGCAAAAATGTCCAGTCCTGGATTCTGCTGAAGCCAGAGAGAATACTGACAACTCTCCCTCTTTTCTGAGAAAAATCAAAGAAATGGAGCAGGTGTTTGGTCTGGAGGAAGACAGAAATCCCAGCTTTCTGGCAGAGAGACATGCATGTGAGCAAAATGTACTCAGAAAAACACTGCAAAGGGTTTATAAAGCCTTGAGTAGAGCACCAAGTCCTGACGTGTTCCCCAACTTCCTGGGCTGCTGGGGGTTGGGATTCTGATCTTCAAAAATTCTCTTGGAATAAAGTACTTTTCTGTGTCATGCAAATATAAAGTTTAATTATTTTTAACTTGAAAAGGAGACAGAGCAATACACAGGATAATCTACTGTTATTTGGATTATGAAGACATCTTAGAGTTTACAAGCACAAAAGTGGTTATAATCATGCAATTACTATAAAGCTAATTGGTAGTTTCTTTTTTCCTGTGTTTTCATGTTGTCAGTGGGGCAGTAATGAAAATGAATGCCACATTTGTGAACAGAATGTCTGTAGGCTTGTTTACCACATTTCCAACAACAACGTCTGCTTTATCATCCATTTCAAAGCAGAGATAATTTAGGGATCTTTGAATTTCATACATAAAAATACTTTCTAAAATATCAGATGCAGAGTTCCTTCAGACAGGGTGGGAGTGGGAGACTCAGGAGTGAAGTGCTGACCTCGCATGGTGTAACAAACAATCCACCTGAAGCAGACAGCAGCGGACTTGGAATGATTCATCTGCATTCAAAACTGCGCTCAGGTAAACCACTTAGTGTTTCATCCTCCTACAAACATAATTCTGCAGACAATTTCACCATCAAAACCAGCATCTTTAAGCCTCCTTTCACCTCCTGAAAATACAGTTATTGCAGAAGCTATTAAGCTTTTTATTCCACTTACCTTTGAGTAACTTCTGCCCTTCCATGATATTCGGGGAGATGAACGCTGTGTAGTCTTGTTCTGAGAAGCCAGGCTTGCATGTGGGTCTAACTGTAAGATCCCCATTGTGTGCCTGCAAAAACAAAACAAGGAAAGTGCACACCATGACTTTTGTCATTTGGGAAAACGTTTCGCACCCAGTGACGAAGTGTTTAGGCATGAGCAAACCTGAACAGTAAAGCAGTGTGCAAGCAGAAGTTGCTTGTGTTAGAGTGCCTATCTGTTGGAGTGGATCCATACTGTAGCTGCAAAAAATAAAACGGGCCAGCAATAGTTGCCTGACTACAAGAGAGCATTGTTTGTAGGAAGGCTGGAATACTGGGCACTGTCAGAAGAGGGGAGGAAACAAAGAGCAGCAATTCATCAAGGCGCTTTTCTCGCACTGGAGACTCGCAAAGGCCTGATGTTGCAACATCCAAACCACCGAGGTTTGCTACTGAGAAACTGGGCAGACCCCAGCAGGGAAGGGGGAGAAACACAGGAGCCTGCGGCCAGGTGAGGACACCCTTCCCCTTCACCCTCGCAGCAGCATCCCAGGCTCTGCCTGCTGCAGCCTCTGGGACCCTCCAGGCTCTGCTCTTGCCCCGGCGGTGGGAAGGAATGGAGGGATTCCCAGTTAAAAACGTGCCAATGCACAGAACCGTGCACAACGTGCCAGCACCCAGAGGGAAGCAGCCAAGGAAACACTCAGCTGCAACTTTGGACTGAGCAGAGGATCCAGCCCCCGCCACAGGGACGGGGCAGCCCAGGCTCCTTGGGATTCCCCGGCAGGGAAGGTCCCAGACCCCAGCTCCAGAGGAACTCGCTGCCAGCACACAAGCCCGTGATTTATGCGTGGAGAGTGCCAGGTGATTTACGCACTAACAAGTGCTGGTGGCAGGGGATTTCTAACGCGCCCGGGCTGTCGGCAGAGCCAGCCAGAGCATCGCTTAGCGATGCTGCCGGCACCTCCGCCGCCTCCAGAGCCGGCAGCGCCGGCTGAAGCCGGGGGAGCGGGAGCGGCGCTTCCCCGCAAAGTGCAACTCCAGGCGGGCACCTGCCTCCCCGGGGAGATCGCAGCCCCCCGAACACCCGCACACAGGCTGCGCTGCATCACAGACACAGAAGGGAAGAGGAGAGAAGGGTCCTTTCGGATGAGCTTAGTAAGCAGAACGCAAGCCAATGTACTCGGCTTAAAATCACGCTCGGGAGACGGATGCCAGCTACTGCATGGGAAGGCAAGGAAGCGGCGGCTCTGTTGGACTCTGACCGCGGCTGGCAAGATGTTGCCATTAGGAAACATTTCAAAGGGTCTCATCGAGGATAGCGGGCTTCGAATCTGAAATCGCCCCATTATTGGAGCGGTGCTCGCTAGACGAGAGCGCATCAGGGCTATTCCTGGGCACCCACCAGCCTCCACGAGGCTCGGGACAGCCGCACGGATTCCACTTGGCACCGGGGGATTGAGGCAGAAAAATAAGCGGCTCTTGTTCCCGCAGCCAGCCCAGCCCGAAACCCAGCAGCCGCCCGGCTCGCTCTGTAACACTGCAGCCACGCGTTCAGGCGCTTGTTGATGTTCTACAGAAACCCTTCAATTTCAGGCGCCGTGGGAATAAAACCCTAAAAATCCCAAACTTTCAGAGCATCATCCCCCCAGCACGATCCGGGCCCGCTCGGTTGGGTTTACGGGCTTGTAAAAATAAAAGTTAGGGGCTGCAGCGGGCGCGGGCTCCGCGGGGCTCGGCGGGGAGCGCGGCGCGGCCGCGGGGGCTCCGCGGGGCTC
>VZRH01003629.1:1463989-1605401 GCA_013397555.1 Urocynchramus pylzowi
GGTGATGATGATGGTGGTGGTGGTGATGGTGGTGGTGATGGTGATGATGGTGGTGGTGATGATGATGGTGGGGATGGTGGTGGTGATGGTGGTGGTGGAGGGGGAAAGGGGTTCGGCGGTGCTGCCGCTTCCTCTCTCAGCGCCCAGCCGAGCTCCGCGATCCGCGGCAGCCTCGTCCGTCCGGAGAAGAAACTTACGCGTCCGACTTGTCGCGACAAGCGGGTGGGTTGGCGGGAGGGAGCCCAAAGCTACCAGCCGGCGCATGCAGGGGATGCTGCGTTCGCGTCCTAAAGGCTGCTCAGAGCACGGTGCTGATGATGCCAAGGTTGTGGTTTGATGCCCGCCGTTCACCGCAGGGTTGGATCTGAAGATCCTCTGTGTCCCTTCCAGCCCAGAGCCGATGATTCCCTGATTGTCATGGCCAGCCATCAACGCAGCACTGCCACTGTCACCCCCAAAGCATCACCCAGCACCAGATCCAGACAGCTCTGAAACACCTCCGGAGATGGTGATTGCACCACCTCCTTGGGCAACCTATTCTGACCTAGCCTGACCACCATAAAAGTGATTTTTTTTCAAAAATATAATCTCAATCTCCTCTGTCTCAACCTAAGGTCTTTGCCTCTAGCCCTCTTTACATGTGCCCTCAAGGGAACAAGCAGCATATCCAGGGGAAAATTAACACAGCCCTGGAAACGTGCTCAGTGGGCAAAAAGCTAACATGCCCAGGTGAAAACCAATTGTATCCCACGAGGAAAAATGAGTGTTCACAGGAAAAGATCTATGTCCAGGGGTTCATGAGTGTATCATGTGAGGAGAGCTGTGAGGGAAAGAAAGGTGGCATCAGGGAGTAGTAGCAAATCTACAAAAAATATATGTACTGGGGAGGAAAACACTGATATAACCAGAGATGAAAAACTCAGGGTAGGGTAGAGAAATGGGCAGTGCTGGGACTGCCTCCTCAACCATATCTGTGAACCAGCCTGTGCCTGGCCCTGCTTTTTTTAGAGGAAAATAGGCTTGTCAGGCCTAATCCACATCCACATCAGTAGCAGAGGAAGCTAACTCCACTAAACTAGCAAATTTCTGGTGTAAAACTAAAGGCAGATCAACACAGGGTCAGAAAGTGAAACTTCAGTCAATTTCACAGAAAACTGAAAGCAGTGGTTTCAAGCAGAGGGTGGCTCCTGCTCTTTTCCTACAGCAGGACCCTGGCACCCAAATCCCATCCTTTTCTTCTCCAACTCAAGGCCACAAATAGGAATTCCCAGGCACGAGTGTTTTGTGCTTATAAATCCAGCAGCAATTTGCATAAATAGATGCATATTATCTGATGTATGTGCAAAATCAGACATTGCAGCTGAGAAATCCGGCCATTAAACCGTTCTGTTGGATTTGCACATTTCCCAAGGAATGGGACACATAAATCCACTGGCTGCATCTTTGGCTGTTGAGTAGATTTAATAGCATTGTGTTAACACCTAGAGACGTTAGCAAAGAACTGAGGCCTCATTGTATTGAGCTCTGTGGACAAGAATAATGAAAGATTGTTCCAACCCCACCAATTTACAGTCTTAGTGGATTATGGGGTTTATTTTGTTTTTAAACAAGTATTTCTGAGTTTGTTATATAACATTAAATAAATGCCATCCTTGTATTGAAATTAATGTAGATCCTTTTTTTATGAAGCACTTCCACAGAGGCAGAAATACTTGAGTGACACTATCACAGCAAAAATAAATCCTAATATATATTTAAAAAATCTGGTGGTTTTTTTTTTTTTTTTTTCTTTTATCTTTATTCTCAGTTTCAAAGTTTGGAGCAGATTGTTCCAGGTTTAAGGGCAGTTGCTATTTAAATAGAACTACAAGTACTCTGCAGACTATGGAGGATATTTTGGATTTGGGGAACTACAGTGTGGATGTTCTTTTTCCAATACCTATGGCCAGTTTTTTTGACTCTTGCTGGACTACAGCTGTTGCTGTGCAAGTGCTCGCTCTTCTTGATAACTTTGTTAATATGACAAATTCTACAAGTATTATCAAAATAAGTCTGACACCACAACAGATTGTGAAGAAAAGGCAGAGCAGTAGTGAAAAAAAAAAAAAAAAAAAAAAAAATTTTTCAGCATGTTTACAGTTGATTTCTAATCTGATGGCAAATTGATTTTTTTCCCAAACTAGTTTGCCATCCCGCTTTTCTAAGCTGTGGTAACAAACTGTGTGCTCAAGGAATGAGGCTGCAAATGGAGTTGAATTCCCTGTTGTATTTTCAGTAACAGTGGCCAGTGTGAAACAGCAGGTGCCTCCCAAACTGAGGTGTTTCCAAAAGGAGGAGAGGAGAATCCAGATCCACGTTCAGACAGTGGAAATCTCTGGTTCATGTGTGTGGTTGCTTTCACTCTACCATTTTCCTTCAACTCTTGACACTCCAATTAATTTTGGAAGGAATTACAGTTTTTCTAACTGATTAGCTATTATTTGAACTACCTCCTTCTTTAGCAGCACCTCACATAAAGTGCTTATAAAATGTCTTCTTTTGTATCTTTAAGGAAAATTAAAAATATGCCATTTACATTTTTATGCATTTTACCTTCTGAATTTTCCCCAAACTTTCAGATAGCAGGCCTGAGCTGGGCCTGAATGTATTATTTGGGAGGGTTTGCTTCACTTGGAGTCTGCAGGAATTGATGTTGTGGCACAAAAAATAATGGGAAGCTCCACCATCTAACACAGGGATGCTGCGAGATGTGGGGTTGGCGGGATGAAGACACTTAAGAGTGTACACATGCCCAGTAAATCAACTTGCTAAACACCTCAAGAGCAAAACTGCTGATCCTAGGAGGCAGCTTGCTGTACTCACAACACCCAAGAGAATAAAAGGCTCATAGATGAGCCATCTACAGAGCTGACTGTGCTGGGATAACGAGGAGCGCAGAGCACACGAGGGATTTTCCCCTCCTTGATGCACACATGTAATTCCTGCTGACAGCACTGGGACTTGCACATCCACACCAAGGGGACAATAGAACCCTTGGTGGTGGAGATGAGTATGGGATGTGAGCTGTGTGACCACGGAGAGGGAGCCAGGGAGAGGGAGGTGTGATCACTGAGGGACTGTACAACATACAATAAAATTGTCAAGCAGCCATCAAGTACGTGAAAGCATGGGAATAACAAATTAAATGGACAGGAGGTGAGAAAACAGAGTCTCAAGAGGCTTTTGCCTTCCTAGCTTAGGGCTGATATCTGAATTCTTTATCTGGGAAATATTCCCGCTGGCTTAACCCGTTTAATTCTCTGGCAAGTAAATATTTCCCTGAACTCGAGTAAATAGTTGTGGCCCAGATGCCAAGGATAAAAAGTGGTTTTATTAAAAAGTGTGATAAACAAGAATAAATTAAATTAATACAGTGTGCAGACCTTAATGTGTGTTTCTTCTGCATGATCTGGAGATTCTTGCTTTTCAAGTAGGAGACAGCTGGGTGACCAGAGATTTTAAGTCATTATTACTCATCTGGGCTTGTGTCAGAAGTAGTAACAAAGGACACAACAGGAAATAATGATGATGCTAGTTTGATAGATAATGGCAAATTATGTGTTTGTGACAGCAGTTCAAAAATTAGATGAATGAGCAATGCCTTCAAATTTAATATGCATTTGGGCTCTTTTAAGGATGCGTAGGGAAGAGGGGATGAGATGAAACTGAACAGTGAAGCGAAATGTAAATCAGAGCTATGGAGAAATTAATGATCAAGAAAAGAAAGACTTCTACCAGATCTTGATGGAAACCAAAAGAAGAAACAAAAGATGGTCATAAGTAGGAAGACCACAACTAGAGAAGGAAAATAACTAATGGTAAAAGCCAGAGTTTGCACATTTAAGTAATTTTTTTAAGCAACAGCAACTGGAACTACATGAATCGTTGGGCACAGCTCAACATTCTGGATTGCCTATGATCTGGGTCTAGTGCAAAATATAAAGACAAAATGATGAATCACAGAGGAGAAAGTGACTCAAAGAAAGAATCCACAAGAAAAGGCTGCACTGAACAGGAATGGGATATGCTTCAGTCCAAGCTGATTCCATCCTGCACGTGCTCCCTGTGTGCTGGAACGGTGGGGGTGGCACAGCCATCTCCCTGGTCAAACAGCTCTTTTGAAATCACATTTTCAGCCCTGCCAGACAGGCTGCAGTGCCAAGGAATTTGAACCTTCTCTCTTTTACGCTACCTACTCATCCGCACATTGTGGATCCAAGGGATTCCTCTTCCCAGCTGGCCATGTGAATAGCACTGGGGGAACACAGCTTCAGAGGCCCTGTGCAAACCCTTCTGCTCACTTAATTACACTGACCAAGGGAGGCCAGCTCTGGTGCAGTCTGACCTCCAATTATGAGGCACACTGTGGTCTCCTCACTGAGCTGTGCAGGCGTTAGTGGCAGCATGCCAGCAATGGCTATATTAAAATCAATTTCAAACTCCCAATTCCATGCCTCTCTCACCTTAGGTGAGGTAACTCACCTTATACTAATGCAACTCTTTGTAAAATATTGTAAAACAAAACTGACCCGTGCAAACAATTAACAGTTCTATTCTCTTTTTTTTTTTTTTTTTTTTTTTTTTTTTTTTTTTTTTTTCCTGCAACACCAAAGGAAAAAGTAAAAAGCAGACCAAGAGGCTTAGTAGATCTCTATCTTTGCAGTGGACTGCTGTTTAAAGAAGGGGTATTTAAAGAAAAGAAAAAGGAAAGCAGAAAAGCAGAATTAGGTTTGTTCTCAGAGTCACCAAGGAGAATAAACTGCAAGAGCTCCCTGACACAGCAGGCAGGCAGCTCCCAGGCTGCTCCATGAGGCAGTGCTTGATATTCATGGCAACAATGAAATCTCACCAGATTTTGTACAAGAAAAGAGATGAATAGCCAGCCTGTGATTTTACAAGCAGGAGAAAGGCCACAGATTCCCAGTTTCCCCAAAGCCTTCACAAATTTAAAACTGATTTTAAGACTCACCTCAGATGAGCACACGTTTCAGCAAGGTTGTGCCATCACCTCAGGAACTGAGAGTTACCTGAAGGGTTATCACCTGCTTTACCTGGAACAGCAATGGGAGAACATTATCAAACACTAACATAAACCCAGGGATTTCCTTCCCACCCTCTCCATGCCCCCTCAGCAGCTCAGGAGGAACCTGATCATTTCTTTTCTAAAAAGTCCTGTGCCAGTGATTTCCTGTGCCACTGGAATGCTCACTGCACATTCAGTCAGGTCCCAGGGGAAGGGGGCAGGATCTGACCTCTCAAACCTTATGGTTCTTTAGTTTTTACTCATCACACACCAGAAAACTCCAAATTAATATCAACATAAATAATAATTTTATTAAGTGACTGCTGAAGGAAAATGAGAATTTTTCAGACTTGCATCTTGTGCTGTTATTGTTTACAGCAGAAATCTCATCACCATTGCATTTTTCTGATCGACTTGGCCCCATATACATTGAAATGTTAACAGTAATGTAACTTATTCCAGTCCAAATCTCAAAATAAATTACCCTGCACAACCAGCAATATTAATAAATGATCATTCTTTTACCTAGCAAAAACATGAAGTTCAGATCAGCCTTTCTAATATTACCAGATGTCTTATTTATTAGGAAAAAAAAAAAAAAAGTTTTCCTCTGCACAGATTGGTAAAACATAAATAGAAGTGATGTTCTGAGCTCTCTCAGCTTTTTGTGGCACCCAGCTTGTTGGTATTCCTCACAAATATTTTTCCTCACAAATATATCCAACAGTTTTTGCACTGCAGCAGATACTCTAAATTGTGTGTGTGTCTGCCTGGTAAATGCTGAGGCAGAACTCCTCAGAGAAAGCCCCAGTTACCTGTTTAACATGAACTAATTTTCTGGAGCTGTCAGCATCTTTGGTCAAAAACCACCTGGAAGACAAAACACTTTGCAAGAGACAGCTTAAAACCTACGGATTTTAATAGTGGAACTGAAAGGATAAGAGAACTTGGAGAGAGGGGAGAGAGAGAGAGAGATGTGCTCTTGTAAGGGATTTCTTTGTGACAGGATATCCCATACTCAAAGTAATGCAGCAAACTTCCAATTAGGAAAAGTAATGAAAAATTTACAGTGTTTGCATCCTTGCAGTTCCTGTCAAGTTAAAGATGTATACAAACTTTATTTAACTATCTGAAGCAGTGATGTAGTTACAAATGAGGATAATAATATGATAATAATTACATACTAATACTAATATTACATGCCTCAGTGAAATAAAGCCTAGAAATAAAAGAAAGGGAACTATTTAGGAACACCATATGCATGAATAATATGGACTGACTGCAGGCCAAGAACAATAAAAACCAAAGTCTTCCACACATGCATAAACAGAAAGGAAGAGAAAGTGCAGAGTCACAGGGGTTAAAGTTTTATTAACTACCATTGGTAGTCACCACCTGACTGCTGCTCTGCTGATAAAAGCTGATTTTGATGTTGGTGGGGTTCTGTACATGAAGTAACTGCTGCTTTTGCCAGTGTCTAGAAATGCCTGAACTCCAAAGATTAATTTTTCAAGTTCATGCATTCATCTAACGAGATTATCTGCATTTATCCCATTAACTCTGGCCAGCAGATCCTGTGGTCTCACGTCCCTAATCCACTCCCAGCTGCACACAGGCTTTCAAGTCAGACTGGAGCCGTGTCCAGGACACACAAACAGGTGCTAAAAATATTGGTACATCCAAGACTGGGTAACCCCCAGCTGAAAAGCATTTTTGATCTCTTTGAGAGAGAAATCTGTGGGAGATATTCCTGCACCACCTTTCGGTGTGAGCTACTGGCAGGCTTGTGTTTTACCAAAGCTCATTTTAAGGGGTTCTGATTGTGCTGACCCATCAGTAGGAAATGGCAGAATCCTGGATCAGGTTTCATTGTAGCCCAGAAGCAGCACAGGATTTCGATGGGACATTGTTAAGATTTTAACAACAAATACAAATTATGTCTGTTGCAAGCTGTGGCAACCTGGACTTCACCTATGCAGATATTTCACCAGAACAATCATTTGCAAACTGACCCTTAAGTACTTTATGAGAGATAAATCTAATAACCTTTCTGGGAAAACCTCAGCAGGATGCAGACACTGTAATAATCCATATGCAAGCTACCACATTGTATTGTGTGCTGTCAGACAACTCAATTATTTTCTTCCAGATCTAACATAAGCTTCTGTTTAGTAAACATGATGAGAGTCAAACTTTTACATATATATATATATAAAGTGTTTAATTTGCATGCAAAATTGCCCTAAGTATGTATGCAAATAGGAAAACTCATGCACAGATGACTAATTAAGTGCATTTATGTGAGAAATTACCCAATGCACGCATGGAATCTCAGTAATTGTACACACAACTCTGTGAGCCATTGCCTTTGCAATTTGGACACGTAACTGATTGAAAAAATTGTTTCTCAGCACTGTGTTGGAATAACTGATGTGGAGCACATGGCCAGAAGTAGGACAGCTGAGGGGGCTTTGGGAAGAAACTGCAAAAGCTTGTGAGGAGCTGTACAGTAAGAACAGAATTTGCCATCTCTACCATTACTGGTTTTGTATTCACTTGCAGCCATCCTGTGCTAATCTGTGGCTTGAAGAGAGTCATATCTGTAAAAAAACAGAAAAATAAAAGAGAGCCATGGCACAAGAGGCAGTGCCATTAAAATTAAACCTGAAGTCTGTAGCCTGCTGTTGCCTGTCCAGTATGTGTTTTGAAAACAAATAGCAAATTTTACTTTATGTGTCTTGATCAAGCTCCCTTTTTTCTCATCCAAGCAGGCTTTGTGGTATGACAGCACAATATCCCTCTGGAAGGTTCAGGGAGTTTTGGTGAGAAAAGGGATACCTATCTGTCTGTTTTAATTTTCCAGGCATTGATGTTATTATAAGTTATGTTATCTCTAAACACTGATTAGTTCTCTTTATATCCCCAAAGTTAGAAAGTTCATGCTAACATTGTTAAAATTCAATATAGAGAACAAGTTCTTTCAATATGATGTGATAAACATCCCTGACTTCAATGTCCTGCAGAGAAAAATACCTGCCCAAATTGTTTGGATATGGTCTGGCTGCTGAAAGCAGGGAACATCCTCAGCCTGCTTTGTGATGTTTTCCTATTTTCTGGTCATTGTGCTGATATTGAGCGTAACAGGTAGAGGAGCACCTGTTTATTTACCCACAACTAGAGGTCAAACGTTTCAATCAGCCACTAACACAGGGAAAATGTCGTCGTGGGCACAGCCAAATGTGAGGAACAGGGCAGGGGAGAGAGGGAGGGAGGCTGGGCTGGCGCTGGGGATGGGATGCGGCTCTGGCCAGGGATGCTGAGCAGCAGCACCCCCAGCCCGGGGGGGCTCCAGCTGAGAGCCCGGGCAGGAGGCGAGAAAGACGCGCTGTTGCAGGGTGGTTTTATCACCCTGAAGTTGCTCAGAAGGAAGCTGCTCAGATTTTATTTCAGGAGGGAGGATTTGAGGTCGGCTTCTGCCGCTAAGCGGTGCTCGAAACAGCGCAGCATCCCCGTGGTACCGAGTTCTCGGCGAGGAACGAACCCGGCGCTGCCAGGCTGATCAGACTGATGCTTAACACACTTAACAAGTGTCCATTACTCTGATTTAATCCTTCTGTGCCACCGGATAAATCGGGGGGGAGAACAGGCCAATCCAAAAGATTAAAGGAATCCAAAGATTGAGCCCTGCTATACTATCTGAAGCAGAGGATTACTGAAAACAATTCTAATTTTTAAAAAGCTTTGTCTGCCTTCTTTCTGTTCCTTTTTAATTATTAGTATTGTTCTCTCCAAGTTTATGGTTGTTAGAACTTGAAGTACTTACCGAATAAAACTGAAGGGAAACACTTAATTAATACTTGTAATTATTCCAGAACTTGTTTTTAAAACAGATGCTCCGGTTTTTTATCTGTTGAAAAAAAAAGGTAGAAAATAGTTTTTCTGGAGTGCACATCTACATGTAGATCTAATCCTCCCCACCATCCAAAAACGATGCAATTGAAAAATAAGGAAATTTAGAAGGAGAATGCAAGCTTGCAACTTCTGCTCTCTTCAGTCCCAGGAGAAGAGAAAATGTAGCAGGCAGAGGAGCTGTTTCGGCATTTTGACACCCACGTTTTTGCCCACAAAATTGGATTCATTACTTGGTGTACAACAAGCCAATGGTTACACACCCAAGAGAGAGACATTGATTATTTATTTGAGAATTGTGCAAGCCTGGATGCTCTGTGTATTCCACAAATGAAGCACCACCACTGGGCTTTTTGTGCCATTATTTATACACAGAAATTTGGATTTAGTGACTTTCCAAGTACAGCCCCTCTGTGATGGTTGGTTGGTATTTTCTGTACAGATGAAAAAACCTCAGCTGACAGCTCTGCATGCTCAGGGGAAGGGTCTGCACCAGGGCAGGGGCTGTAGGTGTGATTTTCAGTATTATAATGGACATATTCAAGCCTAGGATCCATAGACCTTGAGTGTGTTGCTAAATTAGCAATGTGTACAGAGATCTACATCAATATCTCGATGTTAATACATCCCCAAGGCTTGTTAATTCCTGGATGTCCTGACTAAGAGATGCAGCTGCTCTGGTTCCACTGTTTAGGTTCCCTTTTTTGCTGATTGGAAGTACACAAAGATCTTACATCAAGGAACATCCTGAATTAAGATAATCTTGACATATTCCACATTTTGCAGTGCTGTGAGTCCTTGCCCCAAGCAATTCTGCACCCATGGTGCTTCTCAGCCTGAGGGTCTTGGGGAAGGAGCAGTGGGCAAAGCTGTGCAGTCCCAGAGGCTCCAGTTCAGGGGTCTGGAAGCTTTTGTCCTGCTTTGTAGGAGGAGGAGGAGGAATTTCTTTCACCCCATTTCATGGAGAAGTTGACTCCTTTTCTCTGCTGTGGCTCTGTCCTACGAAGTGAGGGATGGAGAGAAAGGGCGGGTCAATGAACACTGGGGTTCTTGGATCCCACATGTCTGTAGGGGGATTTGCCAGCTCCTGAGGGAGCAGGTTCAGTGCCCTGCATTTCCACACCCATCAGGTGGAGTGTCTGCAGCCAGGCCAGCTCAGCCTGGGGGTCAGCAGATCTTCTTAGCAGATCTGAGGACCCTAAAACATTGCCTCACACTGAAACCCAGTGAGTATCTGCCTGTGCGAGCTGCTCTGCTGAGCAGAATCCTCCAAAAAAGAAGGTGGAACTTCTGGGGAGAGGATTAGTGCCTTTTGTGAACTGTTTTTGTGTGCAGGGTGCTGGTTTATTCACAACATTCCATGAGAAGTGCTTTAAATCAAGAATCAAAAGCCGAAAGGGTATCAAAGCTGTACAGGAACTGATTACTACTATAAATTTTGCTGAAACAAGCTGATGCTTTGCTGATTCTTTGGTCTTTTTCTGGTAAAAATATGTCAGTGTTAACTCACAGCATTGACTTCTCTGGATTTTTTCATTTTTGTTCCATGAGATTATTTTTAGCTGCTGTGCATTAGCTCTGCTTCAGAAAAATATTGAGGTAGAGGTTGCAGCTTCCTCCTGAAAAAAAAAAAAACAAAACCAAATGATTTATTGACAGAAATGCAACAATACCTGTATATCCATAAAATTAATGTCACATGACCCTTTCCCCTCCCTTTTTGAATGGAGTTGAGACAGATGTTAGAGACACACGTGAATTTCTCAGGAGAAAAAGAAATATCACAGGTAAATCAGCTTTATACCAGAAAATCTGATAGAAATTAGTATAGCAGCTGTAAAATAAGTAAATTCTTAACAGAAGAAGGAACCATTTTCAGTTTTAGGGGAAGTGGCCTAAGTACTTAAAGCAACTTTGTAAGAGTTATTTGTATTATAAAATAATTTCTGAGCTCCAAACAATGATAAGGAACAGTAGGTCTCCAAAATGTCCTCTAGAGAGAACAGCAGAAATGCAAAATTCAAATGCCATGAACAGGGTCAGGTGCAAGTCCAGAAACAGCGTGGTTCTTCTGACATTTACATTTTGTGGGCATGCATTTACATATTTAGAAATAAATTTATAGTGGTCTACAATTTCTCTGGGAAGCTTTTGAGTTTAGCTGTAGCTTCACCACCAGAAATCCTGGCCCCTCAGGTTTTCCAAGATTTAATCACTGTATGTCAACTTTAATATCTTTCTTCTGATGCAAGAATTGTACAATTGGTTATAATATTTTCCAAGTGTTGAAATCCACTTTGCCAAGGCCAGCTCTGTGTGGTGGCATCAGTGTGGCTGGCTTGTCTCTCTGCCTCTCCCACTGTTCATGCACTTCCTTCTTTTACTTTAACAGACTTTTTCTTCAGAATAAATCCAGCTGTAAGCAGTTTGATTTATTTAACTGCTGATATCTTACTGTTTATCTCCAAGGAAATACCACAAATTCAGTAGCAGTGACCTCAGTTCTTCACCTGAATTTAAAATTGTCAGCTGACTTTCTGATACCTTTTTTCTTTATACTTATGTTGCCTGTAAATTTGGCCTCGGATCTTGCTATGTACAATTAACTCTGGTTTCTGACATCACCTTTCTGAGCATGTGAGAGTCAAAGAGAGAAAATGTTCAATTTTCAGCTCCTTCTGTCCTGTTTATGCACAGCCTGGGTCAGACACTGCTCTCACAATTCCAGGAGCAAACATGAAGGTCTTTCAAAATGAGGATCCCACCTATCCAGCTGCCTCTTACGGGGAAATTATTCTGATTTTTTGGAAACGTGGCTTTGTATTACTTAGAGACTAAGATTTCTCAGTGTTAGTCAGATTCACTAAAAACTTGTTTAAATATTAGACATGATTCCTACAGTCTAGGAACTTCAAAACCCCAGTTTAAACCTGCAAGAAGCTTTCTGTTAAGGAAAAATAGGGAAAATATATTTGGAATATAAATGAAGCACTAGCTAGATTTTCCCCCCATAGAACGTGTACACCTTGTACATTATTCTGCAATCTAAAGACCAAATATTGACTACAATTTGAAATAAAATACAAAATGACATTTATGCCAAGTATCGTAAACAACCCAATATCCTCTCATCTCTCAGAGTTTGTGAAGAATGGAGACAACAGCATTTCCTCGCAGAAACTATAAAGAATTTAAAGAGTAGGATCAATATCGTAAGAGGAACTTCTACGTGTACATATCCAGCTGAATTCCCAGCAATATAAAAGGGAAATATTTGTGTTGAACTCCCTGCCTAGGGCTTTGAATTGCTGTATACTATCATGCATTATGGCCTGTATTAATTATCTAATTGAGACATTTATATGGTCATCAGGCAAGTGGGGACCTGGAGAGAAATCCCTAATTAAGACTTTGGAGTTTGATAAGAGGCTGCTACTGCACGGTGCTAAAACACTATTTTTGTCTTATCTTATGAATGTGTCAGGGCAGATTATGTTAAATGCTACCTACATGCATAATCAGATGACATATCTCTGGCAATACCCTCAGATAACAGTCTGCAAATGCACATTTATTATTTTACAGTTCAGACTGTTAAAAGGAGAACAAAACTTGTAGATCCAAAGTGCAGCAAGCCCCGTGCCCAGAGTGTCATGCCATGGGTGTGTCCCTTGGGATTTGGGGACAGAGATTTTGGGGGGTGCTGAGAGGCAGAGCAGCTGGAAGGCAGCCCCTGGAACCATCCTGCTGGCTCTGTACTGCTGAACTCTCCAGGCACTCCCTGCCTGCTCCCTGACACAGGAGGTGGATTACAGACATTGGAAATTCAAGTATGCCCAAAGAATCCCTGGAGTGCTTCTTTTAACCCTTCATTGCCTGCCCAAAGAGAGGGGAACAAACAGGGCCAGTCAACACTCCACATCTCACCTCATTCAGAGTGCACTCCCCGTTTTTTGGCATTGAGTTTGTTGTGAATGCTGAATATGTAATGCAAAAATACCAGCAGAGAAGACTTTTTTTTTTTTTTTTTGACAAGTTTTCTGGGAAAATCCAGAGCTGCTCTGTTTTTTGCACGCTGCCTCCCCATCCTTCTTCTTGTCTGCAGGGTTGACTCAAACAATAGCATTCACTTTGGGATCTCTTTCCTCTTTGGTGCTTTGAGATCTCCAGAAGGAGGGCCAGCTCTACCACCGAAGCAGGAGAAAGCAAATTCAGGGAACAAAACATGCATGAGAATTGTTTTTAGTATTTTTCCTCTTGTCATCCAACACTGCTGATTTCAGAGGTAAATCTCCTGCCATATCTTGGAGCCTTGCTCCAACAATGGAAGGAAATGTTTGCAAGGTTTCTATATGTGCATATATTCATATAAATACATATATAATCTGTATGTGCATTATACAACTATACATTTATACATGCACACACACTAAATTTAACACTGTAATTATAATTTGGGATTATTCAAAGCCTGCATTATAAAATTTCCACAACCTTCTACCTGGATAATATCTTTTTAAATTTTCTGCTGTTTACAGGCGTGCATAATACAAACTGACAAGTGCTAGAGCTGCAGAAAAGAGGCGAGAAACAAGGACCAAAGGTCCTTGCTAAGTAGCAGGATAAAAGATGGCTTAGTGTAATTTTGTAGAAGAATTCAGTTTTACAGATTTCCAAACAAGAGACGTGGATATTAATGGGGGTTTTCAAAGAGCAAACTCAATAACAGTCCTAGTCAATTAAAAGTACATAAAGTATTAATGTCTTGTCCTCTGGTTTGTGTTTAAGGGGCTGTGGAGACCAATGTTTAAATCCCAGGAGAAAAAGCCCAATCCTGTGCTCAAACCCCCTATTTGGAGCTGTCATCCATTACCAAACATCACTTCATTAATATGCAAAAGGTTTCTTTATGTTTCCCCAAACACTGATTAGGTTCAGGGATTTAGCAGAGCTGAGTTGAAGCAGCCCCTGTCTCCCAGAAGCTCAGAAAGATCTCAGCTCTGTCCCCTCAGCTCAGTGTCTCCTTCTCCCTGTGCAAACAGGGCTGCAGGGCTGTGAGGTGGCGTCACCATAAATCCATCACATTCCCAAGGCCTGGATGCTGCTTGTGATGTGCTCCAGGTCCACAGCTCTGTCCCCTGAGAGTATGGAAAAATGGAAAATTAATTGGAGGCACAACAGAAGAATAACAGCTCAAAAGCTGCCCACACCTGGTTTAGGTGTAAGCCAGGAGCTTTCCCACAGTGATGGCCCAGGCATGGCAAAGACCTGGCCACAACAACTGACACGTGCCTAATTTCCAGCTGAGAAGGAAAAGGAGAAAAAACAGGAGAAAAAGAAGGAGAAAAACTACCTGTGAAAACTTTATAACCCCTCTGCTTCTCATTCAACCTGATCACTGCATGTCTAAATAGGTGATGGAATGAACACAACCCAACAAAGCCTCTGTGGGTTTGATTGATGGAGTGCCCCAAAGTAAAATACTCATTCTGAAAAGCTGAAGAGAAATGCAAACTTTTAATAACATTTTCAAATTATTTAATCATACAATCAGGCCTGACCTTGTTCAATATGAAACTTCATTACAGCCTGGAATGTTAATATGGAGTTCCAAAAGCATCATAAATTACTGGTTTCTTCAATGATGCATGGGCCTGTCCTGCTGTGGCCAACTGCAATTTTAATATTTTCTTAAGAAATGAAGAAATGAAGAATTAGCAAATAATGGCATGATCCTGAAATTACTGTTCTAGGAGTCACAGTTATTGAATTGGCTAAAAAAGATAAAGACATGGCTCATTTCCTTAGATAAGTGATGTAGGCAGTCCTTTTTTTTGGGGGGTGGGGGGTGGGGGAAACCCTACATGCTTATTTTTGAATAGATCCATTAATAGGTCAACTGACCTACCTTTCTGCAACATGACAGGTCTGACAGTCAATGAAGGAATTACAACGTGTAACTGGCAATTTCACCATCAGAAACATAATTTTGTATACAACTAGTACCTTGTAGCAACTTAACAATGGTATTCACTGTTTGAAAAGGGCAAAATAAAACCATTTGAAATATTGACTGACAGAGATTCTTATTTGGTGCTTATTATTTACAACAGAACAAGGAAAGGGAGTGGACGATTTAAATGGCTTGAAAAATCAGGGAAACTGAGAGTCCAGTGCACTTTAAGCTCAAAACTGCATTTTGTAAAAGACCTGCAATGACTGTTTTTCTGGAATGAAGAAGGGAATGCTGGATCTTGGTGGCCTTCAGGAACAGTCCAGTTCAGTCCCCCAGTTTGATGGTTCTGTAGATTTCAATAGGACTGAATTGAAATATAATGTTCTTTGCTTAGTTGCTTAACAAAGCATCATAAAAAATTGTGATTGTGGGTCAGACACTGGCCCAGAAAAGCTTCCCCTTCATGTCTTAGCACCCCTGTGTTTGCTGGGGTCTGAGGGTCCCCATGGTGCAGGGTATTCCAAAGATGAACTGTTTGCTGTCAGCACTGAAAAACAGCAGCACAGGCCTGGAAACAAAGCTAATCAAACATTCTGCAGCAATTAAAAAAAAATTGCATTTTTTCGTATGATTTTCATATAATGAACAGCATGGAAATGTGGAGATTCAAGCAGCTTGAATGCTCAATTAATTCAAGTTCAATTATCATTATGACCAGCATTATGAACCTTCTCATCCTCCCTTTCCCCCCACCTAAATCTCTGTTTGTAACCTCTTCTGCATTCTTTTAAATCTGTACCAGATTAATTCTAAAAGCATTTAATGTAAATAAAACACACACAAGACAGTTCAGCTTTTTTCGTGTGATGCTCATCCAAGGCTTTACTTGCCAAGAGGCAGAAATACTGAGCAATATTGTGCAGAAATCTATAATTTCCTCTACAATAACCTCGGTTTGCTTTTGGTGTGGGTTTTTTTTTTTTTTTAATTTCTTCTGGCCATGAGACAATGTCAAGAGTTTTCATGGGCAACCCATTGCCCAGAACTAATTGATTGGAAAGCACAGTAAGTAAAGAATTTCATTGTTTTCAACCACAATATTAAACAACTACTTAGCAAAGGGCAAGAATAATGGAGAATGATTATTAACTGAAGAAAATATTCAGAACACATGGTAAAACAAATAATTAGGCCCAATTGTGCCAGTTCTGTGAATGTTTTACACTGCCTGCAATGAACTCCCATTTGAAAGCTCAGTTTTACACTGGGCAATGGTTCAAAACCCAGAGACACATCAGTCCCAGGCAGGAGCTCAGAGAGAAGTGCCAGACTGTAACTGACTGACAGCACTTCCCACTGCAATCTGGGCTTGTCTTGGAGAACTTCTCCTCAGCTCTGCTTCAAATCCAACTTCATTTAAGAGAGGAATTCTAGCGAGGTCACAAACAGGCGGGGCTGCCTGCAGACACCGGCGCTCCTTTGGGCTGCTGGACCATCACACATGGGAGATTTACAGGACAGAAATGCCACATTCCTTCTGTGGCAACAACCTCACCAGACAGAGCTGCCACAAAACCCAAAATGTTGGGTTTGCAGCTACTAAGCCACGGCACAGTCTGTTTGTGAAGGCCACTCGACAGTGTGGCTGTGCTCTCACATTTATCATAGGGCAAAAATGAAACTGGGAGAATGAATAGAAGGGAAAATACAACTGGACAGTGCACTGGCAATTACAGAGCTGAGAATTAAAGCTACAGAGGAAAAAAAGTGTGTTTGGTGATGAAAGTCATCTCTAGAGTCACAATTAAGATGAAATTTATTGCCTCTGCTTAACATCTGTTTTATATTTATTCATTCTGATAAAAATTATATCCTGGATCCAAAGCCTCAGCTTCCAAAGTTGCAGAATGAATGTTAATTAAATATTTGATATAAAGTCTTTTAAAAACCCACAAAAATGACTCAGTTTACTTAAAATAGGACCCAGCAAAATACAAAGCCTGGTATCAGATCCCATAATGAAGTCTTTCAGTTCCCTTGAACTCCCTGCATTTAATGTGAAATATAAAGGACAAACTTTTATATTTGTTTCCTTCTGGTATAAACAGACTGTGTAATGAGCTGCTGTGTGATAGGAACTGAATGTCACTCAGAAGGCAACACATCCCCAGCTCACTGGTGGCTTTGCCCCTCTTAATCTTCACTTTATATCTGAGATGTTCTTTCCCTTTTTCATGGATGCTCATTATGTATCCGTTACTCATTCACTTGGCTGGATTGGAATAAGTATGGACTTCTACATATGACATAATCTACCAAAAACTGCTAGAGAAATGAATATTATTTGCTGAAAAGCCTCCTGCTCCTGAACAGCTTGTCAGTCTGCTCGCTCCTCAGAGGTCTGTTTCCCCATTAGTGCACATTTTCCCAGCTGAAGATTTAAGGCTTTTTTTTTTTCACCACTGTCACAATAAAAAAAAAAAGAGGAAAATGAAGCAGGTGGTGTCTTTCTAAAGTCCAAGTGTTTTTTAATGATCGTTCTCTATTTCTTCAAGTGCAGAAATTTCAATTCTGATTAAAATGAAAAAATGACAAGCCATTACAGACAGACCTCCATTCTCCAAAGGCTCCCCTCTGAATACACAATATGTTTTCCTATATAATGCATGCACCATATTTCAATATTAATTATAGGAAGGTCTCTTTGGGGTCACATGCTAATTATATCTATTTAGAATTTATCATGCTACTTCCAATATAATGTGCTGTCATTGTGTCCTGTTGTTTTTCCTTGCCTGAGGCAGAAGGAAGCTACAATAAACCTGAAAATAATGGCAAGAAATGTTCATTTTAAAACATATGGGGTGAAAGCTGCACTAAGGGCCCTGCCCAGTGCTCATTGAAATCAGCAGGAATCATTATGTTAACCTCAAGGGAAAAATGATTTGAATCTGTTAAATGTGTACAGTTCTATCTGAGGGGCTCTGTGCATCTCTCAATGTAATGAAATGGTTGTGCCATAACCCACTGTAAATAATCAGGGAAGCATCCAGCATCATGCCAGGGAGGATGTGCACAGAGGAGTTGAACTGTCCTGATTCTGAGGGGGTTAGACTGGTAAAAATGGCCACAAGACAAAGAAGAACCAAAGCCTCTGTTCCAAATCACCTCGAGTGTGTTTGATATGTTCACCTACAGCAGTGTGGGATCACTGGGGCTGTGCTGCAGGCAGTGACAGTGGGGTTTGTTAACCAACCCCTGTATTGCAGCACTGGATTCAAATATGTCACATTTTAAAAATTCTCCCTCATTACAAGCCCTAAAGATACGAGCACATTTGCTTATAATTTTCTTTCATAATGACTGGTATAATTCTGTCTGCATTTACCAACCCAAGGCATCTTCTCTGTGTGAGGAATTCTCAAAGTTCCCTGCAAAAATCACAACTAAAGTTAAATGGTGCTTCCTTTATGCCACCACCCTATGAACACAGAACCACATTTCCAGCCTTGCCATCTATGTACAGTTATTAATGCTAGAGATTTGCATCTGCTTTCCAGAAATGGCTGCCTGCAGGATTAAACATGGATAACACATGTAAAAAATCCAGGCACCAAAGATAAGCATCTTGGCCTAAATTATGCCTCTTGTGTTTCCTAGCCTTCTAAATTGTTAGTACCACATTACCAGGCAGCAGTGACACAAATCAGACAGTCAGTGACTCGACACCTCATCCAAATTTCCACACATCCTTTCAATCCAGTTACTGCAACTGGTGGTCCTTTTACCTTCTGTACCTTTCTGTGTCTGCATGAGGACTTTTCTAAACACACCTCTCAGTATTTAGGTGGTGCCTGACTCCTAGAAGTAAGACTCACAAGATAAAAATGTGAAATGACATTTACATATCTATATCTCACTGTGGTTACCTTTTTTTTTTTAAATGTCTATAATGAGATGTTTTCAGAGTAAGAAAAATGTTAACATCCAGCCCACTAACTGTAAATTTTTTATTGATAGATCTCAGCACAGAGCAAACCGATATTCAAGTGGAGAAAATGAATTATCTGAAGCCAAATGTAATTTTATTTTGGTAGGCCAACAATCAATAGAAGAAATGCACAGTCATTTCAGTAATTGCCACAACTTCATGACAAATACTTCCTAGAAACTCCTGGCTAGGTGATCTCAGCATCCAGGGTTACTGAGGTGTATCTTTAATGTAGGTTAGCTCAGATGTTCAGAGGGGCACATGCAAATTATGCAGGCATGTGGGCTATTTAATTTTAATATCCAAGGTCATGAGTCAGATTGTCTCATGTTATGTAAAAACCTTGTAGTGGAAAACAAAGCTGAAGTGTAAGAATTTCACTTTATTTTTCTGTGTGAAAGTAGCAAAGCCAACTAAGCTGGTAAAACCACATATGAGGACCTGAGGACAATTCTCCCGAGGTCTAAAGGCACAAGACCCCCTTCCATATGGATCTTACTGCCTCCATTTCTGCAAGGAATGGATGCTCCCTGTCACAACCAGCTGAGCCTTGTGAAGCTGCTGAGGCAGCTGTAAATCCTGCTCTGGAAACTGCTGAGCAAAACCTCACCTGAGCTGCCCTCAGGCTCTGCTGCTGCCCCCTCACCTTCTGCTGTCCTGCCCAGCCCAGGGGACCCTGCTCAGCACAGAACACCAGGAGAGGAGATGCAGCATTCCCACCTGCACAGGAAGGAAGAGATGTTATTGCAATAATAATCTGGAATTGGGCTGCCAAGTACTTCAGTGCACAACTGAGCTTCCAAAGGTTGGGTGGTCTGGACTGTGCCCTGTGGGAGCAGCTCAGGGTGTAAACAGGAGCTGTATTTGCATTTCTAGTGTCCTACTAGACACTAGAATGAGGTAAGGAAGAATTCAGGCTCAGGAACAACGGGGGAGAGATGGAATGGCAACAAGATATTTCACAATTCCAAACTGTGAACGATGTGGGTGAGGGAATATGACCTGATCATGAGATTTAACTGGAGTTCACCGTAGTGCTTGGACCCTTTTTGTTGGATACTGCCCTGCTTGTGGGGTTCATGGCATTTTGAGGGATTTTTGAAGCCCCTGAGGACCTGATATTGCTCTGTTTTTAAAGTGCCTTGAAGGAAACAAAGAACAGTGGAATCACCAGTTTTGAGGGGGATTACAGAAGAGAAAAAGTGAAAAGCATACTTTTCAAATGTCTATGACTTATTAATCTACTTACTCCGAATTTTCCACTAGAAACAAAATCCTGTTTTACTTAAATACTTTGGGATTTTTTCCCAGTGGCCATTTGTCTTGGAGTTTTCAGTTATGCAGATCAGACACTCGGGAAATGGAGAAAATCTTCATTTCCCTTTTTGTTCTGAAACAAGAAATATTCTTTATAGCATCTGAGGGAACCTCCAAAGTATAAGAGAGACTTTAGATTATAATTTCTCTTTTAAAGAAAAGCTATTCTTTTTTTATAAAGGGAAAAAAAAAACCCAAAACAACGAAACTTTTTAAGAGTGTTCAATCAAAACAAACTTAGCCTTGAGTGTTGTCAGAATAGAAATTTCTTCTGCCAGAAATCTTTTCTACAGGTAATGCTGTCTTTAAGCATCTTTTTTTCAAATGTAACAGAAAGTAAAGGGTAAGGTTCCTACTTGTAGCATAATTAGCAAATCTTGGAAGAAGAAAGGGAATAAAATATTTTACACATGTTTTTGCAGGGTAGGAAATGGAAAAGATAAAATAATTCTGGTTGGAAAAAACCCCAGCCCAGTCATAAATGTAAAATAAAGAAACACTGTCATGTACCTGCCCCTATAAGAGCAATGTGCCTGTGGTTGGTCAGAGCCAAGGAAAAGACCCTGAGTTCATTAATTTGAGATGAGAGTGACAATGCCTACAAAGGAGCAGGAAAAATTGTTTCCAAACCTCCTGCTGTGAACATGCAGGTTCAGGGTTACAGACAATTCCTAACACACCTGAAACAGGAGGAGTTGTTGTTTTTCAGGGACAATGGGTAAATCAGCCAGGATGCTCAGGTCTGTTCCTTGTTCACAGCTGTCTCAATCTGCAGTGGTGATTTTATTTGGCACAGACTACACCCAAAGTATTGATGGTAAAACCTTCCTTCAGTCCAATCTGACAGCACAGCACCTTCACTGAACAGATCTGGCTCCCACCTGCAGGACGTGCTGCACTCAGCAACAAGAGGGATGCTCTGGAGTCTGTCCAATCCACATCCCTGCCTTGCCACAAACTAATCCTGTGCTCTGGTACAGCAATTGTGGCATCACCTCTGCCATCTTTCCCACACTGACCTGATCTTCCTGCTAACTTCCACATTTGTTTATTCCGACAGCACACACAAAATAAATAACAAAATGTACAAAGTGTCCAAGCAGACTTGTGCCTGCAACTCTGTGGCTGCAATAACTGTGTTTAAGCTGAAACACAGCTCTGTTCTGCAAAGCCTGCAGCTTTAGGTTGTTTTTTCAGCCCATTCCTAGCTGAGGTTCTTCATTTTACACTGTGACCACACACTACGTTTGTTCTCGCTAATTAAACAGCATGACTAAAATGTGTATTGCAAATACAATAATCTGCCTGTTCTTTCCTGAAATGGTTGTTCTGTGTACCATGGGATTTTAAATTAAAAAATCCAATCTAGTTGTGTTTGGCCACAGGTAGCCACATTAGATGAAAAAAGACCAAATAATGATTGATTAGCACTTACATTTCCAAAGTTTTTGTGATCTTCCATTTCCCTGCCCCCATGCTACTGAGTTTGAATTGCTTCCCTACCAGCCTGTGCATAGGAAAGTACAACCAAATATTTTCAGAATACATCTCTCACCCTCAGGATCCACACTTGATTTTGATATAAAATGTTATTAACTTTAGCTCCCAGTACAAAAGGTCTTGATCAATAATTGTTTCTACCTGTCTATCTTCTTTCTGTGTATCTTCTAGGACACTTTTGGACTGCTGCCAATACATTTTGGTTTGTAAGCACATAACAGTGTATCATACACCTCAAATCTAGGTGGGTTTATCTTATCTTTTCATTAGGTAGAAGATGGGGTTTTTTATCTACATAGATTAGATTAGTTCAAGGTCACCCTGAGGAAGAGAAGAGAAGAGAAGAGAAGAGAAGAGAAGAGAAGAGAAGAGAAGAGAAGAGAAGAGAAGAGAAGAGAAGAGAAGAGAAGAGAAGAGAAGAGAAGAGATAAAGGATAAAGCAAGAGAAAAACAACAAGGGTGATTAGAAAGTGGAACCCATATATTCTAATATAAATCATCCTATATCACATCTAGCCATCTCTTCAAATAATTCTTACTGATTTTCCAAGTCTAGGAATACAAGAAACAAAACCAGAAAACCTTAAAGGGGATCCTGTGAAAACCTGCCCATCCTCTGTCTCTTGACAGTGCTCCAAAGACACCATTTGAACATAATATTGAAAAGAACACGTATTACAGCCAGATGATCCTAAATATCTGGTTAAATTAATTAAATAAGTAGTTAATTTAATACCTGCTTCAGTGTTTCATTCCTAAAGAAGCAAAATCACTGCAGGTTATTTTCTTTATTCTCTTTCTTGACCACAGTGGAAATATCATCGTGTGTGAAAACAACACAGAGTCACAAAACCAGATAGCTTCTGATTTTGTAAGGTAGTACACAAGTATACAAAAATAACTAAAGAGGGAGTAAAAATTCACTTATTCTGTCAATAATTCAGTCCCCAAAGATAGTAAAATCAGCAGAAAATAAGCAGTCTGGCATATTCAGCAGCTCCATATCTCACACATTCATTCAACTCAAAAAAAAAACTTTATTGCTGTCTTCTTTACTTGTTAAAAATAGGCTTAAAGACAGCGTTACCTGTGACCTTGAGAAATTTTCACCACCCATGGTGATACCACCAGGTGACAACTCACTCCAGGGTGAGTGAGTTTATTATCATATTTACCAACGACTGTGATAGGAAAACATAACTTCCTGCAGCACTATTGTGAATATATTTGAAAACAACTCTCCTTTGGTAGTGGAGAAAGAAGTGTGAGTGAGCCACAAAAGGTAAAGAAAGCAGGAACCCTTCTGCCACCTGCACAACCTGAAATTTTCACCTTGAAAGGACTAGGCAGGAATTCCAAAACGGAAAAAATCACACACAACAGCTCAAGCATTTTTTAACTCATAAAATCTATTTCCTGCTACTTGTACTTCTGCCGTCGCTACGTTCTTGCTAATTTCTGGGCGAATTACCTTCACTCATCATTTGGAATATTAGTGAAACATTAAAAATTCTTCAGGGTAAAATAAAAATCAAAGGAGTTTTTGAATGTTTGGAGAACAGCCTGGAAAAAGAGGAAGTGGTACAGAGGAAAGAGCATCCTGCCTGGAGGTAGCAGGGGAGGTAACTCTTCTCCTCTCCATTCTGTTGATTAGGGAATTCTCTCCCTCTCAGTGTTCATTCTCCTCACTTAACATTCGAGGCAACTTTCTGAGACAAAACATTACATGAGTCTTTGAACTCTTCATTGTTGAGAGTCAGTCTCTGACTCACCAGAAAGGGCAAAGAGCTTCCTTATAAAAATGTTGCTACCAAGACACAAATATCAGCAGCTGGCTAATTGGGTGGGAGGGCTGAAGGGAGCAGAGAGCCTGCAATTGGATTAGGCCAGGTCTGTTCAGAGGGATGGAATCCACCTCTGTAGCCAGAGTCATTCACAGCCTCAGGGAATTTTCAACCTGTAACCTCCAACTCAAGCTTCAATGGATTTAATTGGAGCACAGCCCTGAACAATCATCTGGCACTGATACGTTTTTACAACCATATATATTTAAGACCCTTATGCTTGACACATTATATTTAAAAGAAGTTCTGGAAAGGGCATATTTCTATTAGATTTTCCCTTCTCATGATCTACATTGTTTCACAAGATCTGAGCTAAAGATGGAATTTTGAAGGCAGAGCGAGTGGGAGGCTGTGAATAGTTTATTCAAAAAAAAGTTAATTAGAACTGAAATTATTCACCATTTTGAGTCAAGCTTGGCAAATAACTTAGGCTGATTAAAAAAAAAAAAAAAAAAAAAAAAAAGAAAGTGAGGCATAGGTGACCATTCACAAAACTTGCAAGTCAGAGAGCTCTGAGTCCCTGCCTTGTCTCAGGGACCATCACATTCATCTCACACAGGGAGATGTAGGTTCAAGAGTTCCTTCTGCTTGCTGCAAAGCAGGATTTGGGAATGCAACCTCCCATTTCCAGGTGAATGCTGACATCATCAGCAACAAAGATTCATAGCTCTTATGAAAAGAAAGGAAAAATATGGGTGATTTTTTTAAATATTTAACTGGCTGGTCTGAATGAAAGATTCTGACTTTTTTTTTTTCTTTTCAAGTGGAATAACTTCACTCCCTTCTCTCCCTTAAATTTACCTTCCTTTCCAGGGTGAGTCTCCCAATTCCAACAAATGGACTTCTCGTTGTGCTCTTAGGGGGGATTCATCTCACCTAACTTGAGATCTCTATAACAGACAAAATATCTTTGAATTTAAACCTCTTGAGAGCACTTACTCATCTAAGCTTTTCTGTATATCTGCTGACCATAAACATGAGGATGTTTATCTTCCCCAGCAGACCATGAGGGGTGATGAGCAGGGGGTGCATTTCCATGTCAGTTTTCTGTATTTGATGATGTCAATCCCATCCTTATTCCCCACCTAAGACTGCTATTGAAAGCAAGCAAAAACCCCTTTCATAATCCTCTGTCTTTGCTCTGATACCAAGATACTGCAGAAAGCAGACAAATTGGTAACCAGTTATTCTAGATGTCCTTTTCATCCCATAAATGCAAATTAAAAATACTTATCTGCCGTATGAAGTCTTGGCATGTTTAAATAACTATTATCCTTTAAATATATTCCAGTGATGTAGGAATCATTATTCTAACAGATAGAATAGGCATTAAATCCACAGGGGAGTCATTATAAGATGGCTATTTCTCTCTGTTTGACCGAAGCAGCAGTTGTAATGTATTTATTCAGGATTTAGCAAATGGAATTCAATTAGAACTGAAATGGTGTTAAATTGAGTAATTCCTATTGTATTTGTCTGACAGCAGGAGTGGCATGACCTGGAAAGTGAAAAGGAGCAACATTCAGCCAGGATCTCTGTGGGCTGGAGCACTTGTTGACAGAATGTCACTGAACAGGGATCTATCCTGCTTAACTTCTTAATCACCTGCTTAACACCTGGAATAAAAAATAAGCAGCAACAAACATTTGTGGACATTATGTGGTAAAGTCCCACCTCAATAGAAATAATCTCATTTATTCATAGTGGCTGAAACAGAGCTTAATATTCATTGTATTACAGTGGTGTTTGAACCAAGTGTTTTGATGTAATTCAATTCTTGGCAATGAGAAAGAATTCAGTATTATACAATATCTTGTTTCTCTGGAAGAGTTTTTATTTAGGGGTAATGTGATTTTAAGGTATGCAGCAAAATATTGTCTTTTTTAAACATGGTATGAAGGCATAAATAATTTACCCATTATTTAAGGTGTGCATCTGCACATATAAAATGTAGAAATCCACAAGGACGTGTTGGGATGAGTATGAATGAAGAAGGTCAAATGCAGAATATTCTGTATAAAGAGATTGTGGTGGGGCATTGGTCAATGTAATAAATCAAGGCAGGGCTGTGCCCTCCCTATTTTTGTAAAACCTCTTTGACAGGAACAGATGGGGCTGGGGTGGTGTTTCCTGTGGTTATCCATGGGGAATGCAGCCTGATGCCATGGAGCACCAGGAGCTGCTGCTCATCAATAGAGGTGCATCCGCTGCTGCATTTGCTGGGCTGTCCCTCATGTTGATCATCTCTCACTCACACACAAAAGCCAGTCTGGGAGTGACATCTGGCACATGTTGAACGTAGAGGAAAACAGAGAAAAATTGCATGAGAGCAGCCCAGTAAATTCAAGAGCCTTGTTAAGGAAATTGCCCTGCTAACAACACGCTCAGACACTTCAGTCAGACATTAAAGCAGGGATCAGGGTAAAGGACTTTGCACAACATGGATATAAATATTTTTTTTTCAATAGTGGCAAGCAAAGCAATCCTCTTGTTTCAGTCCTGAAACACCAAATGGGACCTCAGATGATGCAAAGAATTCTATTTTATTTTTCTCTTTTTCCTCTGGTTCGGATCTTTCTAGTTCTAATCACCTACATGACTTCGCTCCCATTAATATTCCCACCCGTTGCCAAATCTCTAATTCAACAAAACACTAAAGCTCCTGCTTAAAACTGAGCATGTGCTTTGCTGCTGGTGGCTGAAAGGGCCTGGGATGTGAGTTAGACTTAAAGGAAATAAAATGTCAGTGGAATCCTCACCCACACCCGCCGTGCTCCTGACGAAAGGGTTCTGCTGTAATTAGCATGCAAGGAACGGATTTTCACAGGAACAGAAGTTGCTCAATCAGGTCAATAGAATTCACAGTTGAATAAAGCTAGATTTTGTTTGTTCTTTTCAAAATGTAGATGTGATTGGTGATAATAAAAGGCATTTCTAAAAGCGTTGCGGTGAGCAATTTGTAGGGGACCAAATCCAAAGCTTCTATTGCAGAAAATGGGTCTGTTGTGTCTAATTTAATATATTTGTAATAACTCTGAACCAAAAATTGCTTCTGATAAGTACACACTAAATATCTATGATTAAATACGGAAGTATATCATTAGGTATAACATTTCTAAAAGGCATTTTATGACTTCAACCTCGATTCGCTGAAAATACATCCATGTGATTTTAATATAAAAAGAATTATACTGTTTAGGAGGAAGAATTATGCCTTTAGCTGCTCTCCAAAATATTCAGATGTTCAGAAAAGGAGGCAAACATATGATAAAAATCCCACTGGACACCACAGTCCCCTTTGGAGCACTGGAAAGCAGATGGTGTCTTTAAAAAACATGACAAGATCGGTCTTACAAAAAACCAGATGCTATCCATTTTCCAGGAGAGATCACTGGCAGCTAATAAGTTCACACAATAAACTTCTGCTGACTCAAGAAGCATATTAAAGAGTTTGGAATAAAGGAAATTATCTAGAATATTTCAAGGGAGAAATAACCTGAGGCTCAATAAAATTCTTTTTTTCCCACAACAATTATCATCGCCACATCAATCCAGACCTATTTCCAAGATGAAAAGTGAAACTATAAAAGCCCAAGGAGGTGAAAACATTGCCTAGAAATTTAGGAGAAGCAAAAAAATACTGTCCTAAAATTCTTAAATTAAAGACAAATCTGGAAGCATAGAAGACCAAAAATTGCAATGTATTAAGAGATGAAAATTTGGATATATAAATAGAGTTTAGTTACTTTAAAGTCCTTAAGTTTAGGAGCACAGAGCAGTTTCCAGGAAAAGCTTCTGGCCCCTGAGGGTAGCAATCACTCCTGATTAAGAAACATTTGTTTCTAAAATGTTGTGCATGACTCCACATGGAAAGAACAGAGCGGATATTCATTCTATTCTATTCTATTCTATTCTATTCTATTCTATTCTATTCTATTCTATTCTATTCTATTCTATTCTATTCTATGCTATTCTATTCATAGATTTCAGATTACATCCCTTTTTCCCCCAATACATACTGAAAAATTAAACCACTCCTTTTTTTTTTTTTTTTTTTTAGGAATATATCAATCTGTGTGGACTTCACTAAAGCAGGAAAAAGCTTGCAAAATCAAATTCTATAATTAGATGTTAAAAGGGAGAGCAAATTATGAGAGACTATATAATTAATGTAAGTTTTAAGAATTTTCTACATTTCTCTTTATACATTAGAATGCTGTACTGGATGTTGGTGCTGTCCAAGGAATGCTTCTCAACTTGGCTACCATTTTATGCAGTTTTGTGGGTAGGTTTCTACAAATGGATCTTCAGCCTAAGGACACAAGAAAAAGAAACTTCTATGACAAAAAAATTCAGTTCCCATTTCTTTAAACGTGTCCTCAAGGAATTTATAACTGTTATAGGACGATAATAATAACAACAATAGAATGTTTACAGAGGATTTACAAAAGAAAAACTCCTAATGTGTGTGAAGTGCTCAGATATTCCAGGAACATAGGGATGAACATTTAAAACAGGTATTTTTCAGGGCCATAGGGAGTTCATACAAACACAAACCAATATAAGGAAAGAAAAAGATAAAAGAAAAAAGAATGGACTTTTCACAGAAGCTTCCTGACTGCCACATTACAGTCCTGCAAAAGTAATTTAAGCTGAAAATCATTTCCATTGTGAATCTTTCACAGGCCTTTCACAGGGCTTGGTTTTGCTTCTTTCATAACAATTCTGCATTTGGCTCATCTTCCCCTCCCTTCTTTCTTTTAAATCACAGTCAAACTTAGATAATATAAGTTGAAAATAGAGAGATAAAGACTTTCTGCTACATTTTTCTTATTCAGGTTAGAGGATAATTCTGTTTACTTGGTTCAGGTAATATTCCAGTTGTATTGCAAGCTGCCGCTGACGAATGAAAAATTGATTTTTCTTCTTCCAAAGTATAGCCTACATGAGCACCTATAATCTTTATGCATTTACAGTGATTTTAAAAAGAGTCAAATAGTACATAAGCGTGTTAAAATCATAAAATGTTCTTCAGGCAGTGCTGACTCTGGGCTCCTTCAAGCTGCAACGTCTGCAGAGGCAGAACCCAAACGCAGGCTCACACAGAGCGGTGGGTGCTGCTCTGCTGGAATTTCTGACAGGGCTGGGAGGGTTGAAACTCCCCAGCTGTGCTCTTGGACACTCGCTGCCAGCTGTGGCACAGCTGCTGCAGGAGGCTCAGACAGGATGTGCACTTTGGGGTGTCCCTGTTCCCATTTGTGGTTGCTGGAGTCCCTGCTAGAGCTGCTCTCAAAAGCAGAGGGCAGGGCAGACACTGCTGCACATTGAAGCAGCTCAGACCCTCGGATGGAAGATGAATTTTTCCTTTCTCAAAGAGCAGTGGTTTTCAGATCTGTTAATTCAGGCTTTTTCACCTGTTAGATCTGAATTTTCCCATTTAAAGAGTTATTCTCTGTTCACCAGAGTGAGGTTTCAGAGATTCGAGCCAAGTGTGTGAGATGCTGAGAAAGAAGTGCTAGATCTTTCCTTTCACCTCATTGCCTCCCAGTCAACTGAGTTTCAAATCCAGCTTATTAAAACTTGAGTCATGAAAATTACTGTCTCTTTGCAAACACAAAGCTTTGAGTTAACTTTTTATTCACATGTCACGAAGATACTATTTATCAACTTAATTAAGGTGTAGAGAACATCAGACTCTCATTTTTCTTCTTAGCAAGCAGGTTAAAGAATGGTAAAAACTATATTAACACATTTGGAAAATATGCCATAGTAGGATATGGCAGTGCTGGGGTTGTTTTGTGTGTGAGGAGCCTGAATGCATTTTAAAGATGTTTCCCACGTGGGGCTGTCACTTGGCTCCTCCACATGTCACAGCCTGAGCAACAACAAGGGTCTTCAGCTGGCTGGCATCTTGGCACCCACACCACTGCAGCCCCCACCCTGCTGGGCAAGGAGAAAAGCCCCAGCCTGGGCCAGGGGAACGGGGCAGGACTGGGATCACCCATCCCATGCTGGAGGGTTTGTCCCCCCGGGCAAACTGACCCCTGGAACCAGCCTGGAGGAGTTGGAGTTGGAGCTCTACAGCTCCTCAGGTGGAGGATCTCATTCTGCACTCCAAAGCCTTTCCCTTGGAGGCTTCTGTGGCTTTGAAAGGGACAGTTGTCCCCACAAAGTTCCACTGCTGGATTTCCCCATGCATCAAGCCCTTACATAATGCCAGGCTCGTTTGCATCCTAATCAAATATTCCAGCTTTGAAGCTATCATTGTTTCATTTACTTGTTTGGCATTTACCTTGCTTTTGATGCTGATATTGCCTGACATATTCAGTCAGTTGTTAGATAGAACAATTATTCCTCTTAACTGCTATTAGAAATGCCATCTATTTCCTTTTGTTAATTCCTCTGTGTCAAAGTTATTAACTATCCAATCAACTAATGTTGTAACTACTGCACGTTTCACTGCTGAATGATCTGTATTTGCACCAAACATAAAAGGCAAACCCTCACTCTCTCTCCAGAGGCCAATCCTCTTCCCACAGGTCAAGATTCTTTACATCTTTTTCTTATTCTGTTCCCACAGCAAAACAATTTTAAATAGTTTTATATTATATTGTCAGAGAGCCTGTTGCCTGTTTTGCTATTTTGTTTTGGTCTTTTTTCTTACACTATCAAGCACAGATTCAAATGCAGAACAAAAACCCTTCAAACTATTTATAAAAAATTTTTAAAAATTTGCTTATAAACTACCAAGAAGATGCACATTGCAGCTGGTGACACAGATTGCCTGTGGCACTGGCTTCCTTTACCACCCACTTATTTCAGCAAATAAATATGGTAATATAAAATCAGGGCTTGAATGTGTAATCTCTGGACTTTGTAAGCCAGTTTTTGTTTGTGTCACTGCAGTATTTTGAATATTGTCAAACGTGGATCCTTGAAAAAGGTGTGAGATGGTTGAGCAATGCACAGATTTTAACCAAAAAGTGAATACCTGGAAAAGTAAAGCAAAAATGAAAGAAAAAAAAAATCCATGTTTATGAAATAATTCAGAAGTTAACGTGCAATCTTAGCTTTAGAGCACTTTGCCAATTTAGGGAAAGTGTCCATGTGCATCTGTTGATTTGACTAATCTGAAATATTGTTATCAAACCCACAAAACCACCTTAATCTAGCACTAAATGTCTGCTGTCCCAAAAGACAAATTGGTTGCTGAGCTCCCAGGGAGCAAAGCAGTTCTGTTGGAAGCCCCTGCTGGCTCAGGCTGCTCTGCCCATGGCTGGGAGGTGAAGAGGCCAAGCCACACCTGCCCAAGCCTCACTGAAATGTGCTCCCTACAAGGAGCTGCTGCCTCAGCTTTGCCTGTCAGACCTTACAGCAACATGAGGTAATGGAGTGGAGCAGGGGAAAGGAAAAAAAATCATCCTGCAAACCCTGACGTGTTCCCCAAACACAATTTGCTGGGATTTCCCAGGGACTGCCTAACCAGCTCTGCACTCTGGGCTGATCCATGGTGAGAGCAGCACAAACCCTGCATTAACAGAAGTGACAATTCAATCTCTCTTTAAATCAGATGTCAAGGAGAAGCTTCATCATGGCAATGCAAAGAGACAGTGATGGACAGCCAGGTATTTATTAGGTTTTGCTACCAAAATGTTGTATTCTGTGTCTCAAAAGGTGTCTCAGTTACTCTGGGAAGGTAACTCTGCTTTTTAGGGAGCCTGTGTCACCCAAGCTGCCCTGTGAATGATCCCTAACTGGATCATTCAATGTAAAGAAATGCTATATTCACTTTACAACTTCAGCAAGGTGAGAAGTAACATCTTATGATTTACTGCCTCCCTTAGCAGTGAGGCATAGCCACTGCTATCCTCAAGTGCCATCCATCTCTGGCACAGAGACTGTAAGATTTGCCCCAGCACAAACATAAATTCATGACCTTCTCTATACATTAAATATCAGGAGTTCTTGAGTGTTACTGCTCTTTGTCAAAATAAAATCATCTCCCCGGAGGAAAGGGACATCATAAATTAATATGAAAACAAAATTGCTCAGCAACTTTGCCAAACTGGGATATGGTGACCAGAAGTCTGTTTCTTATGGAGACAGAGAGACAAAATAACAGCCCTGCTGCATTCAAAGTACTAATGTAATCAAACAATAACTGCTGCTATTAATGTGAGAACACCTTGTCAGGTGTTCTTCCAAAGCTTGTCAGAAAAGCTGTGACAGGTTTTGTTGTGACTTTATTTAACACCCTAGTCACTCACTCTGTCATGATTTGCTTCTCACTTGTTACTGTAGGTGTTCCAACCTCTTGCACTTTGATGTTTCACAAACTTTGCCAGCAATATATTGGATTTGTCAACCAATTCTAAACTTGTCAAGTTTCTGACCATAACTTAAACCTACTTTTCCTCCCTCAATAGCAAAACCCAAGGAAACAGAAAAAACCCAACAAGCCCAAACTCAAACCCATCTCCAAAATGTGACCAGTAGATTCTGGGCAGCTGAACTCACTTCCCTCTCAGCACTTCCTGCCAGCTCTTCCAGCTCTGATCCCTTCCTCTCATTTTCTTCCCTTACAATGTATTTGAGCAATTTAAACAAAGCATCTCCTATTCTCTTACTCATCAGCAGTGTACAATCCCAGGAAAGAATCAGGGATCATTTGAAAGGCAAAAATGTCCTAGAATACACTAAAATTATGTTAGACTTGGCACCTTCTGAGTGCCATGAACATGTTTTGGATATTTTGGGGGGAACAAGGTGATCTAAAAGGAATCCAAAGACCACATCCCGCATTTCAGATGTAATGAAGAAAGAACAAAGTAGAAAAGCAATTTGTCATTTATTCTCAGGTGGAGAGTGCAGAACTCAGTAGGAATCCCAGGGCATACAGATAGCATGGCTTTTCTATCAGAATGCCATTTCACCACTGTCTTTGTGTTAAACAGAGTAATTAGTGCATTGGGAGCCCCAGCTGAGAGGCATTGCCTCTTCTGGGGGACGAGAAGAGGCAATAATAGAGTGCCTCTATTAGTGTGTCATATCTATAAAATCCAATTGCAGCCAGGGCTGATGCCAACAGCTCTAGTCAGAGACCTTTCTCCTGAGGACCCTTCTCCATTCCTTCCTTCTTGTCCAATGAAGATATTACTCCTTGGGTACTAATTATACATCAGTGAGGTCTAAATTATCTTCTTTTTTTTTTTTTTTTTTTGCAGATGACAGAGAAAAATGGGCTCTGTACCCCACAATCCTGGAGGCTAGTTTCCAGAGACAGTATTGCACATTTTCTATGCAGCTCTTTTGTTTTCCAGGTGCTTCAGTACTGAAGTGTTGTTACACTGCGTAAATTATAGTTTGCAAATGAGCAATGGGGACTTGCACAGTGATTTAGAAAACAAAGAGTGTCTTTTATCCTGTGGAGAAAATAAAGATGGAACAGGCTGAAGGCCATGTGGTAACTGGAGAGGCTAAATTGTGTGCTGAAGTTATCAATTTTGTGTTCTAAGGTTAAATATTACTGAAGTAAGATGGTGTAAAATCTGCCCAATAAATGGAATTCAAAGCAAAATATGTCTCTTCTTTTGTTTATGTTCTTCAAGTATATTTCATAAACAAAAGCGAGCAGGTCAACAATTTATGTTCCTGTGTGGAGCCACAAACTCAAAACAAACCCAAGACACTGACTTGTACCTCTCCTTTAAAGGACCCATGGAAGGAAAGGCAATGACTCTTGCTTATGAAGATTTATGTGACAAGAGAACCAAAGAGAGGAGGCAGAAGGAAGCACCACATACAGCTTAGGAGAACTGGCAGGCTCAGAAAAACTTAATGAGCAATTTGGGGCCAATTAATGACTGGAAACAGCCAGGAGTGATAAGCAAAAGAACTTTCCACTGGGGATCACAAGCGCTGCATGTTCTTTGTGGGGTAAAAAAAAAAAAAAAAAGAAAAAAGACTGCATCAAGATGAGCTGCATTCATGTTAAATGAAATAATCTGCAGCATCTGAAACTAGATTAATACTTTAGGTACAGTGTCTTAACACACCTCTACTCTTATATTTGACCTCCATGCCAGACCAAAATAGATATTTTTGGCATGAATTATGTATAAATATATACACATACATATGCATACATACATGTATACAGGATCATGATTTATTCATTATTCTTAGGCATTCTGGATAAAACAAGTGGAAACCAGTAGTGGAGGAGATGCATTTACACTGACAGAGTAAAAACTGATGCACATTATTTATGAAGCCTGTTCTGTCAAAGTGTGTTGGTTTTGATGATCCTACTTGAGTCAATGCCACCCTTATCTGTCAAGTGAGACACACACCAATCTCTGAGAGAGAAAAGAGGGCTCCCAGAAATGCACACCTTATTATAAATAAACACCAAAGCACGGTCAGATGAAAACACAAGCCTTGGTTTATGTGTGTTTTAATTGGCACCAGATAAAAAAAAAAAAATATGTACCCAGCATGTGTGTGCACAGCCCCACAGTCACAGAAGAGGATTTGCAGTTTGGAAATGGAGGTTTATATTTTCATTTCTGTTGGCACTGAAGAAGGCAGAGAAATAACTGTCAGAAAACTGGAAAGCAGCAAGAGAAATGTAAAGTTATTCTTCTTATTTGTCAGAAAATAAGAAGTTCAGATGCATCTTGTCATCAAAACAGTTTTGTTCCTAATGCTTCATTTTTCCTCCTAGTAGTTGAAGACTATTATAGAAACTAATAGAGGTGGGCAGCAATCTGATTTTCTGTTGTATGTGTCATTCTGAGATTTTGACAGGCTTTAGGTTTTTATAATTAAACAAAACAAAACCAGAAAAGAAGTTTATTGGGAATGAAAATCTGATTTGTGGGTAGTTGAAATGTGTCATTCAGGTTCCAGAGATTTACATTTTCTAACAAGATAATCCACTTCCAGTTTTTCACAAAGAGAGCGATCAGGGCTTGTTTTTCTGTGAAACATGTTATTTTGATTAATGAGAAAAAATGGAAAAACATTTCACTGAAATATTTTTGTTGGGTAGAATTTAAATTTTATGTTATGCAGGGACTCTGGCTCAGAGCACTGATATATAGCACTACAAAAATGAAGGAAGCTCCATGACAGCATTAAGTTAATTCTGGATTTACTCCAAAACCCCTAAGAGCAATATTTACTACTACATTTTTAATAAGAAAAAATGTGCACAAGGTACAAAATATCCTCAGAATCACTAATAAGAAGGAAGAACAAACAGAAAAGAGGACTGAAAAATATTGCAGAAAGGAAAGGACCCACTCATGAACCAACATTTTGCATGGAGTTTAATGAAGCAAACATTGGAGGTTTGAAGAGATGACAGCAAACATCCATTTCCTATATTTGTACAAATACAGTTTCTAAAGAATCTAACTGGAGGTTTTTCTCTTGACTGAGAAAATCTGTGACTATTACAGCAGGAGAGGTAATTATTTCTGCCCTTCCAATTTGCAGGTATTCTTAAAAAAAATTAAATCCTCAAATGTTATTCTTTTTTTTATCACTGACCATCTTGCCCATGACCTCCCAGAGAAAGCATCCTCGACCAGGGGGTTGTTTGTGAAAATCCAAATATTGTTTTCAGTCAAAGTAATCAATTCTTGGGCAAAACTTTGCCTCTGAATTGCACTGGCTCAGCTCAGAGCAATGCCACTAACCCAAAGCTCTTCTCCCTCTCAAACCTGTAACTATTATTGAAATCAAACACCACGCTTGACTTTTTGACTCTCTGAGTTAATCTTGAATCTCCATCAACTTAAAACTATTTTGCATCAACTTTTACAATGTCAGCATGTGTCTTTCTAGGGAAGAACCCAGCAGAAAACATTCCTCAGAGCCATCAGATCAGATCTGCCTCCCTGGGCTCCCAGTGACAAAATCCCAGCAGGCTGCAGGGATCCCTGATGGAAACACACAGCATGGCTTGGGTCCATGATGTCTGAAGGGATTAAAGGAGCCCAGGTCTTTCCTGTGTTATTCCCACCAGCCAAAGATGGAGAATAATTTGTAGGACACCCAAACTCCACAGAGCTCTGCAGCACTCAGGGCACAGGAGGTCACTGAGGGTGAGGTGACATTTTTGAGCTTTTTGAAAAGAAAGGCTGGGAATAACCTGATGAGACACAACACCCTTAATTACTCATTGTATCAAAGCCAATTGTGAACAATCACACGTGAAAAATTTATCTCTCTTTGGTTGGTAATGTTCTGTTTTCAGACCACTCAGTCATAGAAACAAGGCTTTTTTTCTCCAGTGATTCATGTTGTAGAAGTGCTGCAAGTGAAGCCAAATCTTATTAGCCCAACTGTTTTCCTTTTCTTCTTGCAGACTTTGAGCTCAGTAGGTCATTTTGTGCTACAGCTAATATTTGTTCTGCATAAATTGTATTCAATTTAATAAATATGATTCAATAAATATAAAGAAAATGAAGATTAATTTTTAAATAAACTGAAAGTGAAGATTAATGAGTGTGGAAGCATGCAGGATTGCTTTATGCTTTAAAGCTAGGATTGTCCAGAAATTTTAAAATTAGAAGTGTAAGAATGTCATCTAATTTTGCAGTCATAGATGTGCTCTCACCTCATGGCCCACAGTTCCTGCAGTGGAGAGCTTCAGTGACTGGCAGGTCACATCATGTCTCCCTTCCCTTAAAATACCTTTTTTAATCAAAAGAAAATTTTATTAATGGGATTCAAATAAAAAAATTAAACAAACTTAATATGCTTATTGGGACCAAATGTGGCCTTCACTTTAAAGACACTAAAATCAGCTGAGATTTTATTGATGAAAATGGAGAAGTTGAGCAAGTCTGTCTGTGGTTTACATGTCTAATGAGAAGAAAACTTATCATCTAGTGCCAGCTGTGAACAAAACCAAGCAATTATCACCTCTGTATTTAATAAAGAGAGAAAGAAAAGCAAAACAATAACTGTGGATTTGTTCTTCCTGCCACAACAACAACAACAACCAGCCCCTGAAGTAGTTACCACATATTCAGAAAACACTTTCAACCCTCACTCTAGAACTTGCAATAGTATTTTTAAATTTAAGCATAAGCATAATGTTGAATTTTAGAAACAGCAAATAGTACTTTCCCATGGAACCCTCTCTATTTATAGTGTTTTCCAGAGAGTGTGCAGACTCAGAGAGAAAGGCAGCAATATTTACAAAAATTTCACCATGTGAGAAAAAATGTTAAGGAACAAGCATAAAACATGAAGAAGATTCATATAAATTTCTTTATAAAATACACCAAAGCTGTTAATTTTCTTATGGCCAAGAGTACTTGCTGATGGCTAGAGGGAAAAACTTTCTAAAAAAATTAAGAGTTTGCTGGGAACAAGAGATTGATTTGTATTTGCTAACTTGGACTAATGAAAGCAACTGCCAGTCATGCTTGTTAGGAAGAAAATGTCTTGCAGCAGCTAAAATAGAGCTAAAAAGTTAAAAGGCAGTTCAGTGCTGGGTGCTGTAGGTATGGAACATGCTGCATAGAACAATCACAGCTGATAAAATGTGCCTGGACCACCCTGGCTGGGGTTAACAAAATGTCACTGAGCTGCTCTGGAGCCAATTCTGTCACCCACACCCACAGCCCAGCGAGCACTGGGGTCTGTCCTGGTGCTGCTGCCCCTTCTGGGCACTCCAGCTCAGCTGAGCTGGGGCCTGTTTGAGCAAAAACCACATGAAATAAGTTCATATTTTCTAATGTGCTGTTCTGGGGCCTGATGCTCCTTCAATTCCTCCTGGTTTTATACCAGATAAGCAAAACTGTCAAGCTCTAGTCATCGAAAAATTAGCTCCTGTGGCTTCCAACTATACACAGGATTGGGGCAACCTCCTCATCTAAGCCCCAGAATAATCTCTAGCAGGTAAGAAAGTCAGAAAAAAGAGCAATGTAAGGCTGAATTTCATTCCATCACAGAATATTTTCATTCTGCATAACATTTTATCAGTTCTCCTCTCTATTTCGCTATTGAAAGGGGTTTTCCCCTCATTCTTTCTTTCCTGATGCCAATGATAACTGAGTTTGGCTTTTCTTTTTTTAATCCTGGCATGATAATTTTGCAGTAATCTTTTATAAATCTCAGCATGTTCTCAGAAAGTAAATGATGGCATAATTTATCACTATTGAAAATGCATTTTTTGCCATGACAGTATAATTAGACATTCTTTTCAGGAGACATATTAAGTATATACCAACGTATTAAAGCTACTGTGCTGCAGATCTATTTAGTTGATTTATTCCTTGTCTCTGGCTTCCTTGCCTTATCATGATACCCACACAGTCGAGCATTCTCATTGCAAGAATAAAAAAAAAAATTAAAAAAGGCTCAGGCAAGGAAGCAACACGTTGTAGGAAACAGTATCTGTAGGTTAACTAATTCAAGTGGGAACAGGATGCAATTTGGCTGCACTTTTGTACCAATTCAGAACACATTAATTATGCAGTGATCAAAATAATTTCCCATGCATAATGCTGACCTCATTCACTAGAGGGCAACAAAACCCCAGCTTAAGAAGCCTCCACCTTCTACTTTCAATGACAGAGCACTTTTAATAAGATGTGGCGTGGGTTTCATCATGAGCACCCTATTAATTTTACAGAAGGGCAGAGCTCCTCCTGGGCAGCCAGGCAGGCTGGGGGACAGAGAGGATCAGGGCTCCCAAGAGGTGCCAGGGAGGTGTTGTTGGAGTCACAGCCCCACAGCAGATGGGTGGGTGTTCTCCTCTCTTTGAGCACTCCTGTCTGGCCCAGGTTACCCCACTGAGCTCTGTTCCACAAACCCCCCAGGACCTTGTACTGCTTTTGTAGATCAAAGCCTGTGGGTTTTTATCCAGAGTTCATAAAGATACCAATGTTCAAGCCACTTAAACTGTGGCAATGAAAACCTCTCATCCATCTGACTGGGCTTTGCTTTTGATCAGGGAGTTTTGGGGCCATTTCCTGCCTGGCTCTGCCCCTGAGCTGCTTCTTCTGCCATCACCTCCTCGCTCTGACTAAAGAGAATGAATGTTTTCATGCTTAACCAAACTGCAATAGAAACCCTTTGCTTGTAATTTTTGAGGATGTTTGTTAGGAAGTCTGAAAGAGTTGATACTATCTCTGCCAACAGTCTAACAACTAATTAGTTTACTATGGTCCACCACGTTAGCTCTGCTAATTTAATTTTGAAAAGTTCACTCTGCATAATAAAATCTGGTAACTGGATCTTCTCCTCCAGTTGTAAATAAGAAATAGCTATTACTGTTATGGTCTATTGAAAAAGGGCTTCATACACTGTGAAAAAATGATTACACAGACACAGACCCAACCAATTGAAAAATAATTATGTGAATTTGTCTTTTGTCCTCAGATGCAAGTAATGGCTAATGCAAATAAACTGCCAGAGAAGTATTTTATGTGCCTTTTATAGCATGAATAGGAATACATTTAACCCATTTTTGATGAATAGCTGATTTTTTTTTCCCACTGGTTTTGTTAGAGAAGACAATTATTATGACCAGATGCAAATACCCATTTTTTAAAGCACTTGCTCCCAGAAACAAATCCTTGGCCTCTCATTTAAAGGAGTCCATCCCAAGAGGTGAGCAGATATAAACAAATGCACTCCTGTGTTTCAGAGGCAGTGCAAAGATTAGGGAGGGATGGGGAGGTGCTCAGGGGGGAAGAGATGTACAAATACATTTTTCTATTACACAGTTGACAGCCCCTTGGGAAAACAAGTCTAAGAAATGTGCAACCTTGAAATGTGTGCACGCTGCAAGGGATATTTTCAATGTGAACCCTGTGTTGGGGTTTTCAAAGTCCTTAATCATTTGGCTCTGCTGGGGAAGAGGGATGTACTGAAGCTTCTAAACAATCAGAGAGGTTTGATTTTGATGCTTTCTCCTCTAGAAAGGCAGAGTGGGCTGTCCCTGCTACACCCCCTGGGCAGGGCACTGCAGCCCCCACACCCTGTGCCTACTTAGCAATATTCTCCTGCACACAGTGCAGCATGACACATCCCCTTCCCACCAAAGTATTTAACAGTTGCCTTTGAAAAGCAACTCATTATACAAAAGCAGAACTAAATAAAAAACACTCCAGAGAGAGAACAGATTGCTAGATATAGATTAGATATGCAGCCTAATCCTTCACAAGCATTAAATATTTAACATGATCACACCACAGGTGACAGGAAGATGTCTGCATTGTTTAATTAGACTTAATTAAACATAAGGAAAAATCTAATACTAATTCAGGTCTAGCTTTTAAATTGATCACAAAACTCTCTTTTTAAAGTACTTTTGTACCCAGAAAAACGTATTCCTTCCTTCATTAGCTGGGGAACCCTTGCCATGCAATGCTCAGAGCCCATGAAGAGACGATCTGCTGTGCTTAAAAGCCCATGGGGGAGAGTAACTTTTCTGCACTGGGTTAAGGACAAAGCCAGAGGACTTGGCACTTCCAGCAGGCTGTAACACTGAGCTCTTTTGGCCATATTTTGTATAAGCCATTACACTCGGGACATCATTTTTTTCTATTACCTCTTTTATGGTCTTATTGTTTACAAGAAAATAGATAGAGCATTTAATTATGAGATGGACTTAATGTTCTATAACAACTCCTGTATGCAATACATTGCCTCTGGAGCTCTGCTCACAACTCACATTAATGCGACAAATGAAAAAACCCAAACTAAACAGTGTAACAGAGAAGATGTTTTGCAAGAGGAGGGTGATATCTAATGCTATGAATCATTCCCTGATAATATTCTCACGTCTCCCAGTTAAAGTTATGGTTCAGAACTGTGTTTCAGCACAGATGAATGCAACATGAGCTGTCAAAGAACAGGAAAAATTTATGTCTCGCTGTTTTGTTTCCCAATCATCTTATTTAGTGACATTAAGTGGAATAGCCTGATAAAGACCCAACCTAAAAGGAGTATCCTCATGACTGGATTAAAAATTTAAGTATTATTTTCTCTCTACAAATTAAAAGTTAGAAAGGACTAAAGAAGTGAATCCATAACCATCCTAGAAATTAATCAATCCAGCTCTGCCAGGCAGCAGTGATCAAAGCCAGTTCCAGAGATTACCAGACTCAGTTGTTGTTGATGTGATATTCTATACATCATTGTGGTACCTTAGATTAAATAATTTACTGATTCAGTACTGAAACCAGAGTACTACAGCTCTGTGCTTTTATTGATAGTTTCCTGGTTTACCTGATGCTCTCCTCCTCTGGTTTCTGGGTTACTACAACTGATTTTTGGGGGAAGGATACAGCTTGAGGAAATGGTAAGTGCAAAATTTTGGTCTCCAGATGTGTGTTCTCTGATCATGAGAGCTGGAGCTCCTGCCATCAGCTTCACTGTCCAGGTGTGTGCTCATCTCACAGACATGAGGGAGGGGTTTGAACCCTGCACGTGCACAGGCAGGAGGTTCTGGGTCTGCATTTGTGGGATAGAAATTTAGGTCTCTTTTTTCTTTAAAGAAATTAGAACCATATTGAATTGCTGCTGTAAGTTTGGAACAAGAAATAGCAAAGCACCCTTAAAAGAGTTACAACAATAAACACCCATAATGCAGGTAAGTGACACAAGCCAATGGTCACACACAGCAAAGGATGATTTTTTTTTTTTTTGCTCCTCTGGCAGAAAGAGGTTGAGGCTTTTTGCTTTTTGCTCAGATAACCTTTGTGATGTGGTGGTGATGAATCACACCCTGCTTACCTTTCTGGGGCCTCAGTAGCTACAGTTTGACATGTTTCTCTTTGCTGTGTTTGAAAACACAGCTGATGAGAGCAATAGCCACATTCATGGTGCAGTACCTTAGTCACTATTGTCCCAGTCAAATTGGGGTTTATCTACAGAGAGTAATTGAGTAAGCTCTGGAAATTGCCACGCTTACAACAGAGAATAGATAATAAGGTCATGGGAAATAAATTGTAAATTATGGGCAGAAATCAAGGGAAATTTCTATTTTAGGCAGTTTTTTTCCAGGAACGTGAAAAAAAAAAAATATTGGAAACTAAATTCTACAAACAAAGACAAAAATGAAGGATGTCAATCACAGGGAAAAAATCAGAGGGAAGTACTGTAACAGGAGGAAAGTATTGGAAACACTGAAAATGAGTGAGCAGCACAATCCTTCCACATATGAAGTACATGGCATTTAAATTCTAGACACAGGAAACCAAATGTTGTGTGTTGAGAACTTTTTCCTCACAGGAACTGGGAGGCAGTTGGGAGCATTAGCACCCAGCAGAAGGTATCCAGCACCTGAGGGGAGGGGGTGAGGCCACAGGGGTGATTAATTCCCAGTTACACAAACCCAGCTCAAGGTTGATGTAGTGCATACATATATTTTAGGGCTCTCCTCTATAGAAGGTACATTGATAAACTAGAGACACTACTGAAGAGAGCAATAAAAATGATGGAGTGGACACAGTGCTTGTCCTAGGTAGTCAGGCTGGGTGAAATGGATCTGTGCTGTGAGGAGGAGCAGTGACAAACAGGGGACAGACAGGTTACAGGTGCATAAATGACTGAAGGTTACTGCCTGATACTCCAGCCAGAGATTAGTGCATTTCCAGGAGTTCAACACAAATTCCAGAAGCCTGTGATTCAGTCATAGCAGTCTCTAAGGGTGCCAAGACCATCCCATAAAAATCCCCAAAGTAAGATAATCCATAAATATATCAGTGGCAGTGCTTCCCATGTGTCCTGGAGAGAAAGGAGAGGAGCTGATCCTCACCAGGAGGAATCCCTGGCTGATCCTGCCCTCCCAAGCCCCATCACAGCCACACCTGCAGAGGGTGGCACATCCCTGGCCCCACCACCACGTGTGTCCCAGCTGAATGCAGCAGCAGAGCTCCCTCCAGGCCAGAGACTCTGGCCACAGCTTGGGCTCAGTTCTAAGCCAGAAAAAGGAAGATGTCAGTGCAGTGACAGGAAAACAACGTTGTGTAATTTTCCCTGTGATGGGTCCAGTACCAGCAGAGAGCAAGAGGCAGAAAGGAGGGAGCAGCAGCACTGAGAGCCCTCATGGGTGCAGTGCAAACAGTTTGGGTGCCTTTCCTCCCTCCTGGCTCCAAATATCTCCAACAACGTCCTTTTAGAGAAGCCTGTGTTTAATGTACACAGCATATCAATGCCTTAATACAATGATTCAGCTTTCTGTTTCAGAATATGCCATGGTGTGTGGGGTTTTTACCTTCTAGAAACTGTTTCAAGCATGAAGAGATCAGTGCAGAGCAAACTGCAGCTATCAGATCTTACACATCCTTTTGTAGGTTGATTTCCATGGTGTGTAGGTTTCAGCTTTACCACAGCCACTCCCTGGAGGACATCTGGAATCCTCAGCTTTGTACCAGAGTTTCAATAGGGGAATATTAATGTTTAAACTATAATGGGTCTGACTTAATCTGATTTCATTAACATTTTATTAACAGCTGTGTCTAGGCAGTCATTGTAATCATTTAACTATATTTCAGGAGTGGGGTGGGAAGGTTTGAGCAATTCAGGGGAAATGACAACTCAAAGGCAATTCAGTCCTGCAGTTTTTCTCAAGCACAACTCATACACAGTCCCAGTTCAAGTCAGCTGGCCATTACCAGGACACAGCATGTGCTGCATAAATATCTTCTGACATTCTTGCCCAATGTAAGCCCCAGGAAGAACAACATATGCTGGGGCTGTGCTAAGCCCCACTGACACATAATCAAATTAATATTTATCATAAAACCCCACAGTCTTTCAGACTTCTGAAATGAGCTGTCCATAAAACCAAGAAACCTCAGAGCACCAATGTCTATCACAAAGCTCTAATGGTACTTCAGCTCTTGATACACTTTGAACTGTTGAACTTTGTGTTGCAGGAGAACCAGACAGAGACCCCTGTTTTTCTGATTACCAAATCCCAGACATGCAGACCCTTGAAAAGCCCCCTCAGCTCCTGGCTGCTGTTTGGGGCCAGCTGTGGTGCTCCGCAGCCTCCTGCAGAAGCAGAGAAGTGCAAACACAGCCGGCACTGCCGAGCAGAGGAGCTGCCTCTGGCTGCCATCAGACACTGTCTTCAGCAGCTGCTTTTGCAGCCACCACGGTGTGAAGCACTGAGGGCCTGAGGAGAGGAGGAGAAAGTGAGCAGGGTCTCTCTTTGGTGCCATCCAGCCCCTCGGTTTGCAAGCGCACGGCAGAACTTCTCCACGGTGTTGTTGCAAATAAAATCCAATGTAAAACCCTCTAAGACACAACATGCTCCAGTTCTTGATACTTAAACTACCTCCAGTTATTCTGAAGCTCCTAAGCTTTCAGCATTTCACAACACAATCATTTCTGGATCACAGAGAGAAAACATTGTGCATACTCTACAGCACTGCATCAAATTCTGACATTTTTAAAGACGGAAGGACTTGAGAAACAACCTTCTGCTCCCTCCCCCTGAGATAGCAACAAACAAGCAGAACTCAAACATAAAATTAAATACAGTTTATCTCCTCCACGACATCTCTATTATATACACTGAATTGGAAGAAGTTTGCAATAATAACTTTCCCTCTCTAATATGATACTTATTTCAAGCACTTGAGAACAGAAAATAGCTCAGAACATTCTCGCTCTAAGCCTGAGACCTCATTTCTCGTTGCATTCCAGCCTGAGTCGTAATTCTTATCCTGGTTTATTCAAGAGCAAGCACTCCATCTCCCACATAAATTCTTCTGGATTTCCAAGAACATTGATGCCAGCTGAATGTGACTGAAATAAGTAAACCGTGGGTTCAGTGAGAGGCTTCTGATACCACAGTGGCTTAGTTTAAGACTGAAATTGAGGAGCAATATTTGTGAGTAAACTTTATATATATAATTTAACTTTATATATATAATTTATTTATAATATTTGTGAGTAAACTAAATTTTGTGAGTAAACTCACAAAATGCAGGCATCTCTGAAGCATTCTATTTAAGGGTTTGTTCAGGTAAACCCAACCAAATTGGTGCTTTGACTTTTGTGCTTAGGAAAACCAAATTTTTCCAGTTGTCCCATTACTTCTAAGTCAGAACAGAAATCCCAAAGAGCCAAGTGCTCCTTCCAGGCACTTCAGTGCTCAGATCTGCTCAGCTCATGCCCTGTTTGTGGTGCACTGAGGTTTGCAAACAGCCAGAGGACTCTGAGCCCAGCAGTTCTGACCTGCATCCACCCAGAGAGTCAAAGGATGTTCCTGCTGCATCTTTCCTCTCGAGCTTCATCCAGCTTTTCTGCTTAACACACCTCTTACCAAGCACCACCACATATTAGTGGGATGTTGCCAACACTGTGCACTGTCAAATTAATGCTGTTAAACACAAGGCCTTTGTTTACAGTGTGAAAATAAGCTGTTGTTGAACAAATGAGAGGGTAAACATTTACCAAGCTGGAGAAAAAGCTGAAGCTGGGCTGAGGGTGCTGCATTCCTTTCTCCTTTAAGAAAAACTTAAAGGCACAAAATTATTCCAGTGCAGTCACTCGAAGTAGAGTGACTTTTCATGGTTAGTTTTCTTCATGGGACTGAGTGAACTTGAGCAAAGCGCCAGAAGGAGCACAGCTTTCTGAAAATATTGAACTTGAAAGCAAAGATGCTCTGTGTAAAGATAATGGGCTCATGGAAGAGACATCCCAATAACACATTTACATGAGGGCTGGACTGAATAGAGCACAGAAAAAAGGAGAGACAGCACATCACCCTCAGAAGGGAGGTTTGGCTCCTTCACATCACTACACTCCTTCCCATGAAACCCTCAGCAGTGGTCCTGTGGTGCCTCCAAGGAAGGAAAGCCTCACCTCACGTCCCCACATGTATCAAAATCCTCCAGAAGCAACCCAAGGCAAAGGCTCCACCATGAGTGTGCTGGCTCAGGGAGAGCTAAAAGTGAGCAGAGTGGTGGGAAGCTTTAAATGCTCCCATTTTTCAGCACATCTTTGTGGGCACCTTGGGTCTTCCTGAAAGCAGAGGTTTTGTGTGGGACCTACTGAAAGCAGTTTTCTGTTGTGACCTCATTTAAGTCAATTGGACATAAAGGAGCAAAGTAAATCAGAAATGTAGCAGCTGTATTAGCAGTCTGAATTTGAACCTCCTTTAGTCATCACAATTTTGGAATTCAAGTTCACTACCTCAGAGACTGCCCATGGAGGATGTTATTACAAGGAATGAAGAGTCCTGGACTGCTTGTCATGGCCTAAGCTCACTGTGCTGATGAAATTTATCCTGCCCCACACTGCATCTGGAATGGAATAAGTTATAAAACAGGTCAAACCCCAAATATGTACATACTTAATACAAATACTTCTTTAAGACTGATGCCTCAAAATGACTTCCTATACACAGGTGAACTCTGGGAATCCAAAGGTTTGGACTACTATATCCAATTTATTTATAGACAATAACTTACTGATATTTATGTGTATGGAATACCATTAATATAAATCAGCTCATAATATTTTGGTAGTGATATCAGTCTAATTTGAATTTTATATTGCACAGTAGAATTGAATGCTAGACTTGATTTCTTTAAAAGTAATTAATGAGCTAAGCTACCTGAGAGAAAAACAAAATGATGATTATAATTAGAAGTGTTCCATGGCTGCTACCAACTGTTTAGATGTACTTACAGGTAGCATTTCTAATTAAAACCCTCTCAATGCTGAGACATCTCTCTGTTCATTCGTTATTAAAAAAGTGGAACTTTTTTTGCATTAAGAAATCCCTTAATAGAAAAATAATAGAAAAAGTTACATGTAATTACATTCTCTGTGCTATTTGTGGTGAGAAGTTCCTGTGAGAAAATGAGCTGCAGGTGTGTAAGAGTAAGAAGTGTTGGCTTTGACTTCACTTATTTGGAGTATTCCACCTGGAAAGGACTTGGGATGTAGGCTGGCATTTTCAGCCTGAAGGGGTTTTTGGGGTTTTGGGGTGTTTAAGTCCCTGGGGACAGGCTGAAAAGCCAGAAAGTCGAAGTTGGAGAGAAGGATAGGAAAAAAGGAAAATAAATAAAAAGCAATATTGCTTACTTTGGAGGGACAGGCTTGTGGAAAAGAACAATGAGTGAATAGACACCCTGCTAAGTTTAAAGTGCTCTTTTGATATCAAGTGTGCTACTTTCTTCTGTGGGAAGAATAAAAAAAAGACACATCTCAGATGATTTCTTACTGATTTAGAGGGATGGGATTTGAAGCTTAATTATGGTGAGTTTGGGGTTTGTTCATAAATTAAGAGCATGTCCAAACTGTTCTCAGCCACAATCAGGAATTTGGGAGTTTGGCTGCTTTGATCCAGGGCAGCATAACCCAGAAAAAATACCTGGACTGGGATTTTGATTGCTCTATCTAAAATGCTCTGCTTGCTGCTGGAATAGAAGCAGAATGCTGTGGACAGGTGCATAGATTTATGTTTGTATTGACCACTTTTTACCTGGATTTGACTAGGGAAATTGCAATATTCATAATGTGGAGCCCTTGGCCTGATTTCTGAGGTTCTCTCTCTTTCCAGTCCCATGGAATATGTTTCTTAATGGAATGAGGGACACTCAGTTTGCACACAGAGCTGAGAGTTTCTGGCCACATTTCTCAATGATGTTGGGCTCAGGAACACAACAGGGTATTCACCTTTTTCTCAGCACATCTATCCACTGATGTGTGGCTCTTATGTGACAAGGAAAAGGCTGGAGTTAAATACTGAGACTAATAGAGAAATACATTTATTGTGCATATTTGAATGTTAAGCAAATCTGACATGAAAAAACTTCAAGCTGTTTCATCTGAAGTAAACTGGTGTGCAAAATGCAGTGTGGTCCCCCTGTCAATAGGAACCCTTCAGAGGCATTAATTAGCCATGCCTGATCTTTATCTGCTGATGTGGGTATTGTGACATGGTGATGCAGGTGAGATAAACTAAACAGAGGTAAAATCTCCTGCCCAGCTGATGGCTCAATGGAACAGGTACCTGTGGCTGCTTAACACCCTGCTATGAGTTATCTCTGCAGCCTTCTTTAAGTGGTGCACTGTGTGACAACAGAGCTGATCTTCAACCTGTACATCCTTTAACCAGTTCTCTGTCTCAGATGCCTTAAAAACCAGCAGTGATGCAGGTAATTACACATGTTGTAAAAAGGAAGAAATAGCTTTAGGCTGTAATTGGTTAATTAAACATTTTGCACATCCCAGGATCATGCTATACACCCACCATGAATGAATTGCATGTTCAGTATAAGAAGGGAGACTTAATAAAATGGAATGCTTCTTTCTGGGTGGGATTAGGACAGAAATTTCCGTTTTAGTCAACTTGACAAACACCTCCATGTACCACAGATAAATGTGAGGTGATTGTCTTCTACAGATTTTTATACTCCATTCCTTCCCTGCTGACTGATGAAATAAAAAAACAGAGGGGAAGATATCTGAGCCACAAGGTGAGAGTTCAGCTCCAAAGCTTTCTTGGGCAGAAGGATCCAGCCTGGCTTATTATACAGGCTAGAAGTCATAAAATTTGAATGGGCTCTCCAAGGTTGAAAGATGTGAAGTTTTGGGCTGATCTTTAGTAAAAAGTTTTCAAAGGCATTGAGGGAGGTTATGGAATAAGGGCAGTGGGTGAAGGAAAGCCATTGTGTTCTGCACTGCTCTGTAGCCAATCCCTCTCCATCTCACTCCTCTCTGGAAGCAGCTCAGTGCCCAGGGCTGTGTGGGGGCAGTGGCAGAGGGCACAGGGGCAGCTGGAACTGCGAGTGCCACCGAGCCTCCAGAATGTCACTGCTGGCTTCAGAGTGCACTGCACTCCTCGTGCACAGAAGTCTCTGTGAAACTGAATTCTGCTCTGAACTTCACTACATTAAAAAGAGGTTTGTTCCTCAGTCCTCCACATCACAGTCTTGTCTCCGTTGTCCGTGAAATCCACGGAAGCTCTCTTCCCTACTCAGACCAAAATGCCAGCAAATTATGTTTATTTTATTGTTGGGATATTTATACTGATTCCAACATAAAATAGTTCTAGGACTAGGGATAGAAAGCATGCTTATTTTTTTTTGCTAGAAGTCAGGTTTAAATGCAGGTTTGTAACACAAAAGCAACAACAAACATAAAATACCTTCTGCCTCCCATGGATGCTTCAATACACAGGTAACACCTGGTCTGAACTTCAGAACTTCCTTTGTGAACTCCTTTGAGTTTTGACAACCAGACCACTAAAGAAGACCTAAATCTAGAGTTATTTTAAAAATATGCCACAGAAATTTTCTAGACTATGCTACTCATCTTAGCAATGAAAAAATTACATTCTGGAGAAATGATACAATCAAAAGTAGTAAAGTGAGCTTAGCCTTATCATAATGTGGGCACAGGGCAAAGGTAAAAACCAGTTCATTTGTTTCATGCCCTTCTGAGCCAGCTGAAATTCAGAGCCCTGGTTTTCACAAGCAGACCTGAAGAAGCCAGCAAGAGGAGCTTTGAAATTATTTTCCATCTGGGGCAGTGCTAAACTGCCTCTCCTGTGCCGTGACAGGACTCGGAGTGAGCCCCCTGTGCTGCTCATTTCCTGGAGAGCTGCTTTTGCTGGGAATCAAGGTCCAAGAAGCAACAAACAGGAGCATAAACTGCTTTTGTATTGAAGCTAATGAAACCTAGAAACTATGCACTGTGATCTTATGTGGATTTCTAAGACATATTGCAAAATTCTTGGAGAGTAAATGAGGCATACAGCAGTCAGCAGTGGGGACAATGGCCACCAGAACAGACAGCACAGCCAGCCACTGAACACTTACACAGACACAAGTAGAAAGACAAAGCATTCACATGACAGTTTGTAAAAGGAAGGTGGAGTGGGATTCAAAATGTTAAATATTCAGTAACGAAGGAAAGCATTTGCTTGTCATCCACTGCATGACAGCTGCTGTCATGGGCATTAGTGAGCTGTGCCAGGAATTCCCAGAGTAAGGCTCTACTCCTGCAGGGGGGAATTTTTTTCTTGGTTTGTTAATGTTTGCCTGATGTTGTCCACAAAATTAACTACAGGCAAAATAACATTTACATTGTGTGTAGATGTAAGGATGAGATTTGCACACTAAATCAAGCAGTTACAGGTCCCAGGATTCTTCCCATGCAGCACTGGAAGTGGGAATAACTTCCCAGGAGAAGAACAGCACAGCTATACTGTGGCCAGACAAGTCTTATTGCCACAAGTAATGCTCCTTTAGTAGAGGAAACATGGGAAATAGGGGGTGAGAGGGAGGATGTTTCTGGGGTATTCCTTCTTCAGGTGAGATTGATGGGCCTTAACATCTGGTTGGTTGTTTTTGTTTTGTTTGGTTCCTTTTTCCTGAGTACTGGTTGAGCTAATACACGGCATTAACGCTCCTTGCAACATTTTTTTCAGATCTTCTCCTATTCTGTCGTGCCATACCCTAAAATCTCAGTTTATCTATGACCAATAAAAACTCTGATTAATTTGGCACCTAAAAAATCTCTGATAATTCAGCCTGTGCTGGCTTTGCTTAATGCAACAAGAAGCTAAGGACTTCACTCTTCCTTGTCCTGGCTGCTAGGGTGTGCAGCAGTACAGAACACAAGATCTGAGAGAGCAAGTCCCTCTGGCAGAGTCCAAGTGGCACAGAGAGAACAAGGGAAGAGATGCAGTGGGATTCTCAGGGACAGGGAGCTGAGAGAGATGAGGACCTGGGGGAAAAGGATGGGTTCTGATGTTGATTCCACTGAATAATCGTTCAATAGACCCCTGTGAGCCATTTGGAAAGAGGACCTAAATGTAAAATAATACACAGTCTGGAAGGGAAGGATATGGTTTCAAATAGCCTTTGTGAGCACACTGGAGCAGTTATTTTTCATAACAGAGTGCAGCACGGATCCTTTCTCTATAGGTGCTCTGCATGAGATAAGTGAAATCTCCAGAGGATCCAGGATGACTTTCCTGAATGCCATTTTATCTCCATCATCACCAGTGTGAGTTCCCCAAAGCCATGTCCACAGGTGACAATCCCAAAGTGCAAATCCCTGCATGAAGGGCCCGTGCCTCACACAGCCACAACCTCAGCTGCAGATAAACAACTTTCCTCAGCTCTAATCTCTTGTGCAGACATTTTTACAGAGCTGTGACAAAGAGGTACAAGGAACTTTGTGCCACAATGCCAGGATTTGCACTGGCAGGGCCCAGTGCCACTGGAAAAGGTCCAGATGATGCCCTGATTCCACAATACAGTGAACACCAAAATTCACAGGAGCTACAGAGGGGCAGGTTACACCCAGCAGAACAAGCGATTACCAGCAGCAGCAGCATATACTGTAACATATCTCTGCTTTTTTCTGTCACTAAGCCATATGAAGCAGTTGCTGTAGAATTATTCTTACATCTCTTCTGTTGATAAGCTACTTAGCAAGGTGGAGTTGAAGCTAATCTGAGTGCTGTATGAAAAATGTGATGTGCTATTGCACTGTGCTGCTGTTTGATATTTGGTCGCCTCTTCCCAGGTACCTTTTGTGAACTGCAGCTGCTATCTCAAAGGTAAATCCTTGGGCCCATGCTCAGGTAGTAAAACAACCCTGAAAGAAGAAGCATTTCCTGAGCAGAAGGAGGATAAGACATTTTCTCTTAGTTTGCATCTGAGAGCAAGGAAAGGAATTTGGTATCTTTAAACAAATTCCTTCTGAACTGCACAAAGAAGTAATAAGGCTCTGCTTTGCTCAAGTTTGATAAATGACTTATTAATGCATAAAATCTATTTCTGAAGAAGAAAGTTTATGAAAATATATCAGGCACCATTCCTGCGGTCATATGACTGATATTGCACAGAGCAGCCAATGTCTTGCAATTATTTTCTTCTGTAAATCTTTTGACAGTCTTAAATAACTCAATCAGGGGTTTTCAACCACTAAAGTTTATAATTTCAAGGTTTTCCCCTCCTCTAATCAGCAGTTTTATAACCTACTGCTCTTCCTTCAGAAAGAGCTGCTGATGATCAGTGTTTATTCCAAACCATTTAAGAAGGCAGCTGTTTATTAAAGTGCCAACAGCTATGATTGATTTCTGATGCTCATGAGTGCATCTGTTTTCTAGTTAATGACATCATTGCAAGCAAACAGATACAGCAAGCTGAGGCTCTAATGGAGGACTGAAGCATCCATGCCTTCTCTATAAAAAATAAATTGATTTCACTCAGAAAAAGAAATCTATTAATATGTCAAATGTTCAACTTACATTCCTGCCAATTGGCATTCTTATATGCAACTGGCATTTCCTCAAAAAGAATCTGTGGGTTAACAGTGTTTATATTAAAATCTTTAAAGGGGACATCTGTTAGCTGAAATTCCAAAAGTAGTGACTGATTTATGATCTAGTAAATCACATCTGTACAGGGTAAAAAAAAAAGACTGAACTGCAGCAAAACCAACATCTGTCATCAGGAAACTACAGGCCTCGAGAGTGAATGGAAAATGGAAGTACTGCAGGTTGGGAGGGTTCCCCTTAATTCTCCTCTTTTTGTAGTGTTTGAGATAAGGAATTAAAATAAATATACTCCAAGCTCCACTGAAACTTGCAAAAGTAATAGCTTTTTAAACCTCATTTCTTAGGGCCGAATTTTATCTCGTATAAACCAGCTCACTTTTTACTGGCTTTACCTTTCCCTGCCTCCTCAAGAATGCACTGCAGGCCACAGTGTTGTCAAAAAGGCATTGATGGTATCTCCTTTTAAGAGCCTCTTTTTAATATAAATTTATTTTTCTTAAAGAAAATTTAAAGAGCATATGCAACCATTTCCTTTGCAATCCCTTGCATGCATCAAACAGGGATGTGGAGCGAAGAGTGCTGCTGCCTCCCAGCCTCCTCCTGGAAATCTCCTCCTGGAAATCTCCAGGAAATGGTTCATATTTTATGGCAAACAGGGTTTGATGTGCTCACACAACTCAGGAACCCTGAATCTGAAGGGCCCATCCTGACCAGAGTTTTAGCTGGGTCTCTGGGATGCACTGGGAGCTGGAGAATGGACTCATCCTCACCAGCAGCTCAGCCTTGGTGCTGTCCCAGCTCTGTCTCCTGCACTTCCTTCAGGAATGCCTGCCCTGTCTCTCTCCTCACTAAATGCTTCTTTTGGTGTGTGCACATTTTGCCTGAATCTGCAATTTGAATTGAATGAGAGGCACTAGACCTTCAAAAGCAGCCATTTGAAATTCTGCACATAGGGGAAAAAAAAAAGGGTTTTTTTTTTAAATATCAGAAATAGTGAAATCAAACTTTGAGGCCTGAAATAAAGGCTTCAGTTTTCTTGGCTTTTGAGTCCTTTTTTTCTTCTTCCCTGGCTCTTGACCTGAGTATCAGCAGCTTCTGAAATTTGGAAATATTATTCTGCAGCAATGCCTGCTTTCTCCCTGTTATTTCATTGTCTCTGTGTTTTTTCTGCCCACATTCTTCCCCTGAAGCACCAGGAAACAGCACTGTTCTCCCCACAGAAAGCAGGAGATGACCTGTTCAAAGCCTAATGAGCCTGACCTCATTCAGGTTTAAATATTTAACTTTGAGACTAAATTTAACCCTACCCAGCCAGTTTTCATTCTTTTTTATTTTCTAACTTTTCTCTTCAAATAGTAACTCTGAACCTCATATCCTTTCCTAACTTCACTCATAAATTCAATCCTCCTACAAATAAAGAGTGTCATTCCCTATTTCCTTTTCTTATGTCTTGAAATAATTAGAGATGGATATAAAAAACAGCAGAAGGCACTGGTGAATCACTTGACCTGCAATCCATGGCAAAGCTGTCAATAATTGATGTTTTAGTTGAGATTGTAAATCCATTCTTTTTACCCCAAAGAGGTTTCTTATAGACAGTTTGGTCCAGAAATGGCAGAAGCACCAGCTCCTTATGGGCACCATAAGAAAGGTTGGTGTTGGACACCACTATTGATTTATGCAACAGTCTGCAACCTGCAGACCCTTAGCTTGTCTCACCCATGGCTCCATGGGATCATTCTCCATCAACAGTGGGATAATAAAACCCACTAGTTCCAGAGAGAGGTTTTGTTTAGGATTATTAACATTAAATGTAATCATGCACCTCACAATGGAAAGCTTCCTCGTGATCTCAGATCTGGACATCTGGACACCTGGCTACTTATTTTAGTTTTCCAACAGGGAAATAAGCCTAGGGAGTTGCCTGGGAAATCTCACCCAGTGCCTTCAGGGAGTTTTGAGTCATGAATAACCTTTCCTGTGATTACAGTGGAAATATTTACATGGAGGGTAAATACATATTTTGCAGAAGGTTTTGATAATTCATAACTATCAAATCAGTGGACTCATTTTGCAATGTTTGATACCATTTCATTATATTAATTAGACAACATATTCAATAGCGAAAACAAGCTTCTTGCAGCTTTGTAACAAGCAAAAAAAATGGAGTTGTTTCCTCATGACTTTTCTTTTTATAGCTATATTTAATTTGCTCTTCATGAAACTTAGGGGAGGAATGCTAAACCTTGACCTTTCCTACAACAGCTTAGAGCATTATGCTGCCCTTACTCCATGGCTAAGTGCTTTTCTAAGCATTCCTGATACCGAATTTGATATCCTAAACAGTTCCATTAAGCTCATTTTTTGGGGCATGCATTATCCCCTCAGGTAGCCGAGCGGCGAGCGCAGGTCCCGCTGTGATTGCGCTCAGCGAGCGCCCGCGTGCTTGGGATACGGCAGCAATTATCCAGCAGAGCCCTGGGAAAGGTGCAGAGCAGGAGCAGCTTGGATGAGTTATGGCTGGGAATTACCTTGCAGCAGACACAGCAATAGAGAGCAGTAGCACTGATTAGATCATTTGAGGAATTAGACTGACAAGTTTTTAAGTCTTGATTCGCTGCTGTCATTTCCTAACAACGCTAAGGTTTGGGTTGTGGGTGATGGGCACACAAACAGAGTAAGATCACTGGATCAGAGTCAATTAGGTTGGAAAATACCTCTGGGATCTTCGAGTCCAACCTGTGACCCAACACCCCCTTGTCAAGCAGACCATGGCACTCAGTGCCACATCCAGTTGTTCCTTAAACACCGCCAGGGATGCTGACTCCACCATATCCCTGGGCAGCCCACTCCAGTGTCTAATCACCATTTCTGTGAGGAAATTCATCCTGATGTCCAACCTAAACCTCTCCTGGTGCAGGTTTAGACCATGTCCTCTTTTCCTGGGAGAAGAGGCTGACCCCCAGTTCCACGTGTAGGAAGATGCCCCTGTACAGGAAGGCTCTGCAGGGCAGAGACAAGCCTTGCATTTCCACAGGGGGTTCATGGTAATGGCAATCAACAGACAAAAACACCAGAGGGACTGAAATGTCTTAAGGAGACTGAACTTTAGGAAATCACGACCCATTAATTCTGCTGCTCAGAGAACAATTTAGGATTTTCACTTATTTTCTGTCTCACTCTCAGATGACATATGGCTGTGGTTTCTGAATACAGCCAGCATTTAAACATTGACTGGATAAAGAGAAAAGTCTCTCATTATTTCAAAGCTTTAGGGAGGATAATTTAACTGCCCAGTTTCCTCTGATTTTGCAGTGAGGAATTGCCAACTCTTCTTAAGCAGCTGACCAGGGCACCCGACAGATGCACTCAGCATTAGCACATTTTACACTTTCAATGCTGAGACTTGAAAAAGAAGGAATATATTATTTTTGCAGCCATCAAATTAGCAATATCTTGTTGGTTTTGTTTGATATTTTTTTTTAATTCCTAGTAAGGAGAACATACAAGATGAAAAGAAAAATGTACAACAAGGTAAACGTATTAGTGTGATCCCTAAAGCACCCAGCACCATATGCACATGTTTGTGAGGGATTCTGCTCCAGTGAACAACTCAAACAACACATAATTTCTCTGATCCAGGTTGATCCCTGGAGAAACATTTGCAGGTTGCTGTTTAAATGAGGAGAAAATTGGTTATAAATCAACTTAATTTTCAAATATATTAATCCAAAGAGACCCCAATTTTGTGTGAAATGGTAGCATTTAGAGAGAAGTATAACTAAATCTCAGTAAGGAGCCCCCTTGAATTGAATCTTAGCTATCATCCAAATTGATATTGTCTTTCTCATTTTTCAGGTCCCCAAGTTTTAGCACTGATACAGAACACAAAGGTATGCTTAATTGTAAACAAAATATTTATGTTTTGTACATGTAAGCATGATGGAATTTGATCTTCCCTTTTTTGCCTGACTTTGGGTATAGGCTATGAAGAACAGCTGTTACATGCAATTTCTGAGACCTTGCATTTCTTCTCAAAGGAAATCAGAGTAAGGTGACATGGCTGCTTTAATGTCACAACTTCTAACGAAGCAAGAACAAAGGTTTGACTTACATAACATATTTCTCTCTGTTCTGCCATGTACCCTCTGAATGAAAAACAAACTTGCACTTGCAATTGTGTCCTGCACTGGAACACAGGAACACTCATCCCCACTCCTCTCCTCAAGCAGCTTGGTAGCAGTTGTACCTTTAAATGGTTTTCCCTTGCATCACAAAACTACCACACAACTCATCCCAATCAAGCTGTGTTCAAAAGAAAAAGAGCTGCTTTGAACTGGTGGCAGATCTGCTCCTTTCCATGGCTTAGGTGGAGAAGCAGAGAAAGTTTCCTGACCAAGATCCTGCCCCTGTGCTTGCAGTTATTGCTGGAATTTTTCAGGAGAAGGATTCAGTCAGAGGGCTAATCCTGCAAAACACTGGCTCTACTCAAGTGGAGAGAGCTTGCCAGGGATGCTCAGCATCTCACAGAGCAGACTCCAAGTGACAGCACGAGAACAAAATGACTTCAAGGTCAGAGAGATGCAGAGAACGTAAATCTCTGCACGCTGCCGACATCGGCTCCACACACCGACGGTATTTCACGTTAGAAATTGCCACATCATTTTTATAACAATTTTTGGGAAAGAGAGGGGGGAGAGAAAAATCGGCAGAAATACAAAGCAAATAAGCTTCAAAGAAAAGAAAGTCAAGGTTCCAGAAAATGTATGTACTGAATCAGAGACAATTTGGACACTACGGCTTTCTCATTAGCTGGAGGACAAATTCTCCTCTCTTTTCCTGTTACAGAGTTAATGAGTAAGGTCAGATCCAACTGCCTGACTGAAGCCAGCACTTTTTTGTATCAATATGTAGCATGCTGGTACTGAGGGACGTGCTTTTATCTCTAAATGCACCTGAGTCTTGAAAACATTCGTAAAGCAGCAAACAAACCAACCCCTGTGGAAAATGCAGACCAGCACTGGAGTGATGCATGGCTGATCCCAGTGCTGATCAGAGGCAGCAGATCCAGTGATTACAGCACACAAATAGGGCTCAACATCTCATCTCACACTGATTTACTGCATGACCCTCCCCACCTCCTTTCAAGTGCATTATGTAGTCCTTGTCACTTTTTTTTTTACCACATGGTCAGGAAAATACTATTCCCATGTTTCTCTAAGCCACACAAATTGTGAGAACCAATTACCATTTGTGAAATGCTTTGAATACACATTGTCTGAGCACAACTGAGGGAGAGAATGGTAATTACTCACAGTTTTCATTTTCCAGCACATTTGAAACAATTTTCTGTGCCTCAGCTGAAGTGATCACACCCAAACCTGGTCTCCCTCAAACTCCTGCTTTCAACAGGGAAACATTACAGTGCAAATGTGTAAAACAGCCCAGAGAAATCAGAGGGTTTTCAGTAAATATGCTGCCTGTTGGATAAGATGAATTACAAAGTTATTCTCTTGAGCATTTACATTTACAACACTTTCATCTAATTGAAGCCATTCACATACAGCTTGTGCAGTGCCCTTTGGATAATGTTGAACTAAAGCCTGCTAAATACTTGAAAAGCAAAGATTTTCCTCCCTGAATGAGAGGGAAATGTATCTACAAACACATTTATACTTATATATAAAACACAGACAGATACATGTGAGTTTATGAAAACACCAGTGTTACAGAGAAATCAGGTATCTATAGTAACACCATGCTGGTATTCTAATGTCACTGTGCTTCCTCATAATAGGACCATTAATGAAATAGTTGTTTGATGTTCCATCACATGTAATGATAGCTTTTTGTGCCCTAAGTAGACAGCAATACAGACGTGTGCAGATACATTGTTATTGCCAAAAAACTCCTCAGCAGGGCCATTAGAAAAACCCATCATTGCAGCCTCACTTTCTATGATTTATAGTTGAAATATTCCCAATATACACTCAACGGCAAAAATACCTGCAATTCTGAGAATGCAATGGTTTCCCATATGCTGCAATGTAAACAAGCAAACAAATAAACCAAACAAGATAAAAATCATTAACCTGATGAAAAGAGTTTATTTGCAATATGGAACTGTTGAGTGACATCCTGTCACATTTGAGGACCCATCATGCAAACTTGCTGACCCTGGAGTTCTCTCTCATTCCCTGAAAATCTGTACTTCACTGGCATAAAACTATTTACATATTTTTAAAATCAAATAAAGAGATAAAGTCTCATTTTGGGTAAGGATTATACACTACAATATTCTTTAATTTTTTTTAAAATCACTATTACTACATTTTCCTATGCAACCACTGCTTTTTTTTCATCAGCAGATAAAGCAAAATCCATTCACATTTGGACAAATATCCTTGACTGATCAGACTGTCTCATCCTTGGCTGGCAGGAATTTGCATGTTGCAACACAAATACCTTCCTTTCTTTCTTTTGTTTGTAAAGTAGGAAAAAAAAAATCAGTTTTAAAGCCTCAATGTGAAAGTGAAATAAGGTTCTCTGTGGCTCATTTGTACCAACTCACATTAAGAGTGTATAAGGCTGGGCTCATTTTCACTTTTCTACACTCCCAGGCCCAGTGCTGTAATTTTTGGAAGAGAAGGAGCTTCCTGCTGTTCCCAAGCCCTAAACTGAGGAGCAGATATATGGTGTATTTACAACAGCCTATTCTGACATATAAGGCCTGGCAGCATCATATCCTCCTCTTCAGCTGGACTTGGAACTTCTGTGACAGGCAGTAACTTGTTCAAAAATATTGCTGCATTTATTTTAGGTCTGTTTCAAAGAAATGAGAGTTTGGAAAGGATGTTTACTGCAGATGGTGGATTATAAGGGGTCACACACATGATAAAACAAGCTGCTTTTAACAAACAAGTAGTTTGTCTCCTATTTTCCAAACAGGTTTATAAGGAAGGCTTCAATCTGGCTCTTAAATTTCACTTTGTTTTTAAAGTACTACTTCTCAGCTTCAAAAAATGGTAACAGCACCTTGAAAACAAAAGCCAACATATTCAGGCATCTGTGCAAAGGTAAAAACAAACACCTTGGAGGCAGAACAAAATCAGCATGTGCCATTCACACAAGTGTGTTCCAAGGAGAATGGCTTTACACAGAAGTACCCTTCAGTCTCCAGGACATTCTCACAAGTGTCACACTTCTATTGTCCCTGTGTGGTGATGGCTCCTCCTCACCCACAGGACAGCAAACCCACTTTGCAGGGATGTGCTCCAAGTGCAGCACCCTGAACAGACTGATCAGCTCTGCCAGCAGGGAAGAGCTCCAAACCTTCTCCATGAGAAGATCTAAAGGAGCCAGGCAGAGGCAGGAGCCTGATCCTTCCCCATGGCACAGGAGCATGGCAGGGGCTCATTTCCACTGCTGGCAGGAGGGTGCTTAACCTCAGAGCTGGGCATCCCTGGCACTGAGAGACTTGGGGCATTCCGTGTCTGCAGCTCCTCCTGACTGTCCTCACACACTTATCCTGAATATTTGATGCAGGAATTGTTCTATTGTGTTTTTATCTGTTGGAAAATTGATTTTGGAAGAGTGTTGTAATACTGAAATTAATGCTTATTAAGGAGAACACACTTTTTAGTCACTGTTTTACTGCACATATGTGCATAAGTTTCTGCAGGAAAAGGGAGTGACCATGTCACCAAAGCAGAAGTGTGTGCAGAGATTTTAGAACAAAACAAAAGATGGATGTCTTGCTATGTAAAACACATCCTTATAAAGGACACTTTCACCTTGAATCCCATCAGCCCTCACTTTCAGACAAATTCTGTTATTGTTTGTGTGCACTCAAACAGCAAAGGATGCTTTACACAGCTACAGCTTTGGAACAGTTTGCCCTTGGCCCAGGCCCACTGGAATAAGGAGAACTGGTAAACATCCTGCTCAAACACTGCACTTCTTTTGTTATCTAAGACGTAATGAGTCAATTTTTTTTTTCTGAGTAATTACAAAGCATTCTTGGTTTTCAAAGCTTTATGACATACAGCAAAATGTGAGTTACAGCATAGAAATAATAATAAAAGCTCTCTGAAAATTTATAGCCTCCTGCATGTAGTAAAAATGCCTCACACATTCATTATATCTCCCACTAGAAAATTATTTCCATAGTATGCTTTAATGAAGCTGGAGATGGTTTCAACACCTAGGCTGCTAAGAAGGAAAACTATTATTTTCCTGTTGATAGACTCAGGCAAGCTTTCAACCATTTAGCAGATACAACATTTTCAGACTCAGAGCTACTCTTTCCTTATAAAAAGGGAAAACTAAAGACATTGTGATGATTTATCAAATATGGGTAACTGAAAAAAAAGGGTCGTGGTGGTAAAAAAAAAAAAAAAAGAAAAAAGAAAAAAAAGCCATAACCTGTCCAAAGCACTGAATTACTGAACTTGAAACATACAATTAATTTTAAATACAAAACTATCTTTATAATAACATCATTATAATAGCATTAAATAATATTTTGTCCAAAAGTCTAGAAACCATAATATAGAGTCTAATTGATTAGAACTCAAACTCATTTTTCTAGAAATTTATTTACCCCAGACATAACTATTTGCCCCATCTATAGGTACAAGGAGAGTGTGCAGAGCAGGACCTGTGGATGTTCTTGCAGAGGGAAGAGCACTGGAAGGGGTTGAACACAGGGAATTTTAATGCCCAGGATAGCATTAAAGATTGATAAAACATGACAAAACCATTTGGAAATATTTTTTTGCTTTTAGTAAAATTTGGAAAAGTTTTCAATGATTCTTGCACAGGACTAAATCAAATTCCCAAAGGGAATGTACTCCTATAGTGCATTAGTCCTAATACTCCATTTTTACTGCACAATGCAGAATTCAGGATTAATAACTTTGCACCAGCACTAAGTTCAGTTTATTTCCTTACATGCTTTCCTAACAGTCTATACACAGCAAGTAGGTTTTACAATTATCTCTACAGAGATTAATTTTTATTAAGACTTTACTCAGTTCTGTCATGAAATGTAAATATTTTCCTTGAGTTAAGCCAGAAGTAAATCACAGCATTACATTTGATGTAATTTCAATGAGGTGTTTGTGACATCTCTGAATTGCAGGGGGAATATAAAAGCAAAATATTGTCTGAGGGTGGTTTATTGCTGTGAAGCTCCTCTTTGCATCTTTGTTTTCTGCTTCCACACCTTCTTTTTTCTCCCAGAGAGCTAAATAAAGTGAGACCAGGAATTCTGTTCTCAAGCAGGAGAGCACTTCTTGCCCTTTTCCTGACATTCCTGCCCAAGTCAGCTGCCGTGGCCACCTGGAGACTGCAGAGCCAAGCCAGATGTGCTCTGCTGTAGACTTGGTGCTCTGAATATCCAGATGTGCTCTGATGGAAACTGCTGCCCTGAACAGCCACAGCTCACTGAGAGCAGCAGGCGAGCTCAGCTCCTGCCAAGGGAACTCGCTGTTGCCTCTGCTCCCAAGGCAGTCATCTCAAACAAATGATATTTCTCCCCATCAACATTATTAAAGCCTTCGTGTCATCAGATCTATTTATCACTGCCTGTCTTCCTTTTCTCATATCACACATCTTGGTATAACCAAATTCTTAAGATTAAGCATCTCTCGTGAGGCAGTACAGCCTTCCTGTCTTTTCCAGCTATACACACATAATAAATAATAATAATAATAATAATAATAATAATAATAATAATAATAATAATAATAATAATAATAATAAATAACTGTGTGCAGCTGGATGAATTATTTATAAATGAATATACCAAAATTCTTGACATTATCTTCATCTTCATATATATCCAAGAAGGATGACTGTGTATATTTCAAAGTCATTTTTCTATTAGAGGAGTTAAGAGTTTTGATGTGTGCACAGTTAAGTACAGTCAAGTGAGTGCAATGCAAAGCAAAACTTTCCCCAACTCACAGCATTTTTGCCAGAGCACAGAGCTGGCTGTGCAAACAGGAGGCTCTGCAAGTGTGCACAGTGCCCACAAATACAGATTCATTGCTAAAGCTGTGCAGACATTCCTGCTTCCATTTCTTCTTCCATCCATGCTCCATTGCCTGACAATTTACCAAGTTTTTTTAAATATAAATACTCACTTCCCTCCTTTCTGCAGAACTGCAATTTTGGAAACTGCCTAAGTAAGTGATTTTTTTCTTCCTGTTTCCATTATACTGGGATCATTTTAACAGAGTAGAAGAAAATGCCACATAATATTCTGTCTTACACTTTAGAATACAATTATTGTCAAAACGTGAATCTAAAAATGGACTCATGGGACCAAAGTCTCAGACACTGTAAACTGGCACAGATTCATTCTCTTAGGCAGAACTGCAGTCTACAGCTGAGAATTTGACATAGCAGCTTTATATCAATGAATTCACTAAAAACTGCAACAGTTTCCAAGTAAAGAGTTTTCCTGTTCACTAGCCTGATAAACAAACTTGTAAATTTAGTATCAGAGTCCTTGATATTGTCTAAGTGGCTATAAATGATTCTGTAGTCAATTAACAATTATCTTACTGATATATGAGCTTGATTTAAGCTAAACCAGCCTCCCATGTTTGGGACCTTGGTTTGTGCAGCAAATGCAGCTCTGAATTCAGGCAGCAATTTACCCTGGTAAACTCCAGAATTTATCACTAAACTTCAAGACTTGACTCTGGACCATACCTGTACTTCATGAATTTTTATTCCTTAATTTCTCTGGGCTTAAAAAAATTATTTATTTATGCAGACCCCCCACAATATTTATGGTTGTCCTCCAGGGAAGGTGGCAGGAAAAGCAGAGCCCTTCCTGTGAGTGTCCATGACAGCACAGAGACCAGTACAGAGACTACACTGGGGGATAGAGCCTAAACCATAAATTATGGAGCCTAAACCATAAATTAAGTCTTTTTTAGATCTGCAGGATGAGTGGCTGTGTCTTTGTCTCACCTCTGAGCAAATATAGTGCATCTCTAGTTCCAGTTTTTTAGCCAATATTCAATAATTTACACAGAACATTGCCTCCTTTTCATGAATGTTTCTGACTTTATCAGACAGCTCACTAGCCAGTTTCTATCTTCCCAGCAACAGGAATACAGAGAACAATTCATATTAGAATAAAGCAAACTAAAAAAAAAATAAAAATCAAATACATTTTTATATCTTTCTCATTTCCATGAAATGGGACCTACTTACAGATCTAATACCTCTAAATTTCTAATAACAGACCCCTAATATCAATACATAATAAAACCAGAGGAAATATCTAATTTTTAAAATACATTTTAAACACACCAGTGGTATCTTTCAGTGAGATAAACCAGTGTGTGTCTGCTGATGGCAGTGGAAGCGGAGGGCTATTACTGTATCACACATGAGAGGATTTGTTACCACTTAGAAACTCAACTGGAAAACGTGGAGAGCAACTCTTTTAGCACTGCTTTGTATTTCACAGGCTCTCCTAACTTGACTTATCAGAACAAGTGTTCTGTTTATCAATAATTCCCCTGATTTCTACAGAAACAAGTGAAACAAACAGAAATTTCCTATACTTTTCACTGCTGAAGTTCAAATGCATGACTGTAAAAATAAAATAAATACCTAGGAATATTTGAAAAATAATATAATTATCTCCAAAATGTGCTAATAGTCCTAAAACAAATGGGTTTTTATTGCATTTGTTTCTCGTGACCTCTCAGCTCAATAATTCAGCAGAAGGTGACTGCAACCACTTTCCATCTAATGGAAGGGGTAAATGCTGTTTAGTTTGTGGATATTTCTGCAAATCTCAAATAATTCTTCTCTGAAATAGAGGAAGTGATACTACACACAAAGATGCACAGCCAGAGGATTGTGTAACCACAGGAAAACACAAATTATTGCACTGTGCAAAGCAAAGAGACATGATCCAAAACTCACGGCTCAGTGTGGAAAAGGGCTTGGCATACTCCTCAGAAAGGAAAAACACATGCCAAAGCAATGTGTTTACCTAATGTATTAAAACCACATAATCAATATGAACTGTCACTGATAATCAAAAAATAATTGATTTTTCTAATGGAAACAATTCAGAGAGACTGAAGTACCCTCATTCCCAGCTCACTCGCACTAACAGGCACCAGCACAGAAATGTGGCACTCAAAGCCTGGCTCAGCACACAGGACATTCCCTGCTCACACTTACTGGAGAGATCTATCAGTCCACAGTTTCCACCCAAAAAAGCACTGTCTAAATGAGATTCTGGCCCAGGAACTCCTCCTCCTTCCTCTGATCCACTGTTGCTGCCACCAGTTTGGCATCACAGATTCCCCCATCACAAATACACTCCCTAGACCCCTTGCTCATGTTGTGTTATCCCTTTCCCTGTGTGTTGCAATTAAAAATTCCAAAGGAAATTAGCTTATCTTTCATTACAAACACTGTTTTACCTGCCCCTCAAGATTTCTGCTTCTTTAAACTGCATCAAATAATACGACTAGTTTGGTTTTCAGTCTGTCTGTGAAAGAAAAAACAAGATTGTGGTAATGGAGACCCTGGCTGACATCTTCCTTTGTAAAGTGTTTCATGTGCCTCAGATCTTTTCATTGAATAATTCAGGGTCTGAAGGGGGGAAGACAGGACAGGAAAGAAATTGATTTTAGAATTCATCATTAAATGTCCTTGGATTTTTTCCTTTTCCTCCCCCTTTGTCTTTCTAATAACAGCGTGGCATTGTCTGTGGACAGAACCGAAGAGAGAACACCAGAGGAGTCAGATCGTTGCAGGATTGGTGTAGATACACAAATTTGAATGTTTAAAATCTTACCACATAAGCTATTTTCTGGGAACTCTTCATGGAAACTGATTTTTTTTTTTCAGTGCACAAAAATACCCCCACATTCATGCCCACACAAACCAGGGATTTTTCGTTAAGTGCTCTCCAAGTGCAGGGGCTGGGATGGCCTTTCCATCTCCACAGGCTGGCAGGTCAACTGCCTCCCTGCAGCCCTAGCACAGACTCCTAAAAGCATTTCCAGCTTTATGAACAAACTGGGAGAGAACACGTTAAGTGTGACCCCGCAGTTATGTTGCATCGAGCAGGATCAGTGCAGTTTTTTCCTCCTGCCATCTCCCCTCTGTCTGTTCAAATGCAAAGAGCACTGGCAAACATTAATGGCAAACAAGTCATAGCCAAGCCTCAACACTCATTTCTAACTTGTTTTGGTAATAAATCCCAGGACTGCCACTTGAAGATAATAAGATAGCTGTCAATGGATGTGTTTCAATCCCACAGAACTACAGGGAGGGCAGAGGAATCTGCAGAATGCCTGAGTTAATCCTATCAAGATCCCTAAGATCCCTGTCTCCTCAATGATGCTAAAAAACTCTAGTGAGAAGAACTCACATTTCTGTTTTGCCTGATGTAGTGTAAATAAATACATAAATCAAGGAGCTGTGTCCTATCACAGAGATTACCTTGTGTTTGGAATTCAGAGAAACATCAGCAATTTTATGTAAACATATATGGGAAAGGAAGGTTTCATCATGGAGAGAAGATTTGCCTGGAGAAATACTATGGGATGCTCTGTCAGAAGCAGCCCTTCAAAAAAATCCTGATCTGGCACAGTCTGGGTCCCCTCTGCATTGGGAATTTTGGGTTGTTTCAGGCCTGTTTGTTAAATCATTAAGAACTGGTTCTGATTTCCCAAAAATGTATTTTCAAATCAAAATGCTGGTGTGCAATTTCTGATTTGTTTAGGGCCAATCACTTGAGAGATCTTAGCTACATATTTTTATGGTTAATATTAAAATAGCACTCACATTATCATTCCAACATGGCAGAAGGTGTTGAGTGTCATCTGGGACCTCCCCAAAGGACATTTTTTCTCTGATTGTTGCTTCTTATTTCATCCCACATCTGCAGTTTCTGTCTCCCCTCTGGATGTGTGAACTGACATGTAGATTTGCACAGAATAGAAATTTCAGGACTTCCTTGTGGAGCAATTCCTCAAAATTATCAGAATTTTACATAATTTCACAAACATTTTGTCTGCACACATTCTGTCACACTCTCCTGACATTTACCTGGATACCAGGTAAGAAAATATTTTTAAACTGAAAGGATATGCTTTGGAAAATTGCTTCTCAAAGACCACACCCTTCATCTCCCACATCCTGGAGTTCAAAGGTAGAAAGTCAACTTCTCTCAGCATCAAAGGTTTGCATCACAAGCATGTAACCCTACCTGCCTTCATACCTATGGGGATCACTGTGTTTGCAAATTTAAAGTTGTAATTTAGCTTATATTTAGGGTGGTTATTACATAGTTTAAAGACTTCATTAGCAAGGTTCAAAAAGGCCATTAAACACCATTTTTCACTTGTGGTGAATAGAAAATCTAAGAAAAACCTTAAAGCTGGTTGCAAAATTAGAAAACTCTCCTGTGGTTTTTGACTCATGGTGATCATTCTTTGAAGGTTAAAATCAGTTATTATTGTAGGTTTGTCTGTTGGGAAGGGTGATTTTTTTTGGCACTACAGTTGCTGATGTAAGTCCTGTTTTGCTTTCCCCAGCTTTTCACTTAAGGTAATTACCATGGGAAAACCTTCCAAAAACAAAGATCCATGGCATGAAGTTCTCACTCCCAGAACTTCAAGAGCTCCATGACAGAAGCTGGATTGATAAACCACTCTTAGAAGAGCCACCTTGGTTCAACCCCCTCCACCCATTTCCCCCAAGAGCAGGGTCCTGCTCCCATGTGCAGCTCACAACCAGAACCAAACACCTCTGAGCCCAAGGGGTCTCATCTCCTCCTGCTGTGCCTTCCAGCCTGAATGCCAACACCAAGGCTGGGAATTTTACTTTACACAGACCCTAATCAGTGAGGTTATTTCTCAGAAAACTTTTCAAGCTAAGAGGTACAGAGGAATTTAAATCCTGTCTGTGGTGCAGCACGAGAGCTCTGAGTTAGAATATTCCCTTACACGCTGTATCTGTTTTTATCCATCTGTGTCAATGACAACACACAGGGAGCCAACAACTTCAGCTATAATTGGTGAGAGTGTAGGTACAAATAAAACCCATTTTTTCTCTTTAGTATATACAACATATGGAGCAGTGCTGTGGGGTCAGGAGAAATATGTCTCCGTGTTCGTGGGCAGGTTTCTGATAGAGGTGTTTTATTTTTTGGTGTTGCAAGCTTTCTAGGAGTTATGACATTATTGTTTCTTTTCAGAATGCCTTGATTGAGATCAAAGTTCAGGGGTTGTGTTATGTTACCCAAAGATTGCTTTGCTCCTGGTCTTTCCAAAGAATTGCATGGATCTGAGCTGAGCAGCTTAAGAGGCAGCAAGCCTTGGCTTCATTTTTGCTTGCAATAATTAAAATCAGGACTAATGAAACACAATTAAGCTCATGTAAAAGAGAGGAGTCTCCAGCCCACAGTTTTTTCCCTTGTTTTCCTGCCGGGTTGTTTACAGAGTGGTTAAAAAGGAGTTACTGAAAGGATGCAAATTGTTTCAAACTGTTTTCATTGTTATATTTTCTTTCACTTCTTTTGCTTTTCAGGCCAAAGACGTTCAGGATAATTCTGACTTCAATGCCCTTTATACTTATCATACAACTCCACAAGGGAATTATCATATGCAGGATAATTAAGCATCTTTGCTGATGGTGGGCTTTGACTATGGCAAGATTCTTACAGTACTAGTCTTATTTTCTGAACTATTTTGTCATTTGCTAATTAGAATCTGGCCCTAAGGTCTTTCAGAAACAGTTTCCTGAACTCATCTTATTATCCCAAACTCCTCTCTGAGTTTTCCTAGCCATCATATAGCAGCTAATTGCTAATGTATATATTCACTTACAGCAGAACCTTTGTCCTTAGTGAGGAGCCCTTTCCCACAGCCCACTTTTTCTCCAGTGAAAAGTTGAAAACTGCTGCCCTGAGAAGGACAGAGAAGGGATTTGTTGTGAAAACCAGCAGCATTCTGTTGCTATTTCAGTGTGTGTATACTTCATTCTGGGGATGCTGTATGTGAATATCCCAAAACCCCCTAGACAGGAGCTGAGATCTGAAACCAAGGGTTGCACAGAGCTGAGAACATTTGTGTGCTACGAAAAACAAGATCACTCCTAGGTGGAATCATGGCTTGGAAGCCTTGGAGCAAAATTCAGGGAAATGGAGCAAGATAAAGAGTTTAATTGTTTGAAGACTCTATTCTGTTTTACTTTACACACGGATTTTCCCTGTAAAGCTAAAGGACTACTTGAATATTTAAAATCAAGCACACAATTAAATCCTTTTCTGGATTCAACCCAGACTGCTCAGCAACTTGCTGTATTATCCCTCTGGAGAGCACTTACTTTGTCTTTTGAAAGCCAATTTGTCCACCCTTAATGAATCACTTCTTGCCTCTGTCCTGTGTTTTATTGCACTGGTTTTTACACACAATTTTATGAGATGAAACAACAATCTTGCCACCCTTCAAACACTTCTGACAACCCAAATACTCAGCCCAGGGTAGCACTGAATCCCCAATCCTGGCAGGATGAGGATCCATAACATTACCTTGGGAGCACAACGTGTGAAGTGCATAATCACACTGCCTTTGCCAAACTTGAGCAAAAAAGGCAAACACAGAAAATTGCAGCTCAGGAGGAAGAGAAGGGAGGTGAGTCAGCCACCAGCCCAACTTTATCATGGTACGATGTTCCTGTCCAGCTCTACAGAAATACAAAACACAAGAGAATATAAAGAAAAAAAATCAGTAACAGGCTTGTGTACTTCATAAACACATACCTAAGAGAACTGCAGCTCTGCAAACAATCTGCCTATGACAGACAAAACATTTATTAAATCAAACAAGATGCTTTTGGCACTTCCAAAACAATTGAAATGAGAGGCAAAAGGATGAAGTGAGGATCTGAGTGGAACTATCCGAAGGCAAGGGTATCAAAAATACACAAGGCACAGGACCCTCTAAATTTTGGTTTTGCTCATTTTCTAGCAATTACTTTTACTTTATCATGGGCATAAAAATTGATGACAGCCCAACTCTTTCACACACTAATTATTTCTCATGATAAAATAAACATTGTCCAGTTCTTAGCTCATTTCTTACTACAGAAAAACACCTGACAGTTGCAAGAGACAACTGTGCTTTTCCAAGAGGAGAAAGAAAAGTTTAAACAAAGTAAAAAACCCTTGGTGGGGTCGGAAATTGGGAATGGGGGAAAACTCCGACTGGATCAGAGCCAGAACGTGGAATGGGGAAAAACACGGATGGGATCCTACCTGGAATGAGGCGTGGGAGAAAACCCAGACTGGATTCCTGCTGGAACATGGAATGGGAGAAAACCCAGATTGGATTCCTGCTGGAACATGGAATGGGGGAAAAAAACCCAGACTGGATTCCTGCTAGAACATGGAATGGGGAAAAAACCCGGACTGGATTCCTGCTGGAGCCCAGAATGGTGGCAAAACCTGGACTGTATCAGCATGGGAATACAGAATGGGGGAAAACCCAGACTGGATTAGGGTCAGAATACAGAATGAGGAGGAGCTCAATCAAGCCTCTCAAGCACCAGAGAAATGAATAGAAGTGTTCAAACCACCTGTCCCTCAGCAGCAGCAATAATTTCTCTCTTCCTTTCCCCATCCCCCTGCACTGCAGGGACACACCTGAGGAGTCACTGACCACGCTTCCCCCCGGATCACAGCGAGGGCAGAGCCCCCAGCAGTTGGAAAGGCTCTTGTGGCCGCTACAGGAAGAGCAATGTGGGATCAGGATGTGAGCATGATATTTAAAGAGCTAAAACAATCCCTCCATCTGATTTAACCTGTATTACAGCCCTTTGGGTTTGCTCTTCCCATTCTCCTCTTTGGTTCTTACCAGAGCACTGAAGCTGATGAGAACTCAGCTGAATTTTGCCCATTTCAGCTCGGGCAAACTGGTAAACAAATGCTGACACAATTCTGTATCTTTTACATTGAAAATTGCAGCTTGGTTTTCTATAGAGTAATTCCAGCACATGATGTGTTTTTCAGGAGAGGCATCTAAAATCTATGGCAGCAACTCCCATTCTGCCAAAAAGAGGAAACCTTTTACTTGCACTAAAGCAGCAAAACAACTCCAGAAACACCATCTGAAGCAGAAGCCTCCAGCTCATCAAATCTTCTGTACATGCAGTATACGCATCACTACTCCCCAGAACAACAAAAATTAGCCTGTGGCTATGAGAAAGTACAAGTTGGCAAGGCAGATTTTATCCTTTTACTCTGTTCCTGACTTGTGGTGAAAAGACAAAGCAGCTTCTGTAGGGGCCATGCAGATCTTAGGCCACGTGGTGAGTTCAGAAGGATCAAACCCAGGGTGCAGATGGAGAACAATGTCTTGGCCCCATTTAATAAATTTGTCTCTCTGGATTAGATAAATTTGGTTACCTGTGAGAGTTTTCACTCTGACAGTCTTTGGAATTAGCTGTGCTGGGAAAAACTGCTGAAGGAGGTGTGAGGAGTGTGTCCATAGCTGAAATGGATACTGTAATACCGAATGACATTTTATATTCTTGGCACAAGAATGGTACTTAGTTATTTTAAGCTATCACATTGCACCATGCAATGGCAGAGGGAGCCAAGATGATAAAATACCAGCTACATATTCCAAGGCCTATTCTGCCCATCTATTTTTAGATATTCAGGTTGCTATCAGCTCTTATACCATTTCTAGGGGAAATAATATGACAGACCAACAATTCAGTGGAGGGACTTAGAGCAGCCTGTCAAGCTCAGGCTGTCAGAAAGACCCAGTTTGTTGGTATTCAAATTACTAGGGAGCTGGATGACCTGAATGTGGCTCAAAAGGCAAAAAAGAAATCACCCACCTGAATAACCAAAGGAAAGTCATTGCAGGAGAGGTTTGGAGGAAAGTAGATACTAATGAACTTATCTTCTTCCTCTCTACCCAAAGAAAATCAAGGTAATATTCAGAATATTGAATTCCAACAAGATACCCATCTGTACTTCCCTCAGATGGAAACTAAGTAGCAGAAAAGTGAATCTAGAATTCTGTTTCTGCAGTTTCTAAATCAGACCATTGCTTAACTGGATCTCTGATACCTGTGATCAGATATGGCACTTGCAGCAAATTCTGGAAATACACACTTTTCTTAGAGAACAAGAAGAATTTGTTAGGGAACAAGAAGAAAAACCTTGCAAAAGGTTAGTAATAAATAAAAGGAAGGAAACAGCTCTCAACCTACCTCAAAAATTGTATATATTTTAAAGTTCTGGCTATGCCTCAGCAGAAATACACATAACCTTTAATACCTACATTGTTAAGATTTGCCAGTTAAGAAAGTGCTATTATCTGTCTTTTATAGATAGAGAACAGCACACAGAGAGCCTGACTAACTTGTTCAGTGTCATAAAGGGATCACACAGCAGAGCTGAGAATTAAACTTTGTTCTCAGAGCTCTCCAATAAATGCCATTGTTCATGAGTTCTTTAAATAAAAAGCATTTAACAGGAAAAAAGAGGAGGCAAGGGAAGAGGGAGGCAAGGAGGCAAGGGAGTTTTGTATCACTAGAGATAAAGAACTGTTAGGAGGAAGAAAACTCAATGCAATTTAATGTGGGAAAGTGCAATAAGGGACTTCTAATAAATAAATTAATCTGACCACTAAAGCCAAACTAACAAACAAAAACTAAGAGGGAGGACTATTTCTAATTAATTTTTAAATGGAAACCCACATTTTTAATGTGAAGCAGAAAACCAAGCCTTTTTCATTCTCAAATAATGTTGAAAATTATATCAGATTGTATAATTAGGTCTTCATAGCATTTAAAGGGGAGTTCTTCTGATTCAAACTTATTATCCATTCTACAATGTTCAAAATGACCAGAAAACCCCACCCTATTTATTATGCTTTTATTATGTTACCAGTTTATTATTTATTTACCAGTTCTGTAATGATAACAGCTCATCAGTTAGGAGGTGCTCCATGAGAATGCAAGGTTGAAGAGGGTGTTTTTCAACTTGAAATAATCAATAATTTAGTTTTGATCAATTCTAATTTCTATGCAAATCAATGTGGTAACCCTGGCCCATCTGTTAAGTGAAGCCCACACTGAATGAACTTAATAACAAGAGCAGTCTAAATTAAATTCAGGCTTTTAACTCCATACTAGAGGGAGAAATTACCTGTGATGGTCAAAAGTTGAACTCAGTGACACCAGGAGTGGGGCCTGGCAGAATTAGGAACACTGAAATGTCAAGTGTTCCCCCAATATCCCAGGAGCAGCTAAACAGCACAGGAGCTGATGCATTTTTGATACCTTGAGCATTTTAAAAGTAAATTCTCTGTCATGTGGCACTTTCCATAAGAATTCTGTTGCACTTTATGCATTTATTTATGCACACCACATATTCATGCCTGTCAGGAGATGTCTGCATGAAGATTTACTTTAGTGGACTCCAAATGATGCCTCTTTTACTGGTGTTGAAACACAAACAGCAAAGCTTCCCATGCTTTAAAATCATCCCCATTAGCACAACCTTCTTAAGCAGTTAATTCCTGCTCTGGGATATATTTGTAGCGTGGCTGGTATATGGCTTAAGGAAAAAAAATCCTATCAAAATCTGTGATCTGGCCTGTGTCCAATTTTGCCTTCCAGCAAATATTTTCTGTTTGCTTCCCCATTATTCCTTAGTTAGTTTCTCTGCTGCAACATAGACATTCACATAGAATGGTTTGTGTTCGTCCTCGTTGTCGCCTTGGAATATTACAATTAAAATGTTTCCCTGCTCCCAAATGTTTCCACTATTGTGTGTTCTCCAAACAAGCATTGTAAATGAACAATGAGGAAGGGAGCACACACAAACAGAAGAGGAAAGAATACAGGAAAAAATCCCGTGCACTTTCCTCCTTAAATCACAATAAAGATCATAAAGCCCCCATGAAAACAAGGGAATAATTCTCAATAGCTTGGAGCTTACACTGACAAACTGCATGAAATCTTCTTTCTGGTGTTTCCTTCCCCTCCTTTAATTTAGTTGTAAACTAGCTTGGAATAAATTCTAGAGTCTCCAAGTACACACTGAAATGAGTGTGACACAGGGAAAAAATCTGCTTAGAAATAATCTGTATGTAAGGTTGCATTGTTCAAAGCAGAATTTTTCCAAGCAATCCTCTGACTTCCTGTCCCCGTGAGAGGGACTCCGTTCATCATCTAAAAGGCTGTAATTAATTGGGAAAAAAATAATTGAAGGTGATTACTGGGAAACACATGGGAGGTGAGATAGACTATTACATTTATTTCCAAGAGGAGATATGGAAAGTATTGCATTTCCTTGTCCAAACAACCTTAGTTAATATACATTGATCAACTACTGCTTCACATATATGCTCATCTTATCAGTTTAACAGCATCTCAAGGTTTTATGCCAATTGTTCTGACATGTTCTCAATAAATATAATAATAGCAAAAAGAACAAAAAAAAATTAAATGGGAAGATCCATCTTTTAGTGACAACTACCACCTCAGTAGATCAATATATGTCATAACATTCTTATCACTTGGAAAGCAGAAATCCTTCTATGGCAATAAATCTTCAGTGTTTTAGTTATTAATTTAGATCAGTCATGATGGACCCATGAAATTTCAGATTGGCACAGGGAAAAAACCCTAAAATTAGTCCAAAATAATAGTGAAAACCATGTGATCTTGAGTTAAAACTTTCACACTCATGGGTTTCATGGGTTTGAGATTTTTGCCCAGATTTTCAATGCCTGTTTAATGGGAAAGATTCCGGTTTTACCTTGTGGTGGAATTTTGTAAAATAAAACGAATGTGCTGTTTCATATTACTGTCAATCAGAGAATAGTCAAATCCTGCTTTTTGGCATTGGAACATGACAATTGTCATACCAAACAATACAGTACTGCCAAACACAGGGCAGATTATTGCTGCTGCAAGCCATGAGCAATAGCAGGTGTTACAACACAAACTGTTGAAGTTTGTGTGGTTTTTTTCCACATTTCCACACCAGATCATTTTTTAATCTAGTAGAACTAGATGCTGTTATTGTTTTTTGATGATGATGATGATGATTATATCTGCAGCTATCTACAGTTAGTGACAAGTAAAATCCAGGTCATCTTGGCTTTTAATGTTGTAGCCCACTCAGTGTTTTTGGAGTGTGACAAATTAAACATTTTCCCTTTAAAGATAAATTTAACTGTTGGACTTGATGTTCTTCAAGGTCTTTTCCGACCTAAAAAATTCTATGATTCTATGACTCTATAGATTAACTCATTTACCTGATTACAGTAAACATTGATAGTGACTGTCTGGTTGTGCTCAATCATGATTCAGGAATTTCTGTCATTGTTTGCCAATTCACACAGAGTACCAACCAGGCTTTAAAAGTTACATATGTGCAATTCACTTTGAGCCTAGGAGCTGCTACTTCGACTGGGAAGGCTGGAAGAAAGCTTGGATATAAAAATTATATATAGATTGTGTATGTTCATGAAAAAAAGATGGCATCAAATATAGTCAACTTTTCTCTTACCCAAGGCTTGGAATTTATATAGGGCATATTTCAGGGGAAGGCTGGGGCTGTATTTTATATCTGGCTGCACCACCACAGCAGCAATACTAATCTTTGGCACAGGGGAAAGCTGTCATGTCAGACAAACTCCAGCTGTCCACTCCGCCTGTCACTTCCTTCAGCTTCATGGAGGGGTCTGTGAGCAGCAGGACCCGGGGGACAGGAGCAGGACAGGAGCTACTGAGCAGGAGGAGGGTAGGGAGAAAGGGACATGAGCACATTAGAAGTGAGAAAAGCGTTAAGAGAGGGTAGGATGGGCAGAAAATAAAAGCCTAGACAGGGAGTGGAAAGAGAACAAGATGATAAAGAGAAAAGCCACTGGATGTCCCTTAGGGATATTTGCTTTTTGGCAAGCAGAGGAGGTTGATGCACACTTATTTTGGGAAGCTCTCGGAGTGCAGGTGCCTTTAAGGTAAAGCTGGATAGCCCTTGGCTGGCTGCCATGTCACTGGAATGATTCCTGCCCCTGAGCAATGACATCAGGACATGCATGATGGACTCCACCTGATGTCATCGTCTGGGGCTTCCAGCCCTGTGGCTCTCAGCAAGGGAAAAGCTAAAATTTGTGGAAGACAGGTCAGAGAGAACAGCAGGAGACATTTGCCTCTTGAATGTGAGACATCCTTTGAACACCCACACCTCAAGGTGAACAAAACCTTAAAATTCAACACATAGGTGTTCTGGGTTCATTGGCATACAGAATAAACCCAACACTCATGGGAATTTTAGGTTCAGGTTCACTTCAAGTTTAGGAAAAAATCTGTTTTTGGGATGTTTCTCCAGTTGGGTGATACTGCCATGGAGTGCTGAAAGAAAGAGAAGGCAGGAGGCCTGGATCATTCCTGTGTGATAGCACAGCTATAAGGAGTGACAGAGGCCAGGCAGCATCCCTTCCCAGCCTGTGGGGAGTGAATTGCAGCATTTTCATACTCTGTAGGTGAGGTTTTGTGGTTGGGAAAGTGGGAGAGATTTTTGAGATGGGTGTTCCTACACTTTGTTATAGGGGTAAGTATCAGATCCCCCTCAAAGACATTATTTCTTTATTGAAATGTCTTTTGAAAATGTATTGAAAAGTCTTTTGATCCATTATTCTGCCTAAAATACTTCTGAAAAGTGTTTTCCCTGTGTCTCCATAGAGGTGGATGTAGCATCCATCCACAATCGAGAGCATCTTCATCCAAAGATAATGGAACAAGTAGCCCAAAGGCTGTTATTCCCCTGCACTTCTTATCAGTGGTCCTGCAGCTGGTCTTGAGGGAAAAAAAAGGAACAAAAAAATTTACTTCACTCTGAGAATTAAACCACTGAACATTCTTTGCAGCTTTATACTTAGTCTAGTACTTTATATTTCTCTTAGTTTGATAAAACTTTGGTCTATAATTAAGCGCCCCACAGCGTCACCCCAGCTTTCAGAGGTCTGGAATATATTGTCATATGTCTTTTTGGGAAATTTTAAATTGCTTTCCAGTTTTTTGTCAGAAGTTGTATGTACTACACAGCTGAAAAGAGTTTCTTTTCAGCATAAAAAAAATAGTTTCTTAGAAAATAATAGTATCTATAAAACTATTTAATTTTTTTTCAAGAAGGGTCCTACCCTTCAGTTTAGCTTTTGTTTGGCTTCCTTTAAGATTTGCAGATTTGCAGACATACAGTTTTTAAAGGCTGGTTCATTGCTTTTTTCCCTCTCAATCATTTCATCAACTGATCATACAATGATATGTGATGAAACTCAGATTCCAAGGAGCAAATGAAAACAACCTCTAAAAAATATGAAACTGATAATCAAGAGCCAAATAAATCTTAAACCTCCTTTTAAGCTCCAAAGAAAGCAGAGTTTTGTGCATTTATATTTCTGTATTTCTGTTCTCTTTTCCAAAAGACAGGAGATTAATCTGCAAGGAGGAAATGACCAACCCATGGGCTGTTCTAGATTGTGGCACAATAGGCTCAATAAGAGTGGAAAAAGAAAAATACAGTGCAGAGCTGAACCTGCCTCATTCAAAATAGCTGATGCAGACTATAGGAATGTGTTACAATCACAGATGGTTGCTAAAACAATAACAAGTAACTCTCTCAAGATTTTTGTCATTCCTCTAAGAATTTGTGTCTGCAGTTAATTTTCGGTACTTTCACTGAATCCCATACTAACTGAGTACTTCCAGTGATATTTTAATTAAAACATCAGGATCACATACAGAATATTTTAGATCATTTAAGATGTGTTAACTGTGCTCTGATTGAATTTCATTAAAACTCACTGAAGGTGTATTAAAATTTGGAAATTTTATTTTTGTCTAATTTTTTTCCCTGTGAATAATTTTTCAAGGGCATATCAGAAACATACCAAATCAAGAAAGATTATTCAGCAAAATGAAGCTTTTCCAGCGCTGAGTAATTAAGCTCTGCAGGCTTCCATGGCTCTTTACAGAGCTTAATCCTCAATAAAATTTAAGAGTAATGGAAAAAAAAAGTTTGTTTATCACCACTAGAGAAAGCCTTCATTAGCTGTGTATTCTTGACTCTGTTGCCAAGAAGTCATTAGGAATCTGCATATGCAATGGGGGAGGAAGGCTTTGTGGTCAGAGTGTGGCTACATATTCAAGGGGTGACCAAAAACATTGGGCTTAAACTTTCCTCTCTATTTTAATTTCTGGTATTCAAGATAAAAATGGTAACACCTAGGTCCTAGAATTACAGAATACCTAAAGGTCTACAAGCACTTGAAAAGAAAATAAAACAACCATCATGACTTTGAGATATTTACAATACATCTAAAATTAGCTGCATATTTACGAAAAAGAGTCTGTACCTCAAGGAACTAAGTTCTGAAATAAAGAAATTCTGAAGAATACAAAGAGTTAATCAACATCCTGGGAAACTCTATGTGGTGAGGTGACTGCATTTATTATGAAGCATCTTTTATGGCTTCCTCTAGATTTCTCTAGCTTTGGTGTTGGCAATTCTAAGAAATGAAACCATAGGCTAAACAAAGGTCATTGGATAAAGTTAATATAGTTTAGTGTGTTGCAATATATGAAAACCCCCACAAATTTTCTTCTACGGTTTTTCATTTCTCCAAGTCTAAATTAAACTTCCAGTATCATATGCTGCATAGAGCCTGGAGCTGCCACTAATATACCTGTTTCTATGTGAAGAAGCAATTGTTTCTCAAGAAAAGATTATGAAGCCAACAGAAAGAGAGTGGGGATGGATTTGGCAAAGTTGCCCAAAGTGGAACTCAGCCCTTTTTGCATGATGCATCCTGCTTTGCATTCTTGTGTCATATAGAATGTTGATAATCTTCACAAGCTGCCAAAAATATACAAGAAAAGGAAAAAAACCCCTTGCTTCTCACACATACAGTAGGTCTTAGCAAACCCCAAATCAAGTGATGTACAAAATTTAATACAAATCTGCCCTTGGGGGTTTTGTCACTTGCTGTTGTTTCCACCAGAGCAGTCAAAGCCACTCGTTCCATGAGTGCTCACAAACAAGTGGCAGTGGAAATAAACACCCCTAATTTTGTGCAAATCACTGAAACCCAGCTATTTCAGTGGTGAATGCTAGGTAAACAAAATGTTAAAAGATGTTTTTCTTTAATTCAGTCCAACAGAGATGGAAAGAGAGTGCCCAGACAATAAAGAGATCCATGGATTAGTCACAGGCTTTGTTCATGCCATGCCTCTGCTCAGTTAAACTTGCCCTTCCTGACCTACCTTCAAGATCTGTTATCATATTTTCTCTGAGTATTATTTTGGAAAAAAACCCAAAAAACAAATAAACAAAAAATAAAACAAAAAACCCAAAAACCAAGACAAGCAATTCTTTTTTATTGATTTCTTCTGCCAGACTTCTTGATGCAGGAATACATTTTAAGATCAAACTTCAGCCTTTACTTTTATGATAGCAAAGAGAAAAAATAGAGAAATTTTTGCTATTTTTTTAAGGAAGAATTTGTGCACATGTGGTGAAGGAGGCAGAAGAAATGGGTCATTTCAAATCATTCAAAGTTTAATTCTCTATGTATTTCCTGTTCAGTTCCTTCAACCTACTTAACAATAACCATCACTAGAGGTTAAGAGTCTAGTATTGCCCAGAAGGTGAAAAAAAGTGAAAATCAACTTCTTCAAAACTTTCCTTCCTAATTGCCAATTAAATATTAATTAAGTCTTACTTAATACAAAGATCTGCAATGCAGCTAAGTGCCACCAGAGCATGAGTCACAGCTCTCTGATGACTGGCTAATGAAGTCACCACTATGTCAGCCTGCACACACAGGCATGCAGAAGTTTACATCTGCTGAAATTAATTCCTAGTGTAGTTTTAACATCCTGAAAAATTGCAAATAGCCTTCCCACCCTGCCCTTCAGGATGTCTGCAGACATCCCTGTGTCTCTAATACTAAACAAGGGCTGTGTCTCTCTTTCAGGAGAAGGTCATGTGGCTTCTCATCCTTGGAAGAAAAGGACTGACTAAATCCCCAAAAATGTGTAGCAGGTACAGACACTGTCACCTTGAACTGGAGACAGGTTTGCTGACTCCCAGAAGAATATTCAAGAGATTTATTTAAGGAAACAGAAAGAGAAATCTGCTCTTCCTTTAGGTGTTGATCATATGGACTATAAAGGAGTCAAAATCAGTTAATACCCACTAGACATATTTATAAAATAAAGCTAAAAGAGAGGGTTTATACAGAAATTCCATCTTTTATTTAGTCAGGGAATAGGCAAAGATGGAAGAAAGGATCATATGCAGCACCTGACTGCTACAGAATGTGGAATCACAGCACTCATCTATAATTTACAAGTTACTGCAACAGTTCATATACAGCTACTTCACAGAGTTTTCACCCCAGCAGCCAGAGTAACGCTGACAGGAGGTTTTCTGTCCTTCACAAAGTGATGATGGTCATCAGCTATTTTTCTGGAAATTCTTAAAAGAAATACTAAGATAGAGAAATATGCAACCCTACAGATTTTTGTGAGCAGGGCTGACTGACAGAATGACTTCGAGACCACTGAATTCTGGGGAAGTTGCATGTGGTGGGTGGGGAACCTGTTCAGATTGAAAAAGGGAGAAATTACAAAGCAAGGTACAGACCCAAATATTTTTCTATACACAAACCAAACAGAAATGTATCAAATCATCATTTTATCAAAGTTGATTTGATTTTTTTAAGAAAATTCTGCAGATAATTTTAGGGGAAGTGTGAATTAAATAAATGTTTATTCAAATGCTGGCTTCTTCACTCAACAGCAACTGTTGAGTGTGAGGAACCAACAGATCCCACCCTGCTCAGGCACCCAGGGCTGGTTGCACACCTTGTCATTAGGAACACAACAAACACCGAGGAACGTGTTTAATGCCTATCCTTGGAAATGAAAAAACATAGATTTTCTCTAACAAATGTCTTGGGAAAAGAAGCTTCGTGTTGTCAAATATTGAGTAACTTAATCAATATGCAGCACTAAAGAAAGCTGAAGCACTTTAAATACCATTACCTCAGCAGGTATGAAAAGCAAGAGTTCAGCCTTACAGGTTTTTCAGGGGGGAAATGCAGCGGATTTAATTCTTCTTTTCATGAAAAGGACTGTCACAATAATAACTGCCTCAGCAGAAGCTCTTATGTGCATAACAGAGAAAATCATGAAGAATACCTACTTAAATATCTAAAATCTGTCCTGGAAATTCCTCCCTTTCTTAGCTTAAAGAAAAAAACTCCGTGTAATTCTTTATAGAAAAAAATACATCTCAACATTTCTGTGGTATAGGAATGTTTAGAAAAATTGTAAATATGCTACAAATACTGAGGAAAAAAATACTATCTGCTTAGGATATTTTTCTATCTTGAGATTTGCATTTAATGTCACTTAAACAATGCAGAGGGAAGTGGAGATGTCAGATTTCATGATTTTCTCATTTTAAATATACATAGAATAACACAAACATGTTTTCTCCAGTTTCTCCACCACAAACACAGTATACTCCCATTTCTTAGACCAAACCCTAAGTATATCCATAACAGGTACTTTGTCAAATATTCTGTTCAGTTCTGATTTTAGAATGTTTTTATTAAAAAAAAAAAAAAAAAAGTATACACACACACACTTTCTAGATCAAGGATCTTTTTCTCAGTAAATGAGCCCTTGCCAAGAAGCAGCAATCAAGCAATCAAGTAAAGAGTAAGACAAAAATCTTTCCCTATTGCCAAAATTCTCCTCTTCGGGACACATTGAGTACATAAGGGAGGTGCAGAGAAGGCTGAGATTGCTTACATCTTCCCAGTTATCAGAGAGATAAATTCACTGGAGCACTGGAACTCAAAGCAAAAGCCATATCCAATTGGCATGAGATTGCCAATGAACTGCAGAGAGTCCACCAGTCTTTCCCTTGGCAGGACTGAGCTCTGCTGTTCCAGTGCTGCTTTTGCAGGTTATTGTGCAAGCATCCCTCCTGCCCTTGTACAGCCCTGGATTCTCATTAAATGGCATCACAGCTTGGCTTTGGTTTGGATTTTGGGGCTTCTCCAAGATTCTGCATGGGAAGAAGGCTTCAGAGCCTGCTTTGCTTCCTGCTGATCCACATGGTCAGGCACTGCCCGTGCCTTGGACCAGGGCTCGGGGCTGAGAGCAGCACACACCAGGTCAGGGAACTTTTCCTGCAGGACTCTGCCTTTAGACAGAATTAACAAAACCCTGGAGAACCAGCAAATCATTCAACAGCAGCAGTGCCTCCAAAGAGAAGAGGAGGGGACAGGGATGCCTCTGGCTTGCCCAAGGAGCTGCTCCCCAGACCCAAACCACTGCCCTGACCTGGGAAGTGCAGCAGCTCTGCCAGCCATGGGCAGCCCTAAACCAGCATCTCCTAAGCCAGCATCTCTCTAAACCAACGTTTCCATCCTGTCCAGCTGGAGCTGACCTGGAAGCTGCTTTGTTCCAGGCTCCTCAGGTGCCATCCCAGTCCTTGGAGAAGTCTCTGCCTAATGCAGCCAGGGACTCCCAGCCCTTTGCCAACTGCTGCATGTGGAGGAAATTCCAAATTAATTGCAAGTTAGCCTGGAGGCCACTGGACCTGCCCTCCAACCAAACCATTTTTCTGGTGAAAGTTAAGATCCAAATCGCTGGAGACTGCCAAATGGAAGGTACAGCTCCCCACAGATCATTTTTAAAGGCAGAAAACAAGCCAAATGCAAACTGAGGTTAATGCAATATATACAAGAAGGAGAAATAAGATTAAATGTGATGTATGTGCCAAGAGGCCTTCTGCAGGCAAGGGAAAAAAGAGAATAAGGTTAACATCTTTGATTTTTCTCCTCCCCATCCCCAAGAGCTGAGAGGAGTCCTCATAGCAGCAAGGTCAATTCTAATCTTATTTCCTTATTCCTCACAGTTATTTCATTCCCTTCATTCCCTTCACTTTTTAAACTTCACAGCAAAAAAAATTTTTTCCAGAAATTTCAATCCAGGATCAGTTAGATGACATAGCAGCTCATTTTAAATGATTAACAAGCATGAGATGTACAAGGAAGCCTTTTTAAACAATAGCCACCTGCAACAAATACTGTAAGAAAATGCACCCTTTTCTTCTTCTGAATGATTGCTGCCTCTCTTGAAAACATTAACATTTTGCACACACAAAAAATGATGCAATTAGCAAGAACTTTCTCTATTGCTGTTCTCATTATTGCTGATTACCAAAAATTATCAGGCAAATAATGGCTGCTTTCTGTTCTTATGATCAATTTGTTCACCCTCCATCTGATTTCTCTGGCAATGAACACAAATGTAGCCTCTTGTGTTTGTGGAGCTTTGTAAGAGGAAGAAAATGGGGGGAGGGAGAGTGAGAGAAATTAAACAGCAATTATGTGTAAAGTGTCAGAAAGTATTTAAGTTATCTGCCAACTCAGACTTTACTTCAAACCCTGCAATTTTTTAAAAAACATTTTTGTTAAAATTGTAGATCCTAGAATCATCTGATTAAGCCAAACTTCATTTATTAATGATAACAATAAATAAAACCAGCTTCTCACATAGCAGAAAGATTGAAAGCATCTTCTCACTATAAGTTTGAAATTACTAAAATTCTCAAAAGCTCCAAATAAAGTCATTCCCCCCAAAAAAATTTAAAAGGGAGACCTCAAATCTCATAATTTCAAAGGCACTCATGATTTTGGGGTGATAACATTTATTTTTTAATGGTAGGGCAAGACTGTTACCATGGCAGCTGGCAAGAGATGGGGATTGCTTCCACTTGAACACCAAAGCACAGCCAAGTTTTCAGCAGTTGCAGAAAAAGCTATCTGGGAACAGTGTTGGAAAAAAAACCCCACAAAACCACCCAAAAACCTGTGCTGAGTTCTACATTGCCAGAGTTATTGCTATTACCATCCAAGTCCCCACTTTAGATCAATTTGGCACAAGCCTTTGCAAGCTGCAGTCAATCTTTGGATGCTGCATAGACACCCCAGTATTTTTCAGGAGGGGTAGGAAAGATTTCTCTTGCTTGAAGCAGTTAATGCCCTGAAGTTGAGGGCAGAGCTCAGCAGGATCATCCTCTGCCTGGGAGAACACCCCCAGCCCCCTCCAGGGAGCTCTTCCCTGAAGGCACAACTGCACTTCCCATACTTAAGACCTGGCAAAATGATTTGCTTTTCAAAATGGTGAAAAAAAAAAAAAATACTATTCTCAGCCTGAGACTTTGCATTTTAAGCTTTAGCCTGGAGCAAATTATTAAGGCAGAATTACTGTCTAAATCCCTGGAAATAGGGGTTTATAGTAAAAACACTGACAGATCCATAACTATAGCCATGCAAATACAGCAGATAAAAATATGTATAAATGATAATGTAATTTAATGGCTTAAAGAACTTTTACTGGGGAGGAGGGGAACGTCTGCTTTATTTTGACAGTGTAAAATGTCAGAGCAGAATCCAAGGATGTAGCAGAGTCATACTCTATACTTCTTGGAGATTATTTGACAAGAACAATTTCAGTGTTCTATTTAACGCACTTATGACAAATTTAAGTGATGAATTGATGCCTGAGAGACAGTGTGGCTGGAATTAGGAGAACAAATTTTCTTGTTATGGGAGCAGCTACAGGCCAGCTCAGTGCTGAAAGGCATACTGAGAGTTAGGCAGAGGAAATGTGAAAAGAGTATTCTGTCAGTGGAAGTGAAAGTGGAAAGCTATATATTTATTAAACCATAATGTCACCAGGTTAGACTTTGAAGTACCTGAGAGGCACTGACTCCTCAAAGTCTGTGGATACAAGAACAGGATCAAAGTCTTTTTGGAAAAGTCGGTTTGCTAAGAAAAGCAAACATTACTGTACAACTCCAGGTGTCACTTCTAGTCAAACATCATATTATTTCATTGATCTCCTCTAATATGGAGTAAAATTGAGCAAACTGCTCTATAAAAATGAACCTTTATTTAATAGTAGTGGAATGAAGCCGGGCATCATTCTAGAGGTCTCATTTTTGAGTAATTTTCCATGCTCAGTAAACAGTTACAACCACTCTGAAATCTGCAGTTACTGGGGGTCTAATTTCACCAATGTCCCAGACACTGCAGTTCAGGGGGAGAAACACACCCATAAAGAATATTGAACTGAATATTTTTAAAGCATAATGTGAAAAGCAGGGGCTATAAAGTGCTGCCTGATCTACATCCTCAAAACAGCCACATTTGCAGGTTTTTGGAAAGAAAAAATGGTCAGCTGGTGAAGGAACAGATCAGGAGACCTGGATCCAGTTATTAAATCTCTCCATTTGTGGCCTTAGCAGCTTAATACTTTACAATTTTTATTTTTTTTTTGGTCCATCTGTAGAAGGAAAACTACACTTCTTTTCCAGAGTTTGGAGAAATATGGAAATACCTGTGCAAGGGACCTTTCACTCTGCACAGGAGTCCCTAAGTTGAGGATCTGCAGGCATGGATAGTTTAGAGGACGCTGACATCCTTAAAAACACTGCTTGTGTAAAATAGGGATGGGAGTTCAGGGTGAATTCAGCACAACCTGCTGCTGTTACTGATTCTTCCAAGCTTTATATATTAGTGATGGGAGAAGAGAGGATGAAACATTGCATGCTTCTAAACATGGCAAATGCAGATGATGTACATGTTTTCCTACATTTTATGTATTTAAAATTCATTGCAGATGGAGAGTTATGCCAGATATAAGGGCTTATTAAATGCAATATGAAGAGTACCCTCTCTTAATTCAGAAGAAAAGTAAAGACTTAACAATTCAGACATCATCCCCATAAAACCCTGTTGTGGAGTCCATGGAGTCACCTGCATGTGCTTGTGGACATTCATAAATCTTCAAAACCAGCCTTGTGCTTAAATTATTCTTGATTTCTGCCCACTCCCATCCCTCTCTCTCCTAGTGGCTCTTCCCACTAACATTTAACTTCACCCACTGACATTATAGCCAATATTTCTACTGTTTGGAAAGAAAAGTAAACATGTCTGGCAACTTAGAAGTCAAACCAGGAATTCTCCCAAATCATATAAATACTTATGGACCTGAAATCAATAATTAAAGCAAGAAAAATCTACCATGAGTATTTTTTTGTAATTTCCATATTACTCTACTTTATCAAAAGCCACACACTAAGTGATCAAATTAATCTGAGGCATTTAGAGCAGGGACCATGTGGCAGCTTACAAAGCATTGGTTGTTCACAATAATTTGGACGTGGCAAGTAGCCAAAGGACTGCTCACAAACATATGGTTATTTATTTCCACTAAACAGCTACTAATACAGCCTGTTTGCTACATTACTTGATAAATATAACAAGCTTCAAAACCAAAAAGGACCACAAGTACACAAAGCAATTAATGAAAACAGCCCAAAGCATCGTGTAGAGCCACCAGCATCCTGAATCCCAGTGTGATTTGCTAAATTCTTTTCCACTATCACTCAACAGATCCCCAAAGACTGGCTCAAACTTAATGTACTGTAGCATGTTTGACTCCTTTGTTTAATCACATCTGAAATGGCACCTTCTGGAGTGACACATCAGCTGAAAGAGTTTAGCTGTTGTTCTGAAAACAGCATTGATCCATGTTTTGTTTGCAAGGCTGTGAGAGGTGCCTGTCTGGGTGAAGAAAAGTCCATGTAAGTGGTGACAACAACGGGGTAGATTTCTTTTGGGGAGAAAGAAATTCACTTTAAAATGTATTTAATCCTTTCAACTCTTCCCATGAATTTAGATTCTTTGCTCCTTGCCAAGTGCCACAAACCAAATCCTTAGCTGCCCATGGAATGTTTGAAGCCAAACAAAATATTCAATTTTGAATGAAAACTATACCAGCATAAAATATTAAACAGAAATCTATGAGTGGGTCTTCCTCATTATCCAGATCACAAAGCCTCTGTTTACAGCTCCCAAAGCAATCCAGCAACTGCTGCTTCCCAGAGTCAGCCAGGGCTTTGAGGTAGATCCTTCCAGACCTTTTCCTTGCCATTAGCAAGCCAGAGCTTTTTGTTTTCAGGGTGCAAACTGGGCTGATTACATTCTACAACAGAAAATAGAAAGCAAACCAGAAGAGATAGGAAAAAGGCCACAAGCAGCAATTTCCCTCCCAGCTGTGCTCTCATGGGGAGTTTCTCACTTCAAGACCTGGTGCTTGGTCCCTTGGAGTCTCTGGGACCCTTCTCCTTCCATCCCCACCAACACTGGGGTTGTAACTTCCCTTCCCTTCCTGCACCCCCACCAGCTGGAGCCACCCATCACCCCCAGCTCCCAGATTATCTGCTGCTTTCCAAAGTGCCCTACCTGATCCAGGCACAGCTTTCCCAAAGGAGGGTGACACACCTGCTGGGGACAAACACAACAGTGCTTTTTGCCACAGAGCCCAAACATTTAGAAGGCAAAACCCAAGAAATTCAACACATTTTATGGCTCACATCTCCTAAGACAGCAATGAAAGATGGGAGGGGAGGAGCCCACCCCTCTGCTGGGAAGCTTCTGGACCACCAGAGCAAGCTGTCATTTTTCTAAACATACAAATCTTAGGTGAGAGGAGCAGTTGTTGAATTATGTTCTTAAATCAGAGTGATTCCCTCTGCTGGGATCTCACTGGGGATCATCAATAGCTCATCTGAGAGCGCTGCTGCACAAATCATCCTCATCCCAGGATCTGCTCTATGCTAATGAAGGACCCTGACTTCTCTGCTCAGTTAGGCAAGATTAAGTGACAGGATTTACAATCAGAAAATGCAGCCAGGGGGTTCAGATTCTCAGGCTGCCAGAAGGATGCACCAGACACAGACTAATGTTTGAATTTGGCACTCAGAGAGGATAAATGTTTAAGGATAAACACAGGGAATAGGTTACAGAATATTTTCTCTGTATCTAGAATAACTATGTGACCTACAATATCACAGCCATTTACTTCTTCAGTTTCTTACATTCTACAAATAGCTGCTAAAAAAATATGGCCATATACTTTATAATAGAAACAGATATTTTTCTGTTAGAAAACTAAAAAGTAATCCATGGTAAATTGGTAAGCAAAGTATTCTTTCATCTTCTTCTAATGAAAAATAAGTGAATGTCATTTAAATAGAATTTTATGAAGAACTCTGTTTTTGACTGAATATATAGAAACAGAGCTTCCTCATAAATTGATCTTTTTCTTGGGGCTTAAGCTACACCAGAAATTTTACTGGAAAAGAGAACTGACAAAACCTTATCCATGATAGCAGAAATAATACTGTTAATTATACCAGAGAATAAGCTGTCATTTCAGAATTTGCATATACAGAAGGCTCATTAATAGTGATTTCTAACTTTCTTTACCAGCATTCTCTTAACTAGTGCCATATCTTTTGGAAATGAGGAAACAAAGGCAGAAGAAGGGAGACACAGGATGTCACATTTCCAGCCCTGAACAAGGAACAAGACAACTTTGGCAGCAGCAGATAAATCTTCAGGCTCCCACACTACTGGGGGAAGTTATTACCCAGCTGTGCAAATAAATGGGCAAAAAAAAAAAAAAAAAAAAAAGGGAGCCAAAGGGCAAAAAAAATTTTTATAANAAAAAAAGGGAGCCAAAGTGCCAATAATATGTTTATAAACTAAAGCCAGTGTAAAGTCAGTGTAGCAGACAGCAGGACTGCAGAGAGAATTCAAGGCACAGCCAGAACAGTCAGTGACCTTCCTAAATTATTCATAACGTGTCATTTGTTTGCAGCCTGAACACTTACTTGAAACTCACAATCAAGATTTGAATCCCACTTCTGGTTTTGGGTAAACAAAAACGATTTTTCCATGACCCACTGAGCCTAATTTGAATCAAGCTATGGAACTTGCCTAATTAACCCATTGGGTATTTTCCTGCACTCTCTTTAAACCACTATTGACGTTTGTTTTAGTGCAACCACACATGGGACCACCAATCAGACTCTTCACTTGTAGAACATGCCAGATTTAAGCTCCAGTGGAAAAAAAACCCAAATAATTCTCATTTCAGCAAAGCACTTCTAATTCTTGGAAAGGATGTACCTCAAGCTGATCTCTGAAAATCCCAACAACTCAATTTATTATGTCAAAGCAATAGAAAAGGAGACAGTAAAGATCATAAGAAAATTTTGCATCAGGACATGCAAAAGTAAAGATGTTGTGACCAGAGTTAAATAGCTTTGGGTATAAAGATGTGTACACCAAATATGAAGAGAGAGAGCAAGGGCACTCTAGGATGTCCTTAACATGGCTCCTTTTGAAAGAGTCTGGCATCAAACCCAGCACAGAAGCACTGCTATGGCTAATTTTCTCTACTTATTTTCCTCCTTCCTTGGGTTCAGCAGGTTTTTGGTTACCTTGCTGGCCTTGGGAGGTGCTGGATGGTGGAAAGCAGCCTCAGGTTGGTGGAACTCAGAAGCCAACCTGTGCTGCTGCTGCTGCCTCCCCCCCCCTCTCCAAGACTTCCTAAACACCAGGACCTCCCTGAAAACCAACCCAGCAGTGACAGATCATGATACAACAGCACCCCTGAGTCTAATCAGGACCCTCAATAACCCAATTTCTTCAGAAAGCCAAATAATTTTTCTGTGTCCCAAGCAATGTGACCCATCAGTGTTGCTGGGCAGCACTGAGTTCCAGCTGACAGTTTCCCACTTCCACCCAAGGCTGTTTTCCTTAAGATCCTTTCATGCAGAATTTCTGAAGACAAAGAGACTTTGTTAAGGAAAGCCTCAGTAGCTGATTCTGGTGACAAACTGCCCTAAATTCGAGGTGCTCTATTTGCAGTAATGGAGCACACAAATACCTCAGAGCCTCCCTCTCCTTGGCAAGGATGGGCTCCAACAGTTTCCCCACAATAAGACATCCCCATAGCTTCAGCTAGTCAAAAATAGTGAATCTCCTTTCTCACCATCATGTATTTGCATTTTTTCCATTCAATATTACTGGAATATGTGACTAGAAAATATTGCAAATAACTTAGAGACTTCTTCCCCCTCTGAGATTTGTCAATTTTTACCTTTTTTCACTAATTATCAACTATTAGCATGTTCATGACTGTTTACTGAGATACCCATCTGACTTTCAAAACACAAATGCTGCATCAAACCCGTACAGCATTTTATCACACATCAAGTTACAAGACAATTTGTTACCATTTCATTCTTTTATGCTAACTCCAAAATTCAGTCCAAGGTTTCTCTGCCTTAAAAGGCACGATTAGTTTAAATTTCTGGAAGTGGGCTTTTTTCCATTATTCATATTTAAATTAAGTTCCCTTGAGATGGAAGAAAAGCAAGGAATTTTTATCAAGAGACTAATAATATAACCAGTGAAAAATCTGAGCATTTTTTTATTGAATTTATAAATCACGCTAGCAGTAACCAAACTGTTTAAATAATACATAGAGTTTAACTATAACATACTTATTGGCATAAGTAATTTTAGTGCTTTTTAATGTAACAAATCACTCAGAAAATATTCTCAGTTAATCATTAGCATACTCAAGCCTACAGAGAGGTGTGTATATATATTGTTCCTTTATAATTCGGCAGGAAAGGCTGAGTGATAAAACCTCACACTGTGTGCCACTTGATTTAAAATTTCCTGAAGATGTTTGGGTACCCTGACAAAGTATCAATTTATCTCTGTGCTGTAAGCCACACTCTGGAGATGGAATAGCTTGTAATTAAACTCAGGAGCAGGGATTAATTAAAATATACATGTCTGAGAGTGCATAGATATGTATTTGTGTTTATTATAGAAATAGTAAAAATACCCTCTAGCCCAGATATGTGTGAAATGAGCCTCTTCCTCCCCACCAGTATTTGTTATTGTATTTATCACAGAAAGAGAACACAAAAGTGGCAACTACACAAAATTACTGGGGGCAATGGGGTTTAACTTTGGGGGGTGTAACTCTGGGCTGTGGCTGAGCCAGGCAGAGCTGCTGGACAGATTTCAAGGTCTCATTCTGCAGGTGGTGGCTCACCCTGAGCACTGAGCCACCATTTGGCCACCCAGCCCTTAGGAAGCAGCAGCTCTGTGGCATTCAGAGGGGCTGGAGCTTTTCTTTGTGGTGTCCCCTGTCCCCTCCCACACAGGAGCCACCTAAGGGTCACACAGAGTCTGGGGAACAGAGATTTCCTAAAAATTTAGGTGGAATCCACTCAGAGTGAGGAAGGACCAGAGCTCAGAGAGTTCAGCCCAGACACACTCCACTGCCAGCCCCACTCACGTGAGATGGCATTTTAATTACAAGGGCTCAAAGAGGAGAAATTTGTGCCAAGCCCCAGATCTGAACTTTCTCAGAACACCATAGTAGTCAAAAGTTGAATTTTGTGCTGTTTCCCTGTTCCATCTCTAATTTTCATATTGGAAATACTTGTCTATTAACATTACCACCAATATTCACCCAACTTCAAAGCATTTCCCATAAAATTTCAGGTGTACACTCTATTCTTCTTGCTTTTTCAGTGACAAATTCCCATTCAACTGATGCAATTATTGTACTAGACAAACACAGATCTTTGAGAAAATGACATTTTTGGTGGTTTGTTTGTTTTTTGTCTGTCTGTCTGTTTGTTTTGTTGTTTTTTGTTTGTTTGTTTTTGTTGGTTTTGGTTTTTTTGGGTTTTTTTGTTTGTTTGTTTGGGTTTTTTGTTTTGTTTTGCTTTTGTTATGTTGCTACTTTGTTGAGCACCAAGTCATTTACCTACAGCATTCTAAGACACAAGAAATGACTCAAACCCCTGTGGATATATTGGAAACCTCAGGTTTATCAGGACCAAGGTGCCAGGTTCATGTGCAAGTTTGCAGCGAGGCAAACACCCTAATTCATCACATTGTGTAGTTTTTATGCTGCTGTATAAAATTAATTGGCTTACTCTGTTAGGGATGTTTTATGATGAGGTAGTGTAATTAAGAGATCTGAGATGAAATAGAGGGTACGAGAAAGCTGAAAACTGCCCGCTAGCTTCAGTTTATTTTTTATGACCAAACTACTTAGATTATCAATTAGCTTGAAAAGTCTATTTCTTTTTCAGATGTTTAAATATTAAAAAGGGCAGAGTCCATGAAAAAAAATATAGATTAAGGCTAAAACAAATGTCTTCCATATAAAAATGAAAAAGATTAGCACAGCCATTACAAAAATCCTATAATTCATGTGTCACAGTTGCTGGAGATTATTTAACTTCTGAAAAATTGTCTTCACACATTTGGGCTCAGAAGAAAAGCAGGAGTAGCTCCATTAAGGTCTTTTCCTTAGAGCATTTTTTACCCTAAATAAAAATATGTACAGAGAAGCAGGTGGGAATTACAGGACATACTTGGAGAGCAGAGTGGTTGCACCTCACCCAGGAATATGTCAAGACAGAGACCCACAGTTAAGTGGTTCCCAAATTAGTTGAAGAATCCATATTTCTTCAATACTTTAGCATTTCTAGTTCATGTGATTTCAAATAAAGTGATAAGTCCCTAAAACATTCCTTTATAATCTGCTGAAAGGGAAGGCTGGTGCGCTTTAAGAAAAGCCACATGTAAGAAGAGAAGAAACTCACTTAAAAACACAAATGTTTTATAAGAAATTCTATCTTGTTGGTTTTAGGCTGATAATAACCCCAAACTGTGCTGTATTCTGCACTCATCTATAACTTTAGGGCACTCTGATGTCTTGCACATCTGCCTGTGTACAAAATGACCATTTCTCTAGACTGTGATAACCTTTCCACCATGATTCCCTTCCTCTGCTACCAAAAAAATGTAATTAATTTGCCTTATAAGTTCTAGTGGACAGGAATACTTGTCTTGATTTTATTTTAAAGCACCAGGGACACATGTGATGACTCACCAATAAATAACATTAAAACCTTAAGCTCACACGGTCAGTAGCACTCTGGTAACAGGAGGCAAAAGGGTGTTAGTGAAATTATTCCAACCCTTTCACCTCACCCAGCTGAGACACCAATATTTTTACTGAAAAGCTATGTCATGCTTAAAAGACAAATCTTTCAGCTGTCATATTTTCTCCTTGGCTAGAAAAACCTATTGTTAGCAACTGTGAATTTCCCCATCCTTCAAGTCACATCTATGGCTCCAGCAAGCCCAGGCACTTTGTCCAAGTTGTTCAACTGTCCTGTATTAATTTCAGAGTGATTGGAGGATACACTCCAAATTTCTCAGGGGACTCTCATGACCTTGTTATATTAGCCCTTCAAATGGATATAAATTTTATTCCATGGTTCAGCAGACAGGGGTTCTATTCTCAGTTCCGTGATTATTAAAAAACAAAACAAAACAAAAAACAACAAAAACCAAAAACCACTGAGGGCCATGATTTTCCAAAATAGAGGCATTTAAGGAAGGCTTTAAATCTGTGTGAGCTCCTGAAAGAAGTGACCAAGAGACAGTTCCAGAATCTTCCTGCCATGAATGGGAGCTGAAGGAGAATACAGGAGGCTCATTTTCCTGGGGCTGCTGCACTGCAGAGTGAAATGGGCTCTGAAATCCTCCAGGCCATGTGGCACACTGATCCATCCCTTGTCTGGATCCCTGTCCCCCTGAGGGGTGGGTGGGACAAGCCCTGCTGGACCCCAAAGTGGCCAGGGCCTCTGGTACTCTGGTGGCTTTTGCTGCCTGATCTGCTCTGAGGAAAACCACTCATTTGTACAGATTATACCTCAGGGCTGCTAATAAATGTTTCTTTGCTTGCCTTCAGAACAGAAGTTCCAAATGTGTTCTGGAGAATGTGCTCTGGAGAGGTGGAGCATCCACACCAAAGATCTCACAACACAGCCCTCTGAAGTCAACAGTCCAGCTAAATTCCCATTGTGAAATGAAATTCCAAGCCAGATTTTCAAAAGACTTCATTTTGGTTTAACTCAATACCCACTGAATTCAACAATAGACCCCCCAGTCTCAGAAGGAACAGTTTTAGGTCAACACCATTCCATTTCTTTCTGCATACTTTTCAAAAACATATACAAGTCCTTCACTTAGAGATTTTGTCTCCAGGAACTGCATCTTAATGCAGTTTAAACTGGAGACAAAATTTCCTTAAACAGGAAATTTCTGTTTAAAGGATAGGAGAGATGCTCTAAAGCTTTTCCTCTTCTGCCTTGTCTGCAAGTACAAACACCCTGGGGACAAAGGATTTATTACAAGCTAAAAGAAGAACATTTTTGTGGGTTCCCTTTGACAAGAGGTACCAGCACTACACTGCACAGGGACAAAATAATACAATTTAGGCTATTGTATTCTTGCAAAGGAGAAGGTTAAAGGGGGGAGTTTTGGTTGCTCAGCTCAGAAGAAGGATTAGAAAGGGAATGTTGTTGATACTCACTGAACAATATCTACAAATGCCTTTTGTGCTGTATTAATTTTCAGCAGAACAGCAGCCAGGAGAAATTTAAAAGGGGAGCCCCAAATGGCTGACACCTCTGTAAGAAGCAGGTAATTGCCCATGAGACATCACAGAAGTGCATTGCAAAAAACACGTTGATATAAGATAAAGTAATAACAATATAAGTAGCTGAGGACAAACCTGCCACACACAGTGCAATTTCTTTTTTAAAAAAAGTATTTTCTTGAGATGTCTCAGCTTGAAAACACAAGCAGTGGGCACAGCCCAAATTATTACTGATTGTTAAAAATCATGGCCAAAAAATACCAGAAAGGAAGTGTAGTAAGATGCTTAACAAGCTTAAGCAGAACACTTGTTTATGCATTTATCTCACTTCAAGAAATTAGATTTCTAAAATATCCACTATTGGCCATACAGTATTTTTGCCTCCTCTGTTTCAGAAATTTAATTTAGTCCCATTCCTAAATATTCAGCATGCATGATGGTTCATTTCCTAATCTACCATGAAAGAAACTCAGAAAATGTTTATACTCATCTCTTTTTTTGTGGGAAGGGAGGTAATAACAGCTTTGTCTCTAGTGTGGTTTCATGCTTTCCTTATAGGCATTATTAGATTAACCCGATAACTCTCAAACAAATTTTGCCACCAGTGATGATCCAAAGACATTTTCAATTATAACCTTTCAGTGCTATGCATATCATGATTACCACTTAGCAAGTGGAAGAACCATGCAGTAAAAGCCTTCACTGAGGAAGTTCTCATATGGATTGAGCACATTTTCACCAAAATTGATTCAAAGCACAGATTTCTCTGTGTCCTTGGTCTTTTGCTATTAGATAAAAATGTCTTGCTTTGCTGCTATGTTGTTTTTTTTTTTCTGTCAAGAAAACAATATTTAATTCTTTTGAAGTACAGGAATAATATCAAGCAGATTATGCCAAACTGACCTGTTTTTTCCCCTAGCAAGACCAGGAGCCAACCTTCATGCTTTTGCCTCAGCAAAACAACCACTCTCAAAGTGTTGTGTGGTTGTTTTCCATGCTACTCCCAGCTCTTTGCAGTGTTAAATTACCTGAATGGGTCTTGTGAGCAAAGTCAGCAGAACAAGTTAAATTTTCCTGCCAGCATATTGGCCTCCTTACTGGAGGAGTTGAAGAGAGCTTGTGCTCAGGCTTTCCTGTTTTCATCTCTTACCAGGCAGAGGCTGATATCTCGATTGTTACTCAGCCTATTCCCACCTTTCTCCCTGAAAGGCTGGAGCTGGCTGTGAGTAAGCAGCTCTGCCTGATGGATTCTCATTAAGCTGCAGCTTTTGTGGAGGTTTTGCTGCAGCTGCCATTTATCTCACACCTGAAAGGATCCTCTTCCTGTAAGACAGGTGGATTTTAAGCCTCCTTTTTCTGTCTCCAGAGCTTTCACTGACTTGCTAAAATCTTGTAGCAGCTGCTGTAAGTTGTTCAGAGCAGTCATCAAACAGAGGGGTCTGCAAAGAGGCTTAAAAACCCAGGGCTGGGTATGGGAAGGTGCAGGGAGATCTAAACCCTCTTTGGTGTCAACAGACTTTGAGGACACTTGGTACATAACAGAATCTGGTTCCTGGCAGGTCAGACTGGAAACATAATACTCTTCACCCTGGAACAGGTGAAAACAAATCCCTTGCCTGGCTTCAGCCTGTATTTTAGGCAAAACCCAGCAATTAATGATTTTCTTCAGAACTATAAAGCAAGGCAAGCCAGTGTTCCTTGCCTGGACCCCAGTGACATCCTGTAAGAAAACAGAATTGATCCACAAAACCCTCTTTTTTTTGCTTTTTGTCTTTATAGCTCCCACAAGCAAGTGAGGAAAAAGAATGGGACAAAATTCAAGCAATAAATGGATGTTTGAATTTTATCTTATGACCAGAAAGCACAGTGCCAACAAGCCAACATCATCTGCAGTTAACTTTTTTTTTGCAATACTCTTAGAAAAGTTTAGCTGGTCCTCTGACTTTAAATGTTTGAGAAACACAGAGTTCAGGTCTTATTCCTGGAATTGTGAGGGTCTCAGAGAATTCAAACAGCCTCTATGCAGCTGTGGGCTGTAAGTACCACCCTACTGCTCTCACAGCACAATGAGGACACCTTGTTTGAAAGGTGGTCCTGGTATCTTTGGGTTTCCATGTTTTAAAGACAGGTAGATTCCCAGAAGGTGGAAAAATCCTTTTCCCTGTAAAGAAAACATTAATTGGAGTCATCATAAACCTCCACGGCCCAGCTGAAGCTGGAAGTGGTCTCAGGGATCAAGGCTGCAAATTTGCAAAGCATTATGAATATGCCTTATTTTATAAAATGATGGTACTTCCCTTTGGCTTCAAGGGAAATATTCACTGTATAAAATCACACAGATGTCTAAATCTGAGCTGGACATGTTCCCAAAACCTGAGCAAAGAAGCCAAGAAGATGGACCAATTGTACAGCAGAGAATACACCATTCTAAAAGCCAGAAAAAGATAATTTTGCAAGAAAATACTCTTTCATCTAGAATTTAAGAATAAATAGCATCTAATCATATAAATACTCTGCAGAATGATAGGTTTTCACCTTGTTCACCCAAACCTGTTTGCTGCATTATTCAGAAATGATCTAAAAAATCTGCAGTTTTTTGTTCATTTTGCCAGTTTATTACCAGAGATAGATGGGATATGATAAAGAATAACTGCTTGCATATAAAGTGCACAATTTCAAATTCTAGGCTTTATTTTGGGGTTACAAGTTGTACCTCCATCTGCACATGAATTGCTGGTGAAAATATTAACATTTGAATGGGAAATGACCTGATTTATGAGCATGTGCCAGGTTGCCAGCTCTGCAAGTGCTAAATCCATATCCTCTTTTCCAAGGGTAGGCAAATTTGCTGAAGCTGTATCTCAGCCAGGATAGAAACTTGTTCCTTAAATATCTCTAACCATTGATGGTGAGGTGCAATTCCAAAAGGCTGGAGATTGCTTATTTTAGAGTAGAAATAACAGAGGTTTGGTGCACTGGTAAAAATTTTTAAGAAAAAATTTGGCATTTACATATCAGCAGATCAAGAAGTGTCTGAGGCCTGTACACAGATGTGTGATGATTGAAGTTGTGCTAGAAAAGCTTTATCAGGGTACCAGAGAGTTGTCTTGAATATTTAAAATTACCAAGGAGAGAACACAACCTGTATTCAAAGTTTTACTATTACAGGCAGATAGTATAAACTCTTATATAAATCCCTTTCTAATTAAACTTTCAAAGAAAAAAGTAATTACTAAGCCCATTTATCCAAACTTATTAAGATTATTTATATGTTTGTTTCAAATATTACATTAACAAATGTTGACAGTTTTCCAATTAATAAATTAAAGCCTGCCAATATAAACAAGCAAAAGGAAACAAAAGACAAGATTATGAGAAATCGTTTCCATAGCTCCTGAGCACCTTTTAGAGGAGAATAAAGACTATTATTGAACAGTCAATCTGCAGAGTCAGAGCAAGAAAAAAAGGGACGAACATCTCTTTTCTGGTGGTTACATATCCCCTGTGTGTTTTGGGGTTTCTTTTCCTTTTTACTAAACTATTTAACCTTGGCAGAACACGCCAAGAACACAAAGGCTGAGACAAAGCTTTCTTTTATTGCACATACATTTAGGAAGGAATGATGGCTGTTGCCAGTTTTCATAATTTTGGTTTTTTTGAGAGCCATCTGATACATGTTATTAATAGTCCTTAGGAGGGATATGTTCACCCCAGCCCAGCATAACCCTAAAATGAACAATCACCATCCTGCTCACACACAGACAGCTCTGAAATGCAAAACCCCGTGGATGGAGATCCTGTATGCTGAACCAGGCTCACTGAACTGCCAAGGGAAGCAGAGAGGAAATGTCCCTCCTGTTGGAGCAGGAGGGCATTGCTTGAGCAGCCAAATATACAGATACTGCTTTGATCTGATGGACCCATGAGCCCCCAAATAAATGGGAGAATCTTTCTCTGATGTAGGGCAGTGGCAAGTGCTCCTGAACTCCTTCAATCTGACTGGCTCCCAGAGGGGAGCACTGCTGGGAAAGTCTTGGCAATGATGGAATTGAACCCAACACACACTGGGGATGGGGGAGGCAGAACCTCTGAGGAGGTGTTTTTGCCATCCCACAGGGTAAAAGAGTGAGCTTTTCATTCAGGTCCTGGCCCCACAGAGATCAGGACAAGAGGAAATGTCTGTCTGTGGTCAGGAACAAACTGAAAGTTGTCATGAGCCAAGGTGCTGGGAAATACAGCTGGATCATGAATTTAGGTAACCACACACTGAAGTTTTGCTCCATAAATTTCTCATAGTATTTCTTATTAAACCAGACCAAGGGATTTGCTAGAGAGAGCAAAGAAACACAATTGCAAGAAGTGAATCTGAGCTAGTGTGTGCAGGTACTTCACCCACAAACTTCCTGTTTTCTGTGATGTCAAACAATTTAAAGTACAAAGGTCTCACAAGATCTCCAGTGTGAGTAAACATTGTAGGGTGAAAAAGAGGGTATTATGCATGTTCACGGGATTCTAAATGTATCTTTTTTCGTGCCTGAGGAGATCTGACACTTGATTAGGCTGCATCAGGTGATGCTGTCAGACAGACTTCACCCATACAGAGACACCACTCATGTACTGTGACTGTGCCCCAGTTAAAAGTTTTCAGGTCTCAGGGTGTTGAATTCCTGAGGTGAGTTGTGTATTTGTGAAAGGAGCACAGCAGACACTGCAGTCCAAAGCTTGTGATGGGGGATTGGCTATTCTCACAAGCAGAGACCAAGAGATGTTATCAGCTGAATGCAAGGATGTTTTATCAAGTACCACTCTTCAGAGCTGATTTTATTTCTAAGTCCTGAACTGGACAAATTTTGGAAAATATGCATTAATTGTATTTCTATTATTTTTTAGTACTTAATGTATAGATGGACTAATTAGAGGAATGTGTTCATTCTTGCTTAAGTCTTTTCTCTGAACAAGTACATTAAGATATAATAGACTGAAATCTTAATAAGTTAAACTCATCTATTTTCTCGTATGAATAAGAAAAAAAGCAGATTTACCCTGACAACTGGCAGCTATAAATTTAAAAAAATAGTGACCTTTGTCAAATGAACTACAGCACTAATGAAAATAACACAACCTCCAAAACTCCTCAGTCACAGTGAACTGCACAGCTCTGACAGGCTGAGGTGAGCTTTCCTCCCCCAGACTGCTGATGCAGTTCTCTGCTGACCCTGGAAAACTCTGCCATAGACTGGCAGATTAATTCATTGCTCTGAATTGACTCTGGAAAGTATCTTTTTTTTTCTATGGCAATTTGGTTCTTGGTTTCTCTGCTAAGGATATCAACTCAGTGGGCAAATATTCCCTGATTTTTCTGGTGGGTGTACCTATTACCTCTCCAACTTCTAACAACCTGCAGACCACCAAAAGCCATGAAGACAATTCAGCAAAAAAATGTAAATATTTTGTAATCTGATCAAAAACAAGCAAGCAGTCCAAGCAGGAAATAATTCTCCAGATGTGGTGAGAACTACATAAAGCAGAAGATAAAAATATTCTCATGTGGTACCTCACATGCTTGGCCTGAATCTCATTAAATGGGAGCAGGTGCAGCCACTGAGCATTGCAGGGAACCAAAGGCTGAGGCAGCTCTCACAGGACCTAATGATGTAGGAGAAGGTATCAAAGCAGCCTGGATACCCCCAGGATGCAGCTTCTCCCATCCTGATATCAACAACTTTTTCTTGGAGGTTTTTGGCAGCCTCACTGAGTTACATCAACAGATCTCTGAGTCTAACTTGATTTCTTATTGATTTCCTCGAGGGTGTATTTGAAGCAGCAATTTTAGTGATCTTGGGAGTGTAAATGCAGGGCAAAGTGAAAGCTTTGTTTAGAAAGAGGGACTCAGGTGGTCACACTCCAATAAACTGAATTCAGGGGACTTTTCCAAAAGAAAATCTGCAGTTTTGGGGGAAAATGCAAATAATTTCAGACACTTTACCTGCTTTACTAGAAATCTGAACTACTTCAAATTCCTGCACCTGACTGTAAGCAGATCTGAAAATAGGCATCTTATCTTAAACCTGGCATATTTGTGACAGCTGTCATATATCTGCTGACATACAAGAGACTGAACTGTGGAGCTGTTGAAGCAAAAAAATGAAGCTGGTACAGGCTGAGCTAATAATCCCCAGATTGAGCTGCAAGCAGGTTCTTTCCAGGTAAACCACGAAGCAAAGTGTGTGCCCAGCTGCTCACACCAGACCTGGCATTGGGACATCTGCAGGGGAGGGGAACTGGGAACATCCAACCTGAATGGAAAATGTCAATTTTCCATTGGAGCATCACGAGGTGTCCCTAACAGGGGGGCATAAACTGTGGTTCAGGATTAAACAGCCTTTTAATCTGACTCAGATTAACATCAAGCATGGAGTCACCAAAATTTCACATTTTTACATGTAAAAGCTCATGGTTACAGCTGAAAGTGCCACTGGATGAGAGACGAAAGAGATACTAGAATAAGGATCCTTTACCATGCCAAAAGAAAGCTCTTTTCTGCCATTTTCAAGTCTTACTTGAAAAAGATATAAACCTATAATACTATATAAATCAAATCAATTATATTTTCTAAATATATATTATATATTATATAAACATATATATTTATATATAAATATATACTATACAAATATATTTATATAAATATACAGATAAATTTTATATAAATATGTTAATATATTAAATTAAAACCATTACATTATATAAACCCATAATATTTATTTTGACAGCAAACTAATTGTATTTTTATATTGATGGAAAATGCTTTATCTCTATAATGACCCATAAGTATAGACTTCTACTGTGACCTCTACAAAATCCTCTGAAATCCAGGTTTTTTCCCTAAGAAAGGGCTTCTCATACCACAGCTTACTCTTTGTAGACCAGCATCAACATTTTTGATCATTAAACCTGAAGTAAATGTGTAGCACTATCAAATGTGATGATTTTAGATATATGAGGTTATATATAGACAAAGATGGAGGGGTTGGGTTGCCTTTTTTTTAAATTATATCTACTCTAGGAGCCTGTAACTTCATACCACCATGAGAATTCCAGATGGCTATTATTCTGTGTTTTCTAATCATCAAACCATACAAATTTGATGCATTTTGAAATCACCTGAAATCAGAAAGAGCAGCCTAGAACAGTTGTGTAAAGCAGTAAATGAATCATTTTTGCACACTCTTCCTTTTCCTCTCCCCTCTCAATCCATTTTCTCCTGGCAGCTCCAGCAGCCTCTGCCAAGAGAAGATGTAGGAGACACAAAAGATTTGTCCTTGTAACCCTTTGTCAGCCCATTTCTAATGTGATAACCTATTTTGTTTGATTAAAATGCATGAAAGTAGCTTTTCAAGCACATCCTTATGGAGTTTAATCCTTCCCAAGCAGAAGGGGGGAGAGGGAAGAGTTTTGTTGCTGTTTACTTATGCCAACACTCAAAATAATCACAGTGCTTATATTTGGCTGGGATAAAAATTCTTTGTCTCCCACTACTTGGCAACATTTTGATTTTTTTTCCAAGTCTTGAAGTTTTATGGAAGTTTCAAAACTAAGCACTGCAAATCATCTCAATTAATACACTGAGCTCTGGAGCACAACTAAGAGGAAATGCAAATATTTATATAAGCAGTGTCAATAAAAATTTTTTAGAATTTATTTACTCCATCATCTGATATGCTGTGATTTCAGGGGCAAGTTTTCCCAGTTACATCAGTATGAAAAAATGGAAATAGAAAGTCAAGGCCACATATCCTTTTCAAACACTAACCAAAGATACCAAATATACTATAATCAAAAAATATAAATTATATGAAATATATGAATACATATTAATTTAGTCATCCACTTTTTCTGACATTCATGTAAAGACCTCTCTTAAAGCACAAAGAAAATCAGCTTACACCCCCTTTCTCAGTATTCTGTGAACAACTTAGGCCTCCATTTTCCATAAGCAAATACTTTGAGATTTCTGCAAAACTGGAATTCTTTGTAGCAAAATGTGGATTTCACTGCTCCCTTCTGAGCACTTGCACTTAGCATTAGTTGCTCAGCTTTAACAGTTGTAAACCATTTGCTGCAGTGTATTTACTCTTGCTTTGCAGATGTATAACTAAGATGGTAATTAAAACATGAAACTAAGAAAACTAATGAGAAAACAGCTCTATTTTTATTAAACTGACTTTTAACAACTGAAATTCATTCTAGCTGCTTCCCTCTTCCCAGAAAGCTCGAGTTTTAGGAATTTAAAGCTTTGATAAAAACAAATTAGCTCAAAATTACAGCTGAAAAATCACACTGGGGCATGTGATGTCAGGCTGCATCAGTCTTGTTTTATTCTATGATACAACTCACCAGGAGTGACACAATCCAAAGTGACTTTGCACAAGACAACGTCAGCTAAAACACCTGAAACAAATTACTTTTATCAACATTATAGCTTAGACAAGTCCACTTTTAAGAACAACAATTTACTGCTTCCAAATGAACATTAAAAAAAAAAAAAAAAGGTACAAAGATATGGCTGAAATGTGTATAAACCACACGAGAACAATATGTACACTAGAGACTCCAGGGGTTTTATTCATTTTCTGTGTCATCTGCACGTTCTAGGGCAAAGCTCACACATTCCTGTCATCTGCCTTTGTGCACACAAAGCCAATGAAAATCTAATTCAGCAGAAACACCAGAGATCACTGCCAACCCACATGTGCACCCCCCTTTCCTAAACTGATCAGAAAGGGCTGAGATGAAGGATCACCTCTGATCATTCCCCTATTAATGAGGCTCCTACATACACAAAGGCCATTTGGAATATCTACAATAGAGTTTGCTCTGGTTTCTCTTGCTGTTCCAGGGCTTCTTGCCCACTGATCTTTGAAACAGGAAGCTCATTTCCCTCTTATCTCTTTGGGATGCTGCCTGTACTTTTATTAAGGTATCAGGTGTGATGCAGAGACTGGAATAGGGTTCACAGGAAGGCTATTCGGTCAAAACAGCAAGTCATGCTATCTAGCTAAAAAGTTAATTGATGTATTATAACACTGCCCAAATATTTCTGTCCTTTTTTTCTTCTTCTCTTCATGCAAAAAGTTCCTTTGTATCCTCCCTCCACCTAAACCCACAATTCCTCCAATTATAAAACTCGACTGAAGCCCAGTTCAAAGTTTGTGTATTAGCACAGGCTGTGATTCTGTGGCAGGGAGGTGCAGTGGGCATGGGGTCAAATGTTGAGATGGATTGAGGCTGACATCTTCCAGGGACATTCTTGCACACATCTGAATTGCAGAATGTGCTCTGTGCCAGCTTAATTCAATTGATAACAGAGGCTTCACACTGACCACGACACGTTTCACACGTACAATCATTTAAGCACAATGGGATTTTCTTCTCAGAACGTTTCTGGAAGCATAATGACTTGGAGATTATATTAAGAGCATAATACAATACAAGGCTAAAATCTGAGTGTTATCTTTAGCTGTCTTGGGAAAAGAGCAATTTTTATGTGTTTTTGCAGGTCTTTCAGAATCATTCTTAAACAGTGAAGTTATCTCCACACTAAATATATTCAGTAAGAGGCAGAATTTGTCAGATATTTGGATACCCACTCTACATGGGGAAATACAGGAAACAATTGAATTTTCTGCAATCTACATTAACTCAGTGGAAAAGGTCCCACACAGTGCCTATAAATACTACTTGCTATTAAGACCTCAAATGCCAGCTATAATCTAGACATCTGTAATCAGCCAATCAATATTTACTTTTCATAATAAAATAAGAAACCATTTCCTATATATCATCCGAAAAAGAGAAAGCATTTAACTGTACAGACTCATATGCCTTTTAAAATGCTGTCCCTATCTTTACTCCCACTTATAAATCAAAAACTAGAAAAGGTACCAATATTTTATGCATTGCACCGTAAAAATTTAAAATCAGATTAGAAAACATGGTTGCCATGGTACCTGAGAGCTACAGTTTCATGCAAAGCAATTTAACAGATGCAGAAGAATTGAACCTTACAGCAGGCATGGTATCATTTTTAGATAAACTTCAGAAGAAGCTGTAAGGATATTTCCAGGTGGCTGGATGGCTTCTTGTTCTGCATTTGAGGAAGCTGCATCTCTGTGTGTGCAATTGCTTCAAACCCTCTCAAAGGGCTGAAATGTTTCAGGGGTGAAAACTGGGTGTTCCTCAAGTCAATGGGGGTTTTACCACTGATTTCAAAGAAGAGAAGGTTTCCCCTTGTCTCTTTGAAGAACGATGAAAAAAAGAAGAATTTAGGGAGAGCAGCAGCCTCAAGCCAACAAGGTCAGGCTAACCCACACTATGGCCCTGCTCCCTCGCTCACAGGAAATGTTCTATTTTTACAAAAGCTGCTTCTTTGGATCCCCTGAATCAAATTTAAGGGGAAAAGGTTCACAGATTAATGAGAATAATTTCTATTTCACAGTATGATTGCAGGTGTTGTATATATTCTTTTCTTTGTCCAGGAGAACCATTAAGGAGAGGGAAGAACAAAGAAAGAAACATCAGGAATACTCTGGCACATAAAAGCCAGAAATAATAGGGACTAAAAAAATACCTAGTTTTCTATGCAAAAGACTATTTTTTTCCCCCAAAAAAAGAAAATTCACCTTTTTGTATTGTTCTTACAGGAACATTGCACTGGAGAGCTCCTTCTCCTGACATCACTGAAATTTGATTCACAGAGACATCTAAGTTGCCCAAGAAAAATCTACTTTTTGACAACCAGGAACCACCTCAACAGATTATTAAATTACTCATCAGGAGTCTGGGCTGGCCTTTCAAGTTGTTTAACACCTGCTATTTTCTGTTCTGGCAGCAAATTAATGGTCAGGAGAGCAAGCTGGTCATTCTTCCAGATTTTTTTTTTTTTGACCTGGTCAGAAGACCTTAAGTTCAATGCTTTTTAAAACTTAGTCATTTCAGCATGACTAAACATTAGAAAGGTTTAAAAAAAAATCTGTTCCCAGCAGTTTGCTGCATGTAATTTATAGACCTCGGCCTGTGAGCTCGTTCCTAATGAGGGCTAAATCTGCAGATGAAAAGCTGCCTCCTGTTTTGCTGGGCCACCAAGAGGCAGTGCTCTGCCTCCCTCTGCACTTCATTCCCTGATTTCTGGGCTCATCCAGGAGGAGCAGATGTGGCCAACAGGCAGCTAGGAAAAAAGGGAAATTGGCACCAGCTTCCTCCAGTGGGATTATTTACTCTGAGAGACACACTCCTAAAACCAACTTCTGATCACGTCAAGTACCATAGAGAGCTTTGTGCACTAAAAGAATTAGAGAGAAGCAAGCCAACAAACAGGGAATCTGCCCCAGACAAGTGCCTTGATTGCTGTTATTCTGCAGCCCAACGGGATTGCTGAGCAAGAGAAAAGATAAAGGAGCCCTTTGTAGGCGCTTGCAATGACACAGCACACGTGTATGCACATCATGTACCACCTTTCACTGCTTTATCCTCTGCTGCTGGGGTTTAGTTTTGAAGGAATTATCTCACTTTGTAACACAGAGGATTGCCTGTGGTTTCAGGAAGGCTTTTAGGTAGATATATCTCCCTTTAAAAAAAAGCATTTTAACAGAAAGGGGGGAAAAATGGTACAAAATTCCCATTCCCTCAATGAATAATTTCATTTTGCCAAGAAAAATGAGGTATTGTGTTCAGGCAGCAGCGCAATGTGTTGCAGTGAGTTGTAAACTGCTGAGGCAGTATCCCAATGTCCTGACACCAAACTTGGGTGGGGTCACACTCTCCACTCCTCAGATGTTTCCCTCTTTTCCATACAGCCAGATCCCACAGAGCCACCTTCTGCTCATCTCCTCCTGCCCCATCAGGGAGGCAGAAGGTGAGGAGCAGGGAAGCCACCCACAGCCACCAGGCACTGCAGCAGGCTGGCACAGGAAATCTCCTCACTGACATTCCCCTTCCTGCACCTGGAATGTGCTTCCCTCAAGGAAGCTGCACTCCCAAAGGGACAGTGCCTTGCCTGCTGAGTCTGGGCCTGATTAAGAGGAAGCACAAAAAATTCAGATTTTTAATTCCTTTCCAGGTTGCAAGGAAAGAAGAGTGGCCATGCCACCCACTGCCTATTCCTGCCAACTCAGAGAAGGGGATGTGGGACTGGAATCCCTGGAGTGGCTGCTCTGGGAGAGTCCTTCCCTCTCTAGCTTTTTTCCCAGCACTTTACCCCTCCTATCTTCAACCTGTTTGCTGTGTCTGTGTTTTAGAGGCCTCAGGAATTCTGAGGAAGCAGGAACCAAGTTTGCATAGACAGAACCAGCCTTACACTTCTGGTTCTAATTAATATGGTTAAAATACTGAAACACTTGATTTTTAGGGAAAGGCAACAAACATTTCAATCTCTACTCTTCCTTGCTATCACTCAGCGTATTCAAAAAAATTATATAAGGTTCAGGCTGTTTAATTCCATTTTGAAGAATGCATTCAACAGCACTTAAAAAGTGATACCATTAGCTATTCATTTTCTCCAATATGTTTCATATTAACAATAAAGTATCATAGTGCAGAATGATTATTAAAATCTAAGCAATAGGAGCTTTAGAATAAATGAACTGGCACACTTGACTAACCTTGAAACCTGCTTTATAGATTAAAAGTGCTTTTTTGCCATGAACACTTCAGTTGCTTCCCTTTCTTTATATTTTTCATATCTGAATTGTATTTCATTCTTTCCCTTCATACTCTTGATTCTATTCAAACAAGACAAGTCATTCTGAAAGCCCTGAATGTGCACCTGATCACCGAGTTTTCCTACTTTTAGGTCATCAACAATGGGCTCATACTCACACCAAGGTTCTCAAAGCTTCACCAGTGAACACACAAAACCCATGCTCAAGTAGAGATTGATCCATTTGACTGATCAAACGGATCAATCAGGGCATTTATGCAGGTGGTACATTTTATCACTCAACCCCAAGTTGAATACTGACCTCTAAGTTAAAAATGGAATAATTTAGAGTATTTGAATTTAGGTATCATGGGTATAGAATGTTGTGTTTGTCAACAATAGCACAGTTTGAATTGTGACAATGGTCTGTAGTGAAAAATTTCTATTCCAACAAAACCTTTTTTTATACTGGAAGGTGGGGGGAGGGAAGAGAGAAACCTCCTAAAACTAAGAAACAACTCACAAGATATTACCAAAAGCTTGTAAGTTACAGGGCACAGGAGAGAGATATTAAAATGAAGATAAAATGGATAGGACAGAACAATTACAACACATGGATAAAAGAAAAGAAAGGGAAGAAGACGTGTAACAGAACTGAAACAAACTTCCACCTTTGTGGTTTGTGTACACCCACAACTGAAAGGTAAGCAACAAAAATTGCATGAAATACGAACATAAAAGGGTACTTGAAACAAGACAACAAGTGAAATCAATGTAAAGCCACTTCAAGTCCAAAAAGGAATGAAAAGGAATAAAATGGAAATCAATAGTATTTAAAAGGATTAAAAACAATAGCCCATCCATAAAGGACATTTCCCTTTTGGTTTTTAATTGACATTAACATCTAGAGCAAACAGCACAAGCCACAGTGCTGCAGATGGCTGCACAGCAATTTGCTCCTGTAAGGAAGGCTTTCAAATTTGTTAATTTATCTCATTAGCAAAACAATCAGTTTTATTTGAGGTGAACAAAAAATCCTTTGACATCCTGTACCTGTGTGGAACAGGCTGGTGCTGGTTGGGCAGAGCACAGCTCTCCTGCAGGGTCAGTGCTTGTTTGGGATGAGTGTTCTGATACAGGCAGGAAGGGAAGGGCCAACATCCCTTCCTGCATGAAGCTGAAATAGTCACATTTGCAGGGAAAGAAGTCTTGGGAGTCTCATCCTAACCCACTCCCCATACCCACAAATGAGTGTACTCCAGCAAATGCAGTTGGCTTTCCTTGGCTTTCCTTGCCAGGCAAAGAATGGCTAAAAGCATCAGATCCAGGTAGCCAGAGATCTGACAATTCTTTTGTTGCCTTTCCACCTGCTCTGGCTCTGACTGCCCAGCTCTGGTGTGTGCTGGTGTGGAAGAGATGTGCAGGAGGCTCACAGGACAAGAACCCTGCTCTGCTCCTGTCTCCTACAGAGCAGCAGCACACCTGGGTCAAGGAAAAGTTGGAGCCTTTGGCCATTACAAGGAGGTGTGGGATGAGAATAGTTATTTTGACAAGAAAGGAAGAAAAGGACTCACAGGAGGAAGGGTCAAGGCTCATAGTTAAAAGCTACAGTTCTCCATGGATTCTTACCTCAGGATGTAAAATGATTCCCTCATGTTGAGAGACCCACATTCTATCATGGAAATAAATTCCACTTTCATTTTACACCAAGCCCCAGCTTATTTACAAGTCCATGCAGGCAGCTGATTCCTGGCACTATCTGGCCAAACAATGACTAATTGTTACTGACTTCCCAGATGGTCATTCTAATAACTGGAGAAGGGCAACCAACCCAGCAATCAGGTTTCATTTAGCTGAGGATAGCACAACAGCTGTCTTTTCCTTTCCTACACACTCAAGCAGAGCTTTCTGTTGTTCCAGCAGTCTCTTGAGCATGCAGCAAATAGAGCTCCAATGAGCTGGAAAGTCCTGCTTTAGATGATGCTTTGCTGAGTCCTCCCCCCTCTCCTTCCACACTGCCCTGCATTTCTCTCCACTACAGCTGCACTGTAACTTTATGTGGAGAAAGGGGTTTAAATGCCTGTTCAAAGCATTTGCATTCAAAGGTGATTCTCTCTGATGAGAGGGAATCCAAACCCCACACAGAAGTCAGAGCCTTTGCAAACTGGCAGCTCAGTTCAGTTGGTTCTCACTCAGCTTGGGATGAACTGGTCAGTTCCTGCAGCTCTAGATACCACTCTGAAAAAAGGTATACACAGCTCAAATGGAGAGGCCTTTCCTGAGGAATATTACAGCAATGGAAAGCAAGAAAGGTCAAACCTTTGCCTGGTAACACTGTTCTGGCTTAACTGAGCCAAAGGAAGCTTTGAGGCAGAGACAGTCTGGCACATGCTCTGCTATAAAACTGAAACTGGGCTGATATTCCCTGGAACTGCTTTGGCTGCAGCAGAATTAAAACTCTTTCAACTGTGTGTTTGCACTTCAGCAGAAAACCATCTCTATCCTAAATATATCTCTGAATGTGTTATGGTTCCTGACTTCCAGACTGAACACACTTCAGCCAAGTGCCAATCTTGAAATGTTATCAGCCACTGAGTCTAATATTACCTCAGGTGAGAAATCAGATATCACTGGAGGAGAATTTGTCATATTTCTTTCCTTGGCTTTCCAGTCCAGCCTTTTAGGCTACATATTTGGTCCAGTATTAGCCCAGGAGCAGCAGGTTTAACAGACCACACATGAGGCAGGATGGAAACATCAGAAAACTGAGGCAGGAAGAGGAGATTTTTGGCAGGTACATCTCACCCCAGGCTTGTCCCCACCCCAGCTGTCACCTCAGTGACCCAGTGGTGCCAGCACCAAAAGCCCCCTGGCTGCCTTCTTCCTGTGGCAAGATTTGGGTCACCCTGCAAGCCTCACAAGAGCAGAGCTCCTCTGCTAATCACAGAATGCAGCTGCACCACTGGAAACCCTTCCCTAACAAGTCTCAGGTGCCCTACCCTACATTAGCCACTTGCAGAACAATTACACGGGTAAATGCTACAAATAGCTAATCCCAGCACGGCTTCCCTTTTGTTTCTTTTCCTCCTAAAAATATCAGACCAGGGAAGTCAAGACTTGTAGCACAACAGAATTCCAAACTGCTTCTTTCCTTGTGGTTTTTAATTGCTGTTGTGTTGGAAATATGAAGATGGCATTACATTTTTTTTTTCTGAAATCCTTTCATTGGGAAATACCGTTATCTAAATGCCAAGAGATGACTTTACATATAATAAAGTTGCTGATGTATCTGAAAGGGAATATATTACCCTAAACTTTAAAGGTGAACCACACCATTTTTGGGGAGCTGGTAAATCACTTTCCAGCTAGACACAATTTTTGCACATGTAGCATATCAGATGTTCTGAATAATTAATTTTCAAGTGCTTTTGTTAAGCATATGGCTTTTATACATGTTACTTTTTATGTATAGCATTTCCAATGAAATCACAAAGGTACATAAAACTTGTGTACCAGAACTAGGATATCCTAAAGTATTTGAAATTTTGGGACTCAGAAACCATTTCACACCTTTTCAGCAATTATCCAGAATTATGGATAGACTTAGTGACTTTCAGTTAATAAAATATTCACTAAAATAAGAATTAAAAAACATTTACTGATGAGTGCTTTTATTTCCATTTGGTATCTTTATTTATCATTAGTCCTAAAGCTTCTGAATTTGGGTCTGAGGAGTGTTTCAGGCATGTGAATCCCAGGAGGGGAGATGAGCACAACCCCAAGGTATATGGATTTTCTTCATGACTGGAACTGAATGCAAAATCTTCAATTTAGAATAGGACCTTCTACTGGCTGGGCAAAGAGAACTCTGAGCATGAGAATACAAAGCTTCAGCATTAGACTGGCACAGAAAGGGCACTTAACACACTGTAGCATGTAGCTATATTTAGGGAGACTGTTAATGCCCAATAAATATTTATTTCTGCAAAACCATCTCCAAGTAGGAGCCTAACTCAAGCCAAACATATCTGAATCTAAATATGAACATAACCTAATAAAATGTTTTCATTTTTAAATTATACATTGCATTCAGGATTTTAGAATACATCAAAAATTCTCTTTGTTAGCTTGGATTAATATTTTAAAGCTGGAAGTATGACAAGGAGACAAAAGGAGTATTGTAGCAGATTAAATAAAAAACACCCTTGCCACATTAAAATAGCTTTTAGAAATAAAGGGACAGCTGTTCACAGGATGAAAAGAAGTTGGAATAAATGAAACAACTACATGATGCCTTGATAGCCTGATGTATGCACTCCAATGCCACAGATCTCTCTTTGTACAATATTTATATTTGTTTCCCAGTAAGATTAACCGTGTTCTTACAATGCATTTGCATTTATGACTTGGTTTCAGAACAGGTTTCAGATCCCCTCCACATCTCAGTTTTGCCTCTAAGTGTGATAAGAAAATAAAAACAACACCTGTGCCCTGCAAAAGAACAGTGTTCCTGCAGAACATAAACTAATGACAGATCAGGCCACTTGTTGGTTTTTTTTTTTTCTTTAAGAAATGGTCTGAACATGAGCATATTTCCTAATTTTGCTTCTATACCAAAGGAAAAGCTAAAATTTTCTGCAAGCTCCTTTGGATAAGTAAAGCATAATGTTCTACCCTGTGACCATATCTGATTGCCCAAGAGAATCCTATAAACCCTGGAACTCAAGGTAAGGATCTCTCACAGCTCAGAGGGCACAACTCCAGTTGCTCACTATAATAAATTTGCATTTGCAAATTATTATAAATTGTAACTGCTTTTGTAGATATAGTGCAAATTGTAATTGCTTTTGTGAACAGTATAACTGAAATTGTGCATGAAGCAAGGTTATCAGAAGATGTAAGTGAGCTTGCAAAAGATGTATCACAAGACATGACTGCTCTTGCAAAATGCACCGATGCCTCAGGTTTTAACTTTTATATTTTCAGATTCTGTGCTGCTTTAGTGTGCAGTTCTGAGCTTCATATTAGGGGATGGTGAGCTCTCTGCGCAGAGCAGGGAGACAAAACAATTCCTTCTCCAGCTGGGGACCAAGGACAAATGATCCAAATCTCAGGCCCAAGAGCAGAAACAACGTGGGCTGGAGAGAGAAAAACAAGCAGGATGGGACTTCATAACCTGAAGCTGGAATGGGACAATGAATTCCAAGGTGCAAATGGAGCAGAACTTATGAAAGTGAGAGCCCCCGGGAGCGGCCGTGCATTTTGGGACCATTTTGGTTCACCTTGGGTGCAGCCCTGGCTGGGCTCTTGTGCTGCCCAAGGTGGATTCATTGAGGCCTTTTAATAAATCCCTACTTTGTTCTTTCACTCCACTGAGTCTCTGTTCTAGGTCAGCCTTCACAAGGCATCACAGATTCCTTCCTGTGCCAGGCTGTTGAGTTTTCACAGGTGGTTTTTACCTTACCAGCAACAAGGCTGGAGAGCTCCAGGTAAAACCAGCACCCCTTGTGCTCCTACACCATAAACTGGTCATGTCCTATGTCCCATGCTGGGGGGAAAAAATTCCCAGTAAAAGGGATTTCTATTCTGTCTCTGCTAGCCACCATTTCACCAGTTTACCCTTCAGAAACATTCCTTTTTGTCTGCTTGCAAAATTATTCTTTAGAATATTGATCCATACAGGCAGTGCCTGGCTCTGAACTTATTCATTAGAGAAGGATTAAGGTGGGCAAGAGAAAAAAAAACAGCAACACTCTTTGGAGTATATAAGTAGTGTGTTAGAAATTAAGCACCACAAAAGTGAGTCATAGGGTAGAACAGATCGATGGTAAAATTCAAATGAATGCACTTGCAGCTATCAAGTGATCCAGAAATGCTGATTCTCCCTGCAGGGCAAGTGCTGTGCTGTAAAGGAAACAAAACAAAAATGAATTTATCATACTGTTATTCACTTGAAGCAAAGTGTGAATACTTGATAAGAAAAACATATAAAGTTGGAAAATAAGATTAATGTAAAACAATTTTGCTTTGCTTTTTGTCCTCTTGCTCACGGTGAGCAATGCTCTCTGCACATTACTAGAGTCCACTATAAAACAAGAAAAGTTTCAACAGAAATCTCTGGAGAAGTCTGGAAGGCAGAAAGGGAATAAAACCCCAACCAAACAAAACCCCAAGCAAACAAGAGCTGCTTTCCTGCCCTGCATGGGTCCTGCCTGGCTCCTGTCTCCATGAGCAGGGAATGAGCCGGTGTGCTAATGAGACATCCTCACCTCACCCCTACCTGGAACTCCCTAAACAAAGGGCAACAAGAACAGACTTAAGGCTGCTTTAAGTTCCACCCTGGGATAAACAGGATACTGGCTGTTACAAGGCTTGGGACTCAGAAGGGCAGTGTAGAGTCCTTGGGTTTTTAAGACATTTTTTTTCTGCCTCTACTGGAGGTGAGGGCTGACTCAAGACCCTGCTGAACCACTTGGATGCATCTTTTTGGACATTGATTTTAATGTTTGGAGTTATTTTGCTGAAGGTCTTTTAGCAAGAGTTACTGGAGAGAGAAATAAGGTAAGAAACTGGATGAGGGGGATTGATTAGTACAGCCACCACAACACATAGGAAAAAACAATTTCCATGAAGGAAAAAAACCTGTAAAAATGCTGTTACATGATATTTATGATCTCTGATTTTCTGCATGCCTGGGATTGTCCTGGAACACCATACCCTGCTTATCCCCAATTTTTCATGGTTGATATACTCAGGAAGGAGCACAAACCAACTCAGTGTAAATCAACAGACTTCAAATAAGACCGTGGTTGTCCAAATAAAAGAATCTATGCCATATGTATTTTCAAAGCTGAAAATAATATAGCAGATACATTAAAGAGGATCTAGCTGTAATTCAGTCTCCTCTGGGCATGGAGATGTAAACACACTTGTTCTGCATCACAAATAATACACCAGATCAATGTTCAGCCTTTGAACAATCTTGAACAAAGTTTCCCTCAGAATGATCAGAGGCAATCACACTGTGAGCTGCTGCTTAAAAGCTTTTACAAGGATGTTCACAGTAGATTTCACGTGGCTGGAATACCTGCTGGGGTTACCCAGAAATGTAGGGATGCTGCTGGATGTGTCCCACCCAGGTGTTGGTAGCCCTGGAGCTGGGTGTCCATAGAGAACAGATCAGCTCCATGGGCTGGTGCTGGAATGCCTCCTAGCAAGACAAATTTTGGAGTTAAAGAGGAGCACTAGGCTCACCAATTACAAAAGAACAGCTACTGAAAACAATCTAAATATCTAGATTTCCTGATTACAGAGACACAGAGCCAAGGGCTCTGCTGGCAGTTCAGTACAATCTGCAAGGGGTTGGCCTGCAGCACTCCCAGGACCCACAAACAGCTCCAGAGACACTCCCTGAGCCTGGGCAGGAGGGATTGCTGACAAATGGGTTTCATTTCTTTACACACACTGAACCTGATGGTGTTTTTACATTGCATAGGGGGTTATAAACACAAATACCAACACAGCACTGCTACAGCCACGCTTAAATCTAACCCTAAAGTGTCTTCTGGCTCAAGACAGCAACAAAACAGCCCTTCAGAGACCAGCAGTGCTGTGTTCTGAAGGATGCATAGTCTAAGCCTGCACTTATTAGAAAAACTGGCCACTCATCCTGCAGCCTTCTAAGATTTGCCAAAGTTGACTTCAAACAAGCATGATCAGCACTCACTCACTTTGTGCTGATATAAAAGCAGAATTCAGCTCTGTGATATTGCTGAAGTTGGCTCCCACTCTAGTGCATAAAAAATTATTGATCAATTTGCAGACCACTTGGAGAGGCAGCCAGAGGAGCTGAGCACAAGATATCCAGAGAAAATATGACAATTCCATAGATATTTTAAAATAGCAGAGAAAGGTAAATAAATTTTGTGTAATATTAGCAAATTATTTAAATAATATTTAGATTTAAATAATAAAAAGATAGAACTCTAAGGTACAGAAAACCATCTTCATAAAGGGAAAGGTTTGTCCCTGGAAGAGACCTGTCCTCAAAATTATTACTAAATCAGTTACAAAAAGCTTTTCACCTTTAAGGATAAGAGCTGAAGCAATGCCAGTTCCTTTTCCATCTACACTATTTAGAAAATAGGAAGAATACTCCTAAACTTAGGTCAAACCTAAAATCTTGACCATAAGTGGGAACAACACTAAATCCTCCCCCAAAGTTGGTTTGTCCTTGTTGTTTTATTCATGATAACCAGAAGTTATGGGTCAATTACAGAGTTCATAATCCAATGCTACAGTTATACAGAAAGCTGAGATATTTCATTCTTTCTGCCTAAAACTGACTTTATACAGCATCAGTTATTATAAGCAATGTAACACCAAACTTGATATATCAGATTCTGTCATAACAACCAAAAATACTCAATGCTTCCCTCAATAAACCTCTTTAGGCCATTTATTCCACAAGTTCTAGAATCTATTTAGACCTTTGCATCACATCTCATGGCAGATTCTTCTACAAATTAAAAACTGTCCTTTCTTAAGGTGAAAGCAGCTGCTCTGACTGTACAGACTTTGTTCAGCAGAGGCTGAGAAACTTCATGGCCCTGAATCCCAATTCCATTTGGATGTCAGGCAAAAATACTGCAGGAGCCAGGCAGGAGGCCTTGGTGCTCTGAGCAGGTCACATTCCTGTGAACGTCTGAACAGAGGAAAAGTTTACAGACCCTCGTTTTCTTCAGCAGGAGCTTATCAGAATAGGTGGTGTTCAATATTTAACATCTTCCCCCCACCAAATTTACACTCAGGTTGAAGGAATGTTTTAAATAAAACATTAATGTACATACTATCAGTGGGAGGGAATAGAAAGCAAAAGACTGTTGAGATGTTAAGCCTTAAACACATCATTATTTCTTGTTGGCTACCTTTATATCCCAAATTTTGTACTCAGGATAGCCAAAGGCTGTAACCCCTCTGTGTAATGTATTATTTCTTTCTTCTGCTTTCAAAGTTTTTTCAACTGATTAGGGAGAAAAGCCAGTTTTAAAGATTTTTTTCTTTTCCCTCAAAGGCAATGTATTTTTTTTTTATATTCAGTAATGATTTTCAACATCCAAACTCTGTATTTACTGTGTTTATTTATCTTATATTTACTTTCTTGTTTGTATTATGTAGAAATTAAGGTTGGTTAAGTAATTCTTAGTTTTTTCTTCATTAAATTTCTTTTTTCACTCTTTATGAAATAGCCTTAGAAACAGATTCCTTCATGTCTTTGAAAGAAACATTTGATAATATCCACCAGAGAAAAAGAGACATTGCTGATAAAGTTTCACAGGTCACACACCAAAACTTTAAATGCCTGGTGAAATTATGTAAAAATGTGAAACTTTCATCTGGGCAGTTATAAAACCCCAAAGTTTTGATACTATGGGAAAGTTTCTTCCCTAGCTGCAAATTCTCAATACCAAACACAAAGAGCTGCATAAGCAGGAGCAAGAAGAGGATCCCCCAGCTGATTGTGTGAGCAGAACAGAGAACACACTGACATCAGAATTACTGTCACTGATTAGGGGTGAGCTGCTGTGACCCACTGAACCTGTGCTTTTGCTTTGTCATTTGTGCTTGCCAAGGTTGTCTCCATCCTGCTTTAAAAGAAAAGATAACAAAGAACTTCAAATGCTTCAATGGCTGTAATTTTCTACATAGAACCTATAATATTATAAAAGAACTAATGTGCAATCTGAATATGTAAAGGAGAAGAAATAAAATCAATTGGTCTAGCAACATTTAAATGATGGCAAATGTAAGTTTAATATAAAACCATATTAGAACAATTGAGAATCACGAGAGACTGATTTATTATTTATATAACACACTAAAAGTTATCTGTAAAGGAAATTGTGTAATATGCAGTAAATTAGACAAAGCTGCACTATAAATTGGGATTAAATCTTAAACTGGTTTTAATATTTAATGTGCTATCATGACTCACATTTTCAATAACGCTTGTTCAAAGTTCAGGAAGAAGTGTGAAAGCAGACTGAGGAGGAGCACTTGCAAACCTCTGCCTCCTGATGATGCCAATTAAATCAGATCATCTCTTAATTGCCAAAACCAGAGAAAAGAAGCACAGGTCTTGTGCTGAGGACCTGCTCCAGAACTCACCAGGGATACTGGAAAAACTCTCATTAAAGCCAGCAGAGTTGAGGTCACAGTAACTGCACAGGGTGCCAGGAGGTGAGTTCTTCTACATATGAGAATGCTTTTCTTATGTTAAAACTTGTTTATTTGTGGAGTTCCACCTAAGGTCCTGGGGAACACTGCTTTCAAGGGTATTGACCTGCATGGCTTAGTCCTGCCTCAGACATTCAGGTTTTGCACTACTGTGAAAAAACAATTGCCTCACTTGCAGTCTGTGGCCTTAACACACTGTGCAAAGAAAATAAATCAAAGTCCTTGACCGACAAGGTTTATAACTGAAGATGTCAAACAACAGACAGACAAAAGCAGGGACAGTTCAAGGAAACCATGACAGCTTTGGTCAGCACTTTAGCAGAGATCTCAGCACACTGGCAGCCTGACTCCCTCGGGAGGGCTTTAAAGAGGAAATGGCTTTGCTTCACTCAGGGTTAGGGGCAGCCTCAAGGGCAACGTGGAAAAGGCACCAAAATTCTGCTTGTAATCTATGGGGCAGTGGTCAGGCTGGGGGGAAGTCAAGCTACCACCTCTTCATCCTAGAAAAAGTGGGATATGGCTTTATAAAGGGAAAATGGTTAAAAATTGGTCCAGTGGAGAAGATAAATTACACAATGTAAGGTAATATTTCAGCAGCAATAATCTGAATGGAAATGAGTGGGTGACATTGTTGCTCAAGACCACAGGAGAGGATTTCACTACTAAACAAGACACAAAATGATCCTTTATCTGCACAATACTTATGATAGGACTTCAGTGATCCATAGGTATTCTTTATGATATCACTTGCAAAATATAAAGATATTTACATCTGTGCATATGAATAAAGAGATGTCAGGGTAAAAATACTACATATTTCAAATCTTCTCTATCATATTAAAATGCTAGATGTCTAAATGTATGAATATGCTGAATCCAATCTGGCTGACAGTGGAATATTTGGATGGTTTCACAAAAAGCCAGTTCTCTGCCTGTTGTCTGGACAAACCCACAGAAGTTTGGTTTGAGTTTATCTTGACTTCAGCAGTGCAGCTCTGCACTGCTCTGTTTGATGCCCATCATTCCCCTAAAAGCATCACAACTCTGAGAGGAGCAGATTTTAAAAGAAATGGTGTAATTTGCAGCTTAGACTTCACTAATCTTTTTAAGGCTAATATGTTCTGTGCAAGAAATAATGTTTAGTTGTCTGGAATGCTTTGAGCTGCTTAAAACACCTAATTGTCATGTTGATGAATGTAAAATAGGCATAAGGCAGATAAATGTGGTCCACAGTGAATTGGAATTACAAATGGTAATACTTCCTAGCACTGCTGCTGTAGGAAATGTGGATTTTAATTATTATTTTACTTTAAAATACATTGTTTTGCACAAGAAAAAGCTCTTATCTACAGGAACTTCAGACTGCTGAGCTAAGCAGTGTGGCTGCAGTTTTCCTTGAAGGACAAAGGAGACCCTCCATCCACAACCCTTATGGGGACACAGCTTGGTCTGTGTTCACCTGGTTGTAGGACACAGTTTCTGTCCTAAAAGTTGTTTCTCTCACACAGGACAGCCTCCTGGAGTCTCTGCAGCTCCTGTAGTTTATTTCTTCATTATCTTTAAAACTAGAGTTTGTTTGTGGCTGGTTATGATTCAGGTCAAATGTGACACAAATCCCAAATTATTGTGTATTAATGGCATACTAACTGTACATTACTAGTGCAGTATCTGGGCCTAAATAAAAAACAAGAAAACTTACATTACCAAAATAGACAAATATATAGGAACAAAAATCTAACAAAAACCCACATCCTCCCCTTAAGTTCATGCATTTTGGAAACCAGTCCAATTTTCCCCCAATCCCAATGTCAGTAAGACTTTTAGGCATTGCACTAAATAATTTTTTTCTCATTTATAACAGCCTCTCTCTTGACAGTACCACAAGAATATAGCTTCTAGATAGACAAAAATACATGTACAATCTCCCTTCCCAGCTTTAACTTATTTCCATCCTTGTTACAAATAACTAAAAGCCAGCAGCAATATTTGGGAGTTGGCCTGACTAGGCTACTTTTTATTATCTAGCAAAACTAGTGAAAGATGTGAGGATGTGTTTAATTCCCAAAACCATCCAGCCCTTTATCTGTTGTTGAAAGAAAAGTGATACATTCCTGGTTCTCAAGGGAAAGGTAGATTAGGAAGTAAAGATTTCCATGAAAAGCACACCATTCTCTTTCTGCACTACTAGAATCCATGTTTCTCAGGAATGTATTTATGCATTTTCCCAAAGAATATTGTAAGTAAAGGTTTATTGATTTCTGAAAAGCACTCGCTATGAAAGAAATCGCTGTACTTCTTCTTTGCTAAAGACATCTGATGTTCAGAAGGTAAAGGGCAATAAATCAGAATTCCAGACTTTTTCTGCACCTGCTGCCTCTGGCCCCAGTCCCAGGATAACAACAGCTGAAATCATCCCTAACAGCACGAGCCTGGCAGCAGCGGGGACGAGCCCCACTTGTCACTCACACATCACCTCCCTCTGCAATGAGCCACCTTAAAGGACATCCCTGCAGACTGGGATTCCTCCCCAGCCTGCCACCAGGTGCACAGGGCCACAGGACCAGGCCTGGCAGAGCTCCACTGATTCAACATTTGGCTGGAAAAATCAGCCAAGGTGGGAATCAGGATACAGCTCCAGCTTTGCCGGGCTCGATGCACCACTGCAACCACAGAGCCTCTCCTGGGGGAGGAGAAACCTTGGGAATGCTCATGTGTGTGTTTATTCTCCAGATCAGAGACTGAAAATCCCTCCCACTGCAGATCAAAGATGATAGGATAGACAAATAGTCCATTTAGATATTTCCAGGTGTGTGTCTCTATACATTTTTCCAACTCTCTTGGAAAAATGCAGCTCAGATAAATGTAAGCCAGTCTTCTGGAAGAAAACTCTCTGAAATACATTTCTGGTGCTGATTATAAGCTAAGAATAATTTATTTTTAAAAAATTCTCAGCAAGAACACATCCAATCTTTATCATGATATGAAAAAATATTATGATTTCCAGCTTGGTATTATTTTTATGAGTTCTATTCTTTCTTAATAGAAACTTGAATAAAAACTGCTCTGGCCAAACCTCTCTATTTTATTTCTTTTATTGTAACCATTAAATCAGCTTTCATTTCATTACTCTAATTGTGCCTGGGAGCAGCAACTGCCACCTTAAGGCACATAACCTAATTTAAAATGCTCACAGCTCATTCCACCTTAAAATATATTGCAGTACTTAGGTTCAGCACAGCAGGTCAAGCTATACAACAGCACTCTGGTGATCAGAAGACTTTTTGGCAGTTAAATCAGGAGAAAGACTGAGGCAATGCGAAAAAAGTAACATTTCTCTTGCTTAAAAGATACACAGTAGTTGACATAACCATTTTTTATTTGTACCTTAAGTGTCTCCAGAGGATTCTTATTTAGGTAGAGATTTCTCACATAAGGAGCATTTCTTGGCACAGCACACAAACATCTAATTCACTTGGATGATTTTTACTGTGGGGATTATACATGTAAAGAGCCACCTTACTGGGCTGTGAGGGGAAAATCCATAATGATGATGTATATATCTGTTTGTGCTACTTGTGTGGGCCTTTCTCCCATTGTTTTCTACGGTGTACAGTCTTTATCTATTCCAGATCTCCCTGTAAAATGCATATTCCCTCGATTTTATTGATGGGGAAGTGAGACACAACAATTAAACAACTACCTGACATGACATAAGGGTGCAAAGACAGAGCTGGCATTTAAATTTAGGTCTCCTCCTTCCCAGTGAGTGCCCCATATAAAAGGTGCTGTTGTAGCTACTCCTCCTTTCCTCTCTCATTACACAGTGAACAGACTCACATTCCCTAAAGCAGTATTTCTGAAAGACTTCCCCCTGGCTGAGGGACTCCAGCCCCTGCAAACAAGGCCATGAGTTAAACACTTTCCTTGAGGAAATGTGGGGCAGATCTTCATTAGCAGGAAGTGCAATTACCAACCTGAGTTGTTGTAAAGTGGAATAAAGGGGCAGACCAACATTTCCAGTTTTGAGCATCTCTGAAAAGCCCAGGAGCACATCCCACCCACCTGAAACCCCTGCCTAAAAACCTCTGCAAACCAGTGTCTGGTCCCTACTGGACCAAAAGAAGCCAGGAAGGAGCCAAACCCATGAGAGGGTTGAGGATTTGTGTGAGGTGCAAGGTCCAAGGGAATTCAGTACAAGAAGCTAATAAATATCTGCAGCCTGGTTGTTTGCTTTGGAAGCAGGAGGGATATTTTCCTTTGTCCTGCAGTGAACCAGGCTGATAAAAATAACTCCCCTCTTTCCTTGGAAGGCAGCAGCTAAGGAGCTGCTCATAGCATGGGCTGAACAGACCAGAACTGCACCTGAAAGCCAAATAAAGGACCAAGTTTATGTCCCTGGACCAGACGTAAACAATGAATGGATCCATTCTACTTATGGAGCTGTTCTAGATATTAGAAAGCAAGAGATGGATCAGTGGATTTTAAACCATAATAATCCTACTTTGACACATTCTACGGTGTAACACCTCTGTAAGTATTTCCATGAACACGTATTTAGAGATATCTAGACACTCACATGCCCCACCCATCTATAAAGCAGATTCTGAGGACAATTACCTGTCCTTTCATACATGTGTTTGAAAAAATTTGTATTTAAAACACAAATTTCAAAACTTCCTCAAACCTTCCTTTTGCAGATATTTTTAAACAAGTTTTTCCCCTTCAAACAAATCAGCATATTTAAAAAATTCTTCAATTGAAGTGTCATTGATGAAATACTCCAGGCTGGGGAACTTTACTATGTGATAAGAATGACTTAGCTGTGAGCTGAGGCATCCCAAAATGACAGTTTTCAGAAAACCCTGATTCTGTTTTCATAATGTAAATTAGATGATTGAGTGGCATATGGTTATCCTGTTGTTATGACATAGCTGTGTGTATTTTCTCTGCATCAATAAAATTAGAACTTGAAAAAAGCACTCATTTAAATTGGAGCATGAACAAAGCCCTCATTTAAACACATCATAGATATAATGTGCAGGGATAGAAATATACATATGCATCAACTTGATCCACATTACAGCTGACACCAACCTGCTTCAGAGGTGAGGACACCACAGGTCACTGGAGAGCCAGAGTGATTCCAGCAGCCAAACTGCTGCTCCAGGGTCTGGTCATGGCCTTCACCTTCTGGTCAGTGCAGGAAGGTGAAGCTGAAGCCTTCCACAGTGTGGCATCATTTTATTTGAATTCCTGGTTATTAGAAGCCTGACTCTCAATTGTTGTTCTTCAGTCACTGAATTGTGTTTCACAATAGTGCCAAATTTAGTGAAAATACTTTCAGTGCTTTCCCTAGAATATTTTTGATCCCACCTACACATCCTTTGATGAATATTTAATTATTTTCACAAAGTGCAACAGCCCAGGTAGCAAGGACATGAACCTATTGCTTCTCTAGGTGCTTCAGGGGCAGAGTTCCAAAAACCTGCTACAATTCCACCATGTCTACACAAGTGTTGTCATTTTGCTGTCCAAATGAGGGACATGGGCATCTCCTGCCTCCTTTTTTTTTTTTTCTGTGTGCTCAATAAACACAATTTTAACAGAGAATTGCAGTACTAAAACCAGTGGATCATTAATTTTTGAGTATCTTCCCTAGATACTTTATCTGAGCAGCTCTGGAGCAGAACACAAACATCTAATCCACGAGGATTAATTTTTACCACAGAGATTACATATGGTAAAATGTATCACATAAAATCTTTGTGATGCCCTGGTGGGATGAGGGCTTTGGAGAGAATCTTGTTTTGAGAGTTGTTGGAATATAACTGAAAAACAGCATTGCCTTTTCAGGAAAGATGAGCACAAAGGCTTTTAGGCCACCTTCAGGCAGGACTGGCAATCACTCAGGAACTGGCTGATGGCTCCTGTGATGCAGTAACTTTTTTTTTTTTTTGTGGATATTGGCAGCTTCCTTCTAAACTCAACTTTGTAACCCAAGTCTCCAGCATGTTTAGAATTGCAGATGTGTGTTCTGAGAATTTGCAGTGTTTGCCAGAAAGACACTATATGATATTAGCACAGTTGGTTCTGAATTTTAAGCCCAAATCTGATGTTCTATGACTCACAGCCTCAGGAAAGAATTAGATGAATATCTCATAAGAGGAGAGACACTGCCTGAATATCTTTATAGAGGAGATATGCTGAATATTAACCATTATCTCCATATGACAAGCTACCATTTTATTTAGGATCTGGTGAGCTGCTATACAAGCAGAGAATGCCACAGAGATAGCCATATCTGAATTATCTTTAATATACCTAGAGTGCCAGAAATCAATGGAACTGCAGCAGCACAGACCTCACTCATTGCTTTTTCTTTCAGTTCATGTCTAGGATGCCTCACTGACACCCCTGGACAGTCCACTCTAAATCCAGGCTGTCCCAGCACCTCCAAAGTTGCCAGATAAAAGCTGTCCCAGGTATCCTGCTTGTGCTGTAATCACCCCTCTGGTCACAGCACTGCATCAGCTCCAATTTGGAACAATAAACCAGCCCTTGAAATATGGAGGGTATTTACCAGAGCCTCAAGATAGCTGGCCTTTCATTTAGATGACCAGCACTTAATTTGCATGTACATCTTTCTTGTGACAAAGGCCCTCACAACACCTAAAAACAATTGGTACAAAGTGAATCTGGCCCCAAGCAGATCTGAGAAGAATTTCTCTAAATAAAAATATTTTACTACACCTGGTTTTGAAAAGTCTGGGTCATCTCATAGACTGGTTGTTATTAAACCTAGAGTGACCTTATTTTCAGGGTTTCCAGATTCTTTGATGTGCTAGGATTTCTAGGATTTGCACTGGATATTCCTCTCTCTTCCAGAACTCGGGAGCACTAGAGCTGGCTTCAAGAACTTTAAGTAAACTGTGTCCAAAGAATTACAGCAGAGAGGGGAACAGCAGCTTGTGGCATTGCAAGACTCGTGGTCCCATGTAAATCAATCTGCTCCAAGCATCCCCATTATAATTCTTTTTGAAAGGCCCAATAAATGCTTGTATAAACAGATTACAAATCACAAATGCTTTAATGACTTACAAGAGGACACTGCTTTGCATGGGGAGGAGGTGCACTTCCATTTGGCTGACTTTACTGCCTAACTAGGCTCACATCTGGAACAGCAGGATTTATGGCACCTTCAGGCCATAATTCTGTTAAAGTAACATGGAAACAGCTCCTTTCATTGTGCATCTCTAGGAGATGCCCACACCAAACAGCTCAAGAGGAGCTGGGCTGCTCCTCTGACTTAGCAAGTAAGTTTCTCATTTCTTTTTTACAGAGAAAACCACATAACATTGTCCTCAAATATCCTGAAGTTCAGCAGCAGGAAATAACAGCAAATATTATAATTCACTGTATTTAACACAATAGCACCCAAAATTCCTGACAGAAATGGAATACTCACAGTACCCTGGTGCTACTGAAAGACATAGTGTAAGATTTCTTTTTCTGGAAAGTTTTTGTATTTAATAATCCAAAAGGCCAAAGATTGGAGGAGAAAACATGGGTTATTTTGTGTTTGGTGATTTTAGGGATGGTGTGGTTTTTCAGCATTGCTTACCTCTTACTTCCTCCTGCCTTTACACTTCTTGATTCCATTTTCTTGCTGGATTCATGGTGAATCTCTGGTTTAATCTTTGTGAACAGGAGAAGGACAATACTGGAACATTCGCTCACCCTCCAATTTCTGATCACAAAAAGAGGGAGCTGCAATAGAAAGGGGTGTGTTTTAACAAATATCCAGCATTTCTGGCTCTGTACTTTTACATCCCTGGTACCATTTCTAGACTATACCCAGGAGGAGTTTGTGTGCTAATGCTTGCAGATTTGGCTTGTGAAAAATGCCTCCATAAATAGATTTATCCTTTAAACATCAGTCTCTCTCCTTCCCTTCTGAGCAGCATCTTTCATTTTTCACAAGGTGCAAAAAGAACCTACTGATGATAATGTCCTTTTGCTCCTCCAGAAAAGGAAGCTCTTAAGCCCCTCCAGCAAAACATGTCCCTATTTAACAAGTAACTGAATAAATGCAAATTCCATGGGGCTTTGCTTAATGGGGCAAGCAAGTACTTCAGTTCAAAGTTGAAGAAATCACAGATGCTAACTCAGAAATGCTTCTTTCCCCTGAAGTTCAGCTCTGCACAGAATCAAGGAAATAAAATTAGCTGGAAAAGATAAATGCAGATTAAAAAAAAAAAAAAAAACAACCAAACAAACAACCCAAAGCTCTCGAAATTTGAGATGTAACAAACTATTCTCAGATATGTATATAGATAAAGTGATTTTTAACTAAGTGGCAAGAAAGACATGACTTTTCATCAAAAATTAGGCTGGTGTGGAAACACTGAGTACAGCAGTGCTGATCTATCACACCTTGCAGGCTTTGCCAGCCCCAGATAAGCTACAGCAAAGCCTTCATGACTCAAATATTAAACTTTCAGAAAAGCTTTTGCTTCCTTCCCTGCTGCTCATCTAAACAAAAAGATTGGTAAACATCTGCAAAGGCACTGCTTGTTCCCTTTACAGCCATCCTTAATCTCCAGTGCTGCAATGGACCCACAAAAACAGTGACAGCTTGAATTGGACAGCTCAGGATCGACACTCCTGCTTTACATCTTAAGAAATATTGTCTCCTGGGCTATTCAAGCTCCTTCATAAGCAGCTGTGGTCTTTTTCTTCTCCTGAGAATGCAAGATTTAGGGAGAAAAGACTGTTTGTTTTTTTTTTAACTGCAGTTCTTCAGTACAAAGCACCTGAAACATCAAAACAGCAGCAGCACCACCTCCAAAATCTCTCATTTCTTGCTGCACGGTCAGATCTGATTTGTGATGAGTTTCTGTCCTGAATATAGAGGACAACCCCAAAAGCACAAACAACACCCATGGTCTACAATGGGTGCCAAAAGGCAATGTTCAAATCCACTTTCTTCCACTATTGTTCCTGGTTTGGGATCTCAGATATTATTTTGGGGCTCAAAGCAGAAATTTCAGGGCCCAGAGAATACATAGTGTGTAATAGAGAGCTCTCCAGAGAAGTGTGGCTTCTGGAGCAAGGGAAAAACAAGAAACTAAACATTTCTAAGGGACAAAACAAATTGTGATGAAGTGGTAACAAGATTTAGTTGGATGGAACTAATTACTCATGGTAGGGGATGAGAGTAAGGCCTTGCTTTGGCAATAAATGAACTTACTGAAAGCAAGAACAAGTAATAAACCTAAATATAGGCTTGATTAAAGGAAAGATTTTCAAAATTCAATGTATGGAAATAATTAGACAGAAAATTAGAATGGGAAAAATGGCACCAAGTCACTTGGAGACACACTATTTAAAAAAAATAAAAAAGTAGATTTTCCTTATGCATGAACTACACAGTGGACTGAAGCTCCTATTTTCTGATCAATCTTGCCTTATCACAAAGACATTTATTTTCTAGTCATGAATGACTGGATTCAATTAAAACACAAGCTCGCCTGTCAATTAAATTGAAACAGAAACTCTCCTGATATTCAGAAGTAAGTGTTAAAAATCACCAAGTACTACCAGCAGTTGCCATACTTAAAACTCTTCACACACAGAAGCAAAATGTATTCTGTTGCATAATTATTGTAAAATGTGAGTTTCTATTACCTTTTGGGGGTTAACTTAAAAGAAGAAAAAGATTATGGTCCTTTCTAAAGTCTAAGGATTTAATTTTTTTAATTCCAACAACAAATATTCCAATAGCAGTATGATGTAGATATCCAAGAGCATGATGAATTATTGGTGACTTAATGGAGTCACTTTTCATCTACACTTAAAAGGTGCCAATTCTTTATTAAGTTTACTTAACCTGCCATTTCATCCAGTCTAGAGGAGCTTTGCTGACACCTCAGCTTAATTTAGCTTGCTTAAGTGGAACTTTGCTATGTTTAAATACATGTGCTCTTGCTTCTCGCTTATTTCACATCACTAAAAATAAATTACATACTGTTGATACCTGTACTCTGAGTACACTGTTCACTTATGAATTGGGTCTTGCAGCTGCACTAAAACAACTTTTGAATGTCCCCTGGAGGAAATAAATATTAAAATTTCATCTCTCATATTTTCTAGGGTCCACAGAAAGTGCAGAATAGTGGAGATTCCCAAGCCTAGAGCAGTCCCTCAGTCCCCTGATGTGTCCCTCAGCTGCCAAGGTCCCATGCCCAGGCTGCACTGGTGCTTTTTTGGGGCAGGAGCTCCTTACCCTGCTCCTGCAGAAGGAATGCTCTTGGCTCAGTCTGTGATGCTGAGGGAATTCCCTTTAACATGAGCAGGGATTGCCAAGGATGTGCCAGTGGAAGCTGGCCTCTCATGGGAAGCTTTACCCCTCAAACAGCATGAGGATATTGGAACTTTACTAGGATTTCTCAGCTGTCAGGCAGCAGAGCTAGAATTCCCCTGTTAATAGCTAGTGCTAACAGATACACAACGGGCCTGGGAAGCAAAGTGATGTTAAACTACTTTGGCTCTGTGGCTTGTGCCTTTTTTAAAAGCAGACCACCAAAAAGGTCACTTCACACTTGGCACTTTTTCATTAATTTTGCATTTAGCAGGACTGTTCTTTATTCCTTCCTTTCTTCTATTGATCCAGGGGGAGAGGAGGCACGGAGGGAAGATGACAAATAGGCTGCATTTGTCCCTTCCCTTCTGTCATTTGTTTCACGGGTAAGTGAGTAGAAATGAAGACAGCATGTTCCACACCGAGTGCTGAGAGCACAGAATATGGCCTCCAGCTAGAGCACAAATAATTTCTATGCATGATGAATCCTTTCAATAACGAGGGCCCTGCTAATGCAGGATCAAATCACAGTCATTAGCTCTTGGCACTGTTCTTAAAATGATATAGAAATCTAAGCAGCATCCAGCCATGCTCCTGTAGCACACACACAGTAGCCAGGATTTCAGCTGGCTATTTACTTCTCATCTATGTGCTGGCATAATTGGATTTAAAAAAAAAAAATCATCTGATAGGATAAACTCCTCAAAAAACAATAACCTGCTTAAGGAAATGATGGATCATTCTGAAATAAGGGGCTGTGGTGTGAATCTATTGATGGATGAATTGATTCTGAGACTATTTCAAGACCTGCAGCCCTGTGTAATGGATGATTTTCTATGGCAGGTAACAAACTATTGAAACAAAGCCATATATTCTAGTTCTTCTGATTTTAAGTCACCAGTGCCTTTTAAAACCATGGTAGTCACAGAAGGAGTCACACTTAGTGCAGCAAAAATGCTTTCAAACTGAGTTCAAGCTCTTTGACCGTGATCCAGAAGCTTCACAGAGTCATTTAGAAACTTTTCTTGTTGCCTCAAGCCCCCATTTTCTTTTAATTCTTCTGTATTATTATTTTTACATAGGTAGTAGTCATATTCGTATTATAATTTATAATACTATTATTCAGTATTTGACCTATTGAAAAATGTTATTAATATCCTGAAACAAGTAAATTAGAAATTCTCTTAAAATCCCCAAATAATTACTTTGCCTAAGTTAAGCAAACATAGTATTTTATTTTTAAACAGCACTTTCTTGGAAGATTTTTTTTATTTGCACTTGCTTTTGGTAACTGTGCATCTATGAAGATATTTTACAATTTATTCTTAATGGATTTTTTAATGAAAAGAAAATTAGTAATTAGTAAAGAATTCTACTTAGATGGATGCTTCAGTATTCCCCATGTTACTGCTCTTTAGGGAACAGTGCATGGCAAAATAGATACTATTATTTTATAAATGAGGTTCACAGAAAATTCAACTTCAGCCTGTGTTTCACTTTCTCTCAGTTGAGGTAAGGGATGTCCCCTGCCCCCTGTATATATTTTTGGCAGTTTATCCACTCAAATAATTACAACTTTCATAAATCCTCACAGCACTATTGGATTTGCTAGTTTGATACAGCACTGAGTCTGATCTGGTGCAGATCATGGGTCTGTTCAGGGTTTGTCAGGCTGAAATGGACTCCATTTGTTACCTAATTAGGCTGTAGGAATTGCTGGTTAATGAATTCCCTGAAGTGCCAGCAGGACAGTGAGCACCGGCCAGGCTGCCCACCCTGAGTGCACAGAGCCCCTGAGAGCAGCTCAGGGGCCTTTGCTGACATCTGCTCAAATCAAAGGAAACCTAACAATGAAACTGGCCTACAGACTGTGACAAAAAGCCTGCTGACCAAGTAATTCCAAAAATCCTCCAGGCTTAGCTAACTCCAGAAGCACATTAACATGAAAAACCAGACAGATGAAGGAGGCTCTGCCAGTGATGCACTCTGGTTTAAATCCAGCCCAGAGCACACTGCTGCTGAGATCTAGAAAACACCATCAGATGCTCAGATTTAACTGTCCCAGACTGAGAAAGATGACATCCAGGCCAAAATTCAACAATATCAGACATAAAAAGTTGGTGCAATGGCCTGCTGATAGCTTTCCCTGTTGTTTTCTGAATTCTATATAAACACAGTGCTGAAGCAGCCTGTATCAAACTGAGCCAAAAAAGAGGATCAAGAGTGATAACGTTTTAAAGTTGATTTAAATGCTTCTTTTGAAAACAAGTTTTTAGGATGCTGCCATATGATCTCCTCTGGAAGAATATATGTTCTCTTCCAAACCTATTATATTGACTTTCTATGCAACCTTGATTAAAAATAGAAGACATATTTTGGAAGCAAATTCCAAGTGATTTTTATACCTGCAAAGAGAATGTAATTATTTTTTTAAATGCCTTGACTTTTTCCTCATCCAAAAAAACCTCATAAGCCACCCACCTGCAATGCTAAATGATGACACACCTCCCTGCTAAAGTTATAAACCCACTGGACACCATTGGTGACAACATCTGAAAACATCTGTGCTCCTTCTTCTGGGGTTTACTACAAAAACTGATCAGTACAAGAGGCCTAAGCAGCAGAAGGGAAATGTGGTGCCTCTAGACAGCTGATGGCACATTTGTGTCTAATGACAAAGCTTATAGAGAAATATAACCACTTTGTTATTTAGGAACATTGGATTCTGTTCTGGGAAACACCTTAGAAATCACTATATGTAGCTCTCCTCTGTTGCAAGCTACCATATTTTACATGTTCCCTGTTATAAAGCAGAATTAATTTGCTGTAATGCAATATGAAGATCAAAATTAGAACAATATTTTCATCTTCTCTTCAGTCAGTTTGTTTCATCTAAAAGAAAAATCACAGCTTGAGCTGTGTAATCTCAGCCAAAGATAAATCTCAGTTTATTATGTATCAAGACTTCCTGGGAAGCCATTTGGCTGAATTAAGCTCATCCTTCCTTTTTTGTGACAACTCATGTCATGACATTAAAGGTCATGTTCCTTCCTTTCTGTCACTTTAAATTATGCCATCAATATCAAGAAGTGATTCAACAGAGAATGTAATAAATGCTACAGAATTATTAAAATCATGCTAGGTGGCTGCTTTTCATACATTCATGATTTCAGCTAACACTTTGCTTTCTTAACAGGAAAAAACAGGTGCCTTGAATAGAGTAGGAAATAAGTTGAGGATGCAAGTCTGGGGAGGAGGAGTAACTCACATTCCAGGCACGCCATGCCCATAATCACAGCAGTGGCACCACACACGCATTCATTAGGGAAACATTCCGTTCCCCTCCTTGCAATCGCGTGTAAAATGATTTAGCTCAACACTCTATCCCCAAAAGCATACATCTGGACTAAAATAAGAAATAAATAATTTAAAGGGATAAATGTTTATTGAAAACATTTGCATCTGACTCAATCAAGTGCTTAGTTGTTACTTTTCAGTATCACTATTTTACTTCCATGTCGTTCTTTGGCTTTTAAATGAGAAATTTAGGTTTCATTTTTCAAACAAAGCACCATTCTGCTTCCCCCACCTTCTGGCAGAGAGTCCCAATCTCCTTCCTAGGAGATGACTTGGAGTTCCCCCCCCGAAACACAAATTGAAGGAATAATCCAACTGTAAACACACCACTTATGTTAATGGTTGTGAAAAACCAACATGGAGAATTAACAGCAGCAGAATGTGTGCTCCCCTTGTCAGAGAAAGCAATAAGAACTCTGGGAGAAGGAAATAAAAAAATATTTTTTTAATGTAGCTGCAGATTGAGATATGGCTCTTTTCCACAGGTTTAATTAGTATGGAGGCAGAGAATCCCACTTTGTAATTTCTCTTCCTTAATTGATTCATAGTTCTATTTTTTGAGTTAAAATTCTGCACCCAACTACACACATTAGATGTCCCAGAAAGCAGAAACAAAGTCATTTGAAGAATAGCAGAGCACCTCACTGCAACATGGATAGAGGTGACTAAATAACATGAAATACACATAACAAGGGCATGGGGAGCAGGAATGTCAAGGAAGGAATGCCTTTCAGTAGCACTGGAGTTGGAAAGGCCAGGGGAAAAAATAAAAGAACTGACTGAAGAGCGCAGCAGTGAAAAGAGGGGTGAGAGGAGGGGAAGGGGAAAGAGATGGCTGAGGCAGCAGGACAGGGAATAAAGGCTGCCCCAGTGACCTGCAAAATAAAACTTCACACAGATGCAACACCTGGAGTTCACCTTGGCCAAGGGGCTCACTGCTTATGCTTTGCAAATAAGTGAGGTCTGTGGCCCTTCTTGCCTCTCCCACCTGGAACTACATTTTTTTTCTTTTTTGAGCCTGCAGCTTCCAGCAGGATTTCTACCATGAGCTGAAACACTTCTCTTACCCTTCCCTTTGTACACAGGAAGGATCTTTCCACCTTGCATTTTCTCTCCTCCGAGACTGATGCTAGGGATGGACACATTCGGTGCTGAGAGCCACTCACTGCCTCTTCTGCTGAATGCTGGAAGGAAAAACCAGCACCAGAAACCTTCTCACTGCCTCTTAGCAAATTTCCACTTTTTTAACCCCAATGCCAATCCTGACCCTTTCCCTCTGCAGCTAGAAGTGCAGTATTTCTGGGGTGAAAGGTTTTGCCTCAGACAAAGAACCAGACAAGACAATTTTGCTGCATGCATTCTAAGTTGTGTTCTTGAATATCGCTGAGCATCCAACTTCAAATTTAGTTGTCTGAAGGACAAATTGGAAGAGCTATATAGATGTTTTATAATCAAATAAGAATATTCTAAAATATTACCACAGAAAGCTTTTTCTTCTTGATAAAAAGGTAGATAGAATATTTTTAAATGCAACTTAAAATTCCATTTTATATCCGGAATGTTGCAGCAACTTCTATTCTTGTTTAGCACATTCTTTACTCTTTTTTGTCACTCTCATAACCATGCAGTCAAATAATTGTGAACTGTTTCATTTTCAGCCACACAGACATTTTCCTGCCTAAGAAGCAATGACTCTTAAACTGCCTCTTCTTTTTGCTCAGTAATTACAGCCAGTAGCACTTTAGAAATTTTGATGTAAACAAAGCACCAGGACCTTCTGTGTCTCCCAGTCAAGCCTCACCACCAGAAAAACCAAGACAGATTCTAGAAACATTTTTGTGTATAAGTCAAAGTCAGTATTTCAATTATGAAGCCAGCAACTACTCCCATGTAAAGTTTTACAGTACTAAATCCACTAAAAAATGACAATGATGCAGAACCATCCAGCTGTATTACAGACTTAGTTCTCAAAATAGTTGGATCTTATTAGCTCAGCAATGAGGCTTCTACTGCATGCTAATCATTCATTAATGCACCTCTCCTTAGAGAGAGGACTAAGTCAAACATGTTCCTTCTCATTTGACTTTAAAGGAACATATATAATATATGTGAACTACAGATAGTGTCGGACCTCAAGAAATAACACGCAGTACGTCATTAGGCCGTGATATTCTGCAGGGAATCTTACACAATGAAGAGAAAAAAAACTCTGAATAATTTACACTAAAATCTGCTTGATTTACAACCTTCTGTTCTATCTCTGTGGGAGACAGCTATGGCAATGAATCCTTGCAGTAAATCTACATTTAACAAAAGAAGTTGCTAAACTCCAACAACTGGCCAGTCCAACTTAAATAATCCTGACAAGGAGATAACTAAATCCCAGAGAGTCCAAGAAAGAGCACAGAGAGTTGTTCCATTATCTGATTTAACCACAGCCTGGCTACAGCTGAGTCACCACAAGGCTGGAATAGAGCTGACCCTGTTGTGTCAGGCAAACACATCACAAAGACTCCCAGGCCAAGGATCTTGCAATCAAAGTGGAAAAAAAGGGTAAAAACGAATACTAGAATCCAAGGAACAAGGAAACAAAAGCACAGCATTAGTAAGGGCTGCAGCATGCCCTGCTAGTTCTAAATTTCTTACAGCAGAGAGTTGGAAGGGGCACAGAGGAGGAGAGGAGCACATCATCCTAGAGGTTCCCAAGGAGCCTTGGGCAAGCAGGGTCAGGCTGCCCCAACCCCTCACACTGAGCTGGGCAATGCTGGTATCACCCACCAGTGTTCAGAACACCAGATTTGAAAATTTCCACCCGTTCTGGAGGTGAACACTTAGACACTTACACAGGGAAAAATGCCCCTGAACAAAGCATTTGCTGGGAGATAGCAGGAGTAAATGCTGAGCAACATCCTCAGGTGGTGTAGCCCAACTTTTAGAATATATTCCTTCCTAAGAAAACTGAGGACATTTAATGCATTTTTTGAACTGTTGAGGAAAAAATACCAAACAAACACCATTTAGGTTTTTAAAATCCTACTGCTTAACAGGAGATGAAATCTTGAATATTCATTATCTTCCTGAATTGGAATGAGTGTTGGAAAATGAAAAATCAGGAGATGGCAGAAACAGGGAAAACAGCCAGACTTCCTCTGTGTGAAACATATGTGTCAGTTTTGTTGAAAAATAAAGAGAAAGAAGTTCTTCAAATTACAGCCCATAGGTGATGATTTACACATACAAAACTCACACTGAGATCCTCGCCTTTCCTGCAGCCCATTCTCTGAGACCAACTCAGGCATTAATTACATAAATGACTCTGCTGCTTGCAACAGGGAGCAGGGGTCATCCCACACTTGGGAAGGCAGGAATCTGATCCTGGAGAAGCTCCTGATGGCAGTGGGCTGTTGGTGTTGGTTACTGATGGATGCAGAGAGCAGTTACTCTGGGTAAGAGTTAGATGGAGATCCCTGCTGGTTCTGGGGGTGAACAATTCACACAACAGCCCTGAACAGGGCAGAAGTGTTTGTGATCCCAGATTTAGGAGGGGTTCTACAGCCTGAGAGAGTGGAAAGGTCTCCTCCAAGCCTCCAATTACTGGTGCTGGGGGTTTTTAACCCCAATCAACAAGCCAAATTCTTAAGGATCAGCTGCCAAGAATCAGCCTTGGAAAGGATGTTCATTAAAGCTCTTCTCAAAGGTGTAAAAGATAAAAATAAAGCAACTGTTGAAGGGCAGGAATGCAGGATGTGGTGCTGAAGAGGATGCTGAGAAACAGAGATCCAGAAATTGCTCTGCTCAGGCAGAACATTTGGCTCATGCAAAGTTTCAATGGCCAGGTTTAGTAAACTGTTTTTCTCAAGGTCCAGAATTCAATCAGAATTGTAGGCACACGGAGCTAGAGGCATTCAGATGGTGCTTTCCCACTAAATAAAAACCCCAAACAACTCACAGGCATTCCATAATTTTGTATTGCTGTTATAATTTAAGATATTTATGAGGGAGAGAATATTGGCATTCTGTATTCCTTATGAAATTAATTGTTTCATGCATTATCAGTATTCTGATTGGAAGACTGAGTTCTGGAACAGCCTCTCCCCCTTCCTGGGGCGTTCTGATTATCTGCAGGAAAAAAGGACATGGGTGTTTTAATAGAGATATGTTTAGGTTCCACTAAAATACCATGACAACCTTCAGAATTATTCACTTTCAAAGCTATTCCAGAACAATCTGTAAAGTAACATCAAATATTTCATACCATTTTGGCAGAAAATGAAAAGTGTTCCATTTCATGCTTAATTTATTTTTTAATTATAAATCTGTTGGTAAACAGTACCATAATAGGCTTTGCTTTGTGCCTGCTTTATGCTTCTGAACTCTTAGAGTTTTAATATGTTTTCAATACAAAAAACATGATAATAACTGCTCCTGGAAATGACTGGCTGGATGAGTTCATCCCTAAGTAAATTTTAGCATTAATCACATACACTTGCTAGGAAGGGACATTAAAAAAACCAGCTAGAAAACAGTCTGGCAATTTTTAAACATCAGATTAATAATAGAGGTAATAATTTATAACTAGAACAGTTTAATATTAATTTTACCATAACAATAATCTTTTCAGAAAAACAGGAAAACAATTTTTAATTAAAACCACTTTTTGTATAAAATTGTTAAACCAGCACATGGATGATATCCCACAAAGCCATAGTCTCTTTTTTTACTTACTCCCTCTGCTGTACTCCTGAAAATGAGAGTACCCCTGACATATGAGTGAGTGCTTTGGCTTTCTGTTGCTCTTTTTGAAGTTTCACAATCAAGATAATGGGGGTTGGTATTTAAACATTTATATTACCAAAATTACAGCATGCTGATTCATTAACAGACAGCCTTTACTGTATTTGGGCAGGAACAGCTTTCCTTTTGCTGCTTTGTGGCAGCACATTCTCCCCCCTGAAGCAGGAATAAGCAAAGTCTGTCCAACCACAAACAAGCCAATCATCAAAAGAGCCTTCCTATCTATATGTGCAAAATATACATGTAATTAGAAATATATTTTGAAAAATAGCCTCCCTTCTACGAGTCTTTGCTTGTGTCTGCACTCAGCCTTTATTTCTGAAGGTATCATCACACCCTCAATTATTTGTAGCATGCTCTGAGTAATTTCACATTTGCCAAGCTGTTGGCAACTTCACCCCCAGCTCCCACTAGAGCTATGGATTTGCAGAATTCACGGATATAGGAACTTCTACAGCAGCAGAAAGAAGCACAAATATTTGCAAGGGATCAGGAAGCCTCCCTAGTACAGTGACAGGCATTAGGAAATCCTGGCTTTGCATATAAGATAAGAAGTTCAGTTTACATGGCCTTACACACAAATTCACCCAGGCTGGTATTTCAGCTTAGGTCAAGAGGAAAGTTCAAGTAGTCATCTCCTTTCTGCCATTAAATAATTTATCAGCACAACTGCACAACACACTGCAAGGCTCTTCCATCACTGCACCCAGAGTGAAAAAGGAAAATCTGCCAGGCTGTACTTGAGGAGAGCTGCTCCCCTTCCTGAGAGGGAGCTGTGCTGGAAATACAGATTTCAGGCCAGCCTAGGCAGGTGTTTATGAAGCAGAGTGAGCACTGTGGCAATTCCTCACTGAAATCTGTCAGGACTGCACAGTCCTGAGGATGTGCTTTCAGGAAGGGGATGGCAGCTTAGTGGTCACTCCAATAAATCAAAGCCTTGGCTGCACAGAGTGACTCTACCTGCAGGGGGGAATTCCCTCAGAGCCTCCCTCTCCCAGCAAACCTGCTCTTAAGAAACAGGCAGGAAGGGACTGAATCATTTAATGTGCAATATATATTTTAAGTAGTGGGCAAGAACAAAAAAAGGAGTGTACAGGTGTGTAGATATACAACTTGAAGTCATAATTCCATCAAGAAATTAAGGTTCTTTTTACATAAACACACAACCCACAAAGTTTTAAAAATAGTCTTACAAATATTGTCCTTGGCTTGTAACAGAATATTTTATAGAAAATAATTTAACAAGTAATCCTTCCAGGCTTACTTCTTTCTATATTTACTGGAGGAGCAAATACTTTTATTTGATATTGATACCTTTCTAAATGCAAACATCTGGCTTTATTTTTCAAATTCCAGTTTATATCCCCTACTTTTTGTCAAGATTTAAAACTGATTAAGATAATGCTTTAGTTCTCATTTCATTTCTTAGAAACATTTTAATACCTCTTGATGTCAAGACTAAGGCCAAGCTGACAACTTGTATTTTGTTGCATTTTAAACTAACTTCTGTTATCCAGACTAAGAAAATAAACAGCTACTTATAGGATTTAAAGTCTATGTTAAACTTTTGCAGTATGTTAAGAGACTGGAGTTTCAAAACTTAGTTATTAATTTAGGATACATTATTTTCATTTATAGAATTTACTACTATATTATTACATTAAATGAATTATTCCATGTATAACAAGATAAATAAAAAACAAAATTGCATAACTGCAAAAATTATTCTTGAGCACATTGTTGTAGGAAGCAAACCTAACATTTTAGTTGAGCTCAACATGACTGTTCAGAAATTTTCATCATTACCTCCATAAATTTTCCAAGAACTGATTAGCTACCACTCATAATTTACTATTCACCTGAAAATAAAAGAACCCCCCAAACTTTAATTCAGGCAGAAGTTCTAAGGAACTGATTGTGAAAGTAATAATAGAGTGGAAGAAGGGAATGGTTTTGAAATCATAATGGACAACTCAGCATTCAAAGTCAGTGACAGTGGAGCTACTCTTTTCTTTTCCCTTTAATCCCATCCTTCCCTGAACTGCAGACATAGCAGGGCTAAAATCTATTGATAGAATGATTTATCTAAAGAGATAACAAACAGATTTAGCAGTTATGCCTATATGTATGTATCTGCACATGTATATGCAAACAAAAGCAATTAAAGGAAAAAGTGTATTTTACTGGGTACTTTCTTTGCAACAAATTATTCCACTAACTCCATGAAAGTTATTAAAGTAATTCTAATTTATGTCTTAATAAAATATGCAAAAAACACACATGCTGTCTTTGTATTTACTCAGTACACAGGGATCCTGATAACAGATTTTACTTCAGTCATTTCTTTCCTTTCCTTGCTTCATAAGAATAGATTTCATTCTAAAAATCTTTGTGGAACTCTCTCTACACTACAAAAATGGCATTAAGAAAAATCTTTCCATATAGCTATGGGGAACATTTCTTGGTTTTTACAAGAGTGTTTTCAAAAAGGAACCAAACCTTTGTTCAGTGAAAATGCTGGAAATTATTCCACGGAAGAAAAACATTTTTAAAAATTTGGAATTTAACGTTACTCCTGTCAACTTATAAAAATGTTTGGATCAGTAACCCTCATGTACCTTCAAAAGTTTTGGGAATTTTAATCTCTAAGTGTGATTTCCCAAGATCTGAAATCTTGACCCCTCAAAGACTTTACTGAACTGAAACACCAAGTTCTAGAGCACAGGAATCTTGATGCCAAAGCTTGGCATTAACACAAAATGTCAATCAAATTTCACGTGTCTTCAGGCAATACAACCCCCCCAAAATTGTACCTGATCCTGGGTCTGTGTGGCCAAAATGTACACAGGACTTGAACTGGATTGATTGAGAAAGGCACTAGGTTTATTTTCCCTGTATCATCCTCATAGAAGGTCATTTAAAAATCCTTTCGGCTGTGCATTTTAAATGATTTTGTCATGAGAAATTAATTTACAGGCTTATAGACTTTGCAGAAATGATAGATTTCTACAGACTTTTTGAGCAGTGAATAATGAACTTTGCCATCCTCCTCAACACTGACTGATTTAGTTTCCTGAATAAGTGAGGCAAGTGGTGGTCTTATCTCTGTGCTGAGGTCAAACGATTTCTGATTGGAAGCAGCAAGAATAAAAGACAAAAATTTCTGCCTTCTAATACATCAGACCTCATCACTCTCTTGTACAGCAGCACAGTTCCATCTGAATGGCTCCAGAAGGAATTCTCAAGAATTATAACTAGGAGACCTTGGCTAAAATCTGTCAATGCAAAGCAAGAATTTTATTTCCCCTCCACACTGAAAAAAAGTCATGTTTGAGAACTAAAGGTGCTAATTTTCTTCCTACTTTGAAGCAATCCCAGGGTCAAGTTTTCAATTTTTGAAATAAAACCGCCCCTTTAGTATTGAAGACTTCGTATCTAAATGCTATAAAGACTATCATTTGGGAATACTTTTTGTATCCTAATATTTCCTTCTTTAAATACTCTGCATCGATGCAAAGCAAATAAAGGATTTTGTATCTCTGACATGGAAAGTCAGAGAATTTTAGAGACAGTCATGAGAAGAATTAAATCTGTGGCATCAGCTTGAGCTTGGTAATGGGCCCACATCTGGACAGCTTTGATTGTTTAGAGGTGTTATCCTAAATCCAAATCAGCAGCCAGCACAACCAAGGCTAACGTCTTCCTATATATATAAAAATATGTATTTACATATTTCTAAAAATTTCACTCAATTCCCACTTTACAGCTCCAAATGTCACCTGTTCCCAGTAGTCACACTCCAGCCATGTTGCCCCCTACCATTATGCATTATAAATGCCATAATTCTTTAGAATACATGAATTTATAGCCTCACTTTTGTCCCTAACCCAGCTACACCTTGATGAATGAGATTTCAGACTAGATAGGTAAATAGAAAGAAGGTGAAGGATGGAAGCTTGCAATGTATAATTTATTATAAGTACCACAAAATACCAGTGCTGAGAGAAAACAAATTATTGGCTGCTCATGCAGTGACCATGAGAAGGTGATAAATATTTTATTATATAGTACTCATCAGACATTTGAATAGCTCATCTGTCCCATTTATGCCAGCTAAAATGAATTCAACCTATCAGTGGCAAATGTATTTTTAATGTTTTCTTACCTTCAGTGGAAGGGGCAGCTAAAAAGTCCCTCTTCCCCAAGAATCGCATTTTTCATTTGATTAAACACTGTAAACTGTTTATTCTTGAAGAGGCTTTTCTTGTTCCAAGGCCTTTACATCTTACAGAAATTTCATGCCCAATTTCATTCCACTTTCTAGGAAGCAGAAGTTACCAAAGCTGTTTTCCAAGCTGTGAGAACGTGGTCTTTTGATGGGAAAACACTTGCCTCATACTAAAATTAAAAACGTTTGGAAACACCTACGGGCACTCTTCCCTTCAGAGAAGAAGAGTCGAGCCAGATAACTCCCAGTGGCCTTTTGTAATAAATACAATCCTGAAAAATTAACAATTCCCTGAATTCAAAAGGCTTATTTCTGGTACCTGTTACCTGTCAAGACTCTCATATTTGCTTTCCAATGGAAAGCAGCACTTCCAGAGATACTGGGGAGCTCCAAGAGGGACATGAAGTGAAAAGAACCTGCTCCAAATTCCCCATTAGAATGAGTCATTGGAAGCCCTTTATACCAAGTCTCTGTTATCCTCCTTGGAATACAGCAAATGCTTTCAAAGTTCTCTTTTTGTTGTCCTGCTGTTCTTTACAACAGTACTATCAACTATTATTAGCAAAAAAATAAGACCAAGAAATTTGAAATTCCTGGTTCTAGGTCTCAAGTTATTTTCAGAATGTAATTCTTGTAGGCATTCAGGTTGCATATATGAGCAGCCATACTGCTCCTCATCCTACATAAAACCTTGGATTTAACATGGGCTCCTCTAAATCAGAAATCAAGACTAAAGGATTCAAAAGATATTTATATAAATTCTCTGCTTACCCTTCTGGAACTTCCTGTATCAGGAATCATCCAGGATCAGGAGCTATAAACTGCATCTTGTTAGTGTTGACTTCTGACCCTACACTTTTCAGAAAAATAGGAGTCAACCAGAAATAAAGAATGGTAAATTCAACTCTGCTTATGCCAAACCTCTGCTTGCATATTTGGATCTTGTTGAATACCTCACTTATTTGGACATGCAGCTTCTATTTTTCCTAACCCTGTTTTTATTCTGGCCTTTCAAAGCCACTTCCCTCCCTAAAACTCTGCTAACACTGCCTACACTGAGCTTCCACAGGCAGTGCTTGTTCCTGACTTTATCCCTAGAGATAGAATGGGCAGGAAAGCACAAAGAATTGAGAGCCCTGAAAATACAACTACCAACAGCTATTTAAGGGTTGGCTTTTGGGTTCAGAAACAGGGAATTCCTTTCATTTCTATACATCTCTGATATCCTTTGACTTGCATCCCTTATAATCATCTCTCTGTTGCCATGGTGCATATGAAGCTCTCAGTAGTGAGCGGGCTCAGTGTCTCTGCACTGACAATAACAAAGAACACAGATGGCCACTGCTATTATTCCCACTCCCTCTGTGTCCTTGAGCACTTGATGGAGTCTGGAAAAATGTCTGTGTTACTCCACCCATATAATATTGACCACCACAAAAGCTGCTGGAGCAGCAATAACAAGATGGAACACAAAGAGTTTCAAAAATTTCTGCCTCCCAGTAACAAAAATACACGAGCTCTTACATCAGAGACAGAGGGTCCAATAAAGGGGATTGAAATGAAAAAAAAAAAAAACTAACTGGAAAAACATGCTTTGATGGCACCTGTTTAGATGAAGCAAGGTCAGAGAATCAACAGCAACCCAGGCCTATTGACAGAGCTCAGTTCTCTGGTCCTTTTTGATGAAATCACCATTGACACGATGAGTAACATCATAAAAGCCAAAAATGTTGTATCAAAAATCATCAGCTGCTAAATGAACTTATGAATCAAAATACAGCAGAGAATACTTCATCCTTTTTGTGCTCCCCACACCCTGATGAAGTACCCTGGCTTCCTGAGAGATTTCAGAGGAATTCTGTCTTAATTATATTTGAAGAAAAGGTTTCTCTGCTGAAAGCAGAGTATTTGAACACCAGTAATCAAAGTATGTCTACCAAATCTGAAGGATAAGATTAGGAAGTAATTCTGGTTAACAAAACAACTTTGAAGTGTCAAAATACTCTTGAGGGTGGCCAAATATTTAAAACTCTGAACAGCTGAATTAAAAAAAACCAAACAGTTTTAATCTGAAAGTCAATTTCAGGGAAAAAAAAAAAAAAAAAAAAGCATGAAACAGAATTTTTGCCTTAGTATTTTGTGTTTGGACACCCTGATTCTGCTCCTCTGCATATGCCAATGAGCCCTGAGTTTAGCACTGTTTTCTCTTTTTCCAGGCTATATTTTGGGGATGAGAGCGCAATGTTCTAATGCACCATTTATCATTATGTTAAGCTACATCAAAATAGGATCAACAGTTTATCTTCAATTTATTGGTTGTTTTTAGTGGGGGTTTTTTTTGGTTTTTTTTTTT